>OZ038454.1:8777544-9022669 GCA_964036195.1 Sphaerolaimus hirsutus | reverse complement strand
CATTAAACTTGACATTTCACTTGAAATTTGTCACTTGACATTTGACTTGAAATGTGTCACTTGACATTTGACATGACATTTGACATTACATTTCACTTGAAATTTATCACTTTACATTTGACTTGACATTTGACATGACATTTATCATCTGACATTAAACTTGACATTTCAATTGCAATTTATCAGTTGACATTTGACTTGAAAGTTATCACTTGAAATTTGACTTGATACTTTATCACTTGATATTTTATAACTATCTATCACTTGACATTTATCAATTGACATTTCACTTGAAATTTATCACTTGACAATTATCACTTGACATTTCACTTGAAATCTACCACTTGACATTTATCACTTGATATTTGACTTGATATTTTATCACTTAATATTTTATCACTAGACATCTATCACTTGACATTTATCACTTGACATTTGACTTGACATTTATAACTTGACATTTGACTTGACATCAACCACTAGACATTTATGACCTGATAGTAATCAGCATGCAAGGTCACATGCTCAGTATCACATGAAGCAGTAGTTCAGGCATGTTTGCGCATTTTACACAAAATAAGCAAACTTGAATAACTTTTGTAAATCTGTACCAAAATTGCCAAAAATTGGCTCATTTGAAAGCTCTACTCATGGCACACATCAACAAATTTTTTTTATTGCCCCATTTGTATTCAAATTTTAAATTTATTGAGGTTTGAAAATTTCAAACAGATACCGTACCAAAGTGGGCGGAGCCTGTGAAAAAAAATCCCGAAAATAAGAAATGGCATCATATTCTCTTTCAAATGAGCCATCAACCATGAAAATCGGTCGTGTTTCAAGGAAGTTATTGCAGTTTGAAGATTTTCGGGAGAACAAGAACAACAACAACAACAACAAGAACACTACTTGAAAAAGAAAATGCGTAATAACTTCCTCCGAACTCAACCGTTGGATCTGAAAATTTGCATGGTGGTACTTTTCGACACGGGCTTTTTAATGGTGCAGTCGGTTCTGCACTAGCGCATTGCGTTCCGAAGTTATTGCGATTTTAAATTTGCGATTTCCGCATTTTGGTGTGTCTGACCATATTATGGGTGGGTCGCTTGCGCCCTCCCTCGGCAGCGAGGGATGGCGCTGGCGCGCCCACCCGATTAAATGCAATAACGCGGGATAAATGTCTCGGTGCGAAATAGGTATCTATCAAATAATACCATAATGCTAAAATAATGATTCAGAAGAACATTACGTCACGTTGTCATTTCCTAAATCAAGATCTCTCAAGTAGAGGGTGCGAAATAAAATTAGCCCGACCAGGCATGCGGGCAGCCCGATTCATTGATGTGATGTGGCTCCGCACTTGTTTACTCGTGTTGAATTGAAATCGTACACTCCAGTGACATGACAGACACTATGCACGCGCAGTTATTTATGTTTCACGTTGGAAGCCTGCCAATGCTTAAATATAGCATGCGATTTTTTTGAGAAGATGATAAAAATGTATTGTTGTGAATACGTTAACAAAAAACGTTATAACAGCAAGGATTTAAAAAAATCTTTTTAAGAAAATCAAATTGCGATATGAATATATAGTTGGCACGCTTCCAGCAAGGTGTAAAGTCACTGGAGTATACATATTTTTCAGATGAATCGGGCTGCCCGAAAGAACAGTGTAAAATAAAATTTTGCCCCAGCGCAGCGCCACGCACATTGTGAATGAAAGCAGTGCGCTGCGCCAGATTCCAACGAAGCGTGAAATCCGCCCAACTGGTTAATATAAAGGCGGTCGAACGGCGCACTGCTAATTGAATGAATTCAAGGCACACGGTGGTCCGGTACGGTCGCTTGTTTGGTGATATTTATAAATATTTTTATGAATCATGCTCAATCTCAGTGTGAAATTCTTTCAGGATTCATCATTTATTTTTTCCAAACAGAAATATTCACACGTAAAACGATGTATGTACTGAATTCAAATTCAACACGGAATTCGAGATAGCAGGCTATATAGAACAGCAGCGCCGCGTGGGCGCACGCGGCAATTCATTCGACAGAAAGCAGTGCACTGCACGAAATGAGATTTGCGTGATCGACGAGCGGTGAGCACCGAGACGGACAATGCCTGCGTGTCTTTTATCATAGGAAACTGGCGAGTTCAACGTTGGCCAGGAGCCAAACGCTCTACTTGTCAAGTTATGGGAGTGGAGAAAAGTTGGAAAAATGTTGTGAATGTGGCCTGTAGTGATGTAAATGCGCCGACACTTTTCTAATCCGCTTTTTTAACCCTCACCGCCAAGCGCCAATGGTGCCACAGGAAAATGGCGCCAAACGCCTGAAGCGCCACGCCTGTCACGAAACTCCTGACTTTTAACTTTTTCTCGTCGTTGACACTCGTTTTATAACTTGACACGGTGCCAAATGGTTCGCTGCGCGGCACGCATTCAAAGGAACCGCCGGATTAATAAAAAGGAGTGCCGCGCAGTTCGGACGGTGCTGATAAATGGACGGCACAAAGTTTTTAGCTGCGCGTTTTTGTTGTTGAAACGAGGGTCACGGCATTTCTTATAAATAGGAAGCGCGGCTGAAAAAGAAAGCTGATAAACTGAAAAGTAAAGTGAAAAAGCCCGCTCAAAGAAGATAGGAGATAGATTGCGCTTGGGCGAGAGGCGGGGAAAGCGCCCAGCATAACTTTACTTATCAAGTTCCAGGCGGCTTTTAGCTTGGTTCCGGCCCTTCGACGAAAACCGCACTAGCTGAAAGCAGAGCACACCAGTGTGTAAGCGGCCGCCAGAAGTGTTGAAGTTACGCGGCCTTAGAGCCATAAAGTCGTCTACTATGTATAGTCGCAGAAATGACAAAAAAATAAAATTCAAATTTTCGAATGTGGGAGGAAAAGGACGGTTCACAACGGCGGGTTACTCTGTTGAATCGATACCGCTGCCTTGTATTGGGTCGCGCGTCTCGCGTCCATAACTGTGCCGCGTAGAAAGACTCGTAGTCGTAGTGGTGGAAAGAGCGCAAGTAAAATTGGCGCCGTTCCAAAAGTACGGTGCATTGACTGGTATATCTAAGCGCTGACATCTGAAGCATAAGCTGCATTGATTAAAAGCTCAAGATTTCCAGCGCATGTTTCCTGTGTGTTATTGCGCCATATAAAATGGTTAAAAACGTGTCACAGAAATGGCGCCATGATAGACGCTTGACGCCAAACTTTATACATCCGTACCCCCTCATATCTCATAATATCGCGTCCACATCCGAATATACATATGCGCGCATAAGATGCGTTCGAAAGGAACGCGCATCAAAATTGCATGCGCGTTTCCCAGCTCAACGCGGCAGCTTAGCGCGGCGGCACCACGCGGGCGAACATGCATAACAAATGGTACGTAAAAGTGTCCTCAAAATGGAGCGCGCTAGCTGCGAAATGCATGGATGTGTCACCGGCAGAAGACTCAACTTCCGGAAGCCGGCATGGACGCGTGTGCCAGGTGCAGCCGAGCTACGAAGTTGGGGGGTCGCTGTACGCGACTGGATGTGTGTCATCGTGAGGGTGGAGGGAAATATGCTTCTGGCTTTACACGTCGCATAAATCATACATTTGAAAATGAAAAAATGGCTGTGAAAGGTCGACTTTAAGAAGTTGACAATCCGCCTTTTAAATCTACAATTCACTTCTAAACAGACATTTCGACGCCATTGACAATTCACAGACACGAGCCAAACCGACACAGACACAGCACGAACATTACAAAAACTTCCACAGTCGGCCGAGAATAAATAATCCGCGCAGTCAACACTCGAAGCTACAATAAAGCGCTCGCGCGCGAAAATCTACATCGCAGGAAGCGGTGCGCCGCGCGGCGTGGCGAGAAGCTCAAACTGAGTCAAGGGGCCTAATCAAAAAGCGCGCCGGCCGGTCGCCGCCGCGGCGCGATGCAGAACGAACCCAGGGGATGCTGTGTGGACGCTAATCATATTTATTTATACGAATTTGCGTTTTCAAAGGAAGTGCATTGCGGTGCGGTGCTCGCTCGGCGGCGTGATTGGGTCGGGCATTCTGCAGGGGTGATTCTACTCTTAATGTGGATGTGGAATCTCACTGAATGTGGAATCTCACATAATGTGGAACTTCATATGCCGCAATGTGACTCTAACATAATGTGGAATCTCACATGCCAGAAAGTGATTCTCACATGCCCAAAAGTGAACCTCACATGTGCAGTGTGGAACTCACATGCCCATGTGCAGACATGAATCTCACATGCGCAGCCCATGCACATGCCATCTCAACGCATGTGCCATGCATCATTTTGTCAAGACTTTGTGTCATCATAATGCGGTATTGCAAATTGCCCCATCTGCGTATTGTAGTATTGTTCCTTGTATTGATACACTTTTCAATTATTTATTGTAAATGAAAAATTATGAAAAATGGATGGCAAGAACATTCAAAGCATTCGTATGTTTAGATATGAAGCTTTCAAATTGATGCCAATGCTATGAACAATACTGCAATACACAGATGTGGCAATTCACTATACTGCATTATGATGATACAAAGTCATGACAAAATGATGCATGGCACATGCCTTGAGATGGCATGTGCATGGGCTGCACATGTGAGATTCATGTTTGTGTGAGTTTCATGCTGCATGTGAAATGCACCTTTGCACATGTTAAATTCCACATTATGTTAGAGTCACATTGCTGCATGTGAGATTCCACATTATGTGAGATTCCACATTATGTGAGATTCCACATTATGTGAGATTCCACATTATGTGAGATTCCACATTATGTGAGATTCCACAATATGTTAGAATGACCACACTCATTTTGCAGGGCAGTGTGCTGCGATTCAAGCTGATACCTTAGTGTTCAGCAGGAATCTCCAGAATTTTTCAGGGTATAGAAGGCAGAAAAGTGGGGAAATGCGCTAAAAATAAAGGAATGCGCTTAAATAGGCAATATGGCACATGAACTAGTGATTTTGTAGGTTAAAGTGGGCACAAAGTGAAAAAAATAACGATTTCGAGCAAAAATTTCGGGCAAAGTTTCTTAAAAATCGCTCCGGATAGCTAGATGGCAGGCCACTTTGGGTAGGGTATTCGGGCGGGATAGTAGTCAAAAATGTTGCCTCGGGATGGATAGATAGATAGCTGCGCGGACTATGGGATAGATAGATAGCTGAGCGGACTATGGAATAAAGATAAATAGATCGCTGAGCGATTTGGGGTGAGGGGTAACCACCCCTCTAGTTGGAGACCCCTTGTGTTCAGGCTTCAAATAATCCTGTAAAATTTGAAAAATTCCACTCCATGCTGTCATTTTTGTTTGGGTGACAGAATAGATATACTCCGGTTACTTTACACCTTGCACGCGTGGTTCCGGCTGGAAGTATGCCAACGATTGTTAACACTTGCGAGTTTCATAAAAATATGACAAAATTGATTTTTGTTATAATGTTATTCATAAACATTTTCACATCGATGAATTTTTTCATCTTTTTTATGGAATTCGCATTTTTTAATGATCATTGGCACGCTTCCAACACAAAACATAAATCAGTGCGAGGGCAGAGTATCATGTCCGCCGAGTATACCACAGTCCTCAAAAATGACGGGAGTTGATTGGTGAATTGAAGTTCAGTTGAGCGCAGAGTTGTTAAAATACCGGTATTTTTGGAAAGCGTAAGCGTAAGCGTAAATACACTTTCCATATTTTGAGTGTGGATACTAAAAGCGTAAGGTATTTTTTAAATACCTAGGAAAGCGTAAAATAAAGCGTAAGCGTAAAAAATTTTCAGGGAGTTTTTGCTCAGTGAATTCGTTCAAAATCAAGTTTCAGCGACATTTTTTGGATGTCCACTTGGTAGTCTGCACTCTGCCCTTAGATGTTATGATGGCAATGAATCGACAGCGACAGTTAATTTATCTTCATTTCCGAACTCGGACTTTGTGCTGTCGGTTTTTGAGATGTATTTATACCTAATAATCATAAATACTTACCGCATTTGTTCTAATAGCGTAAACGTAAGACATACTTATACTTATGTCATCTTCATTTTCGAACTCGGACGTGGTGCATTTTCGGCCACAAAATTTCTATTCTAACGCCATTGCGATCTAAAGCCATCTAAATATTTTGCCCGAGGACACAGTATAAAAGTGACATTCATATTGTGACACAATTTGTAGATGTGCCGCTATTTCCAGTGCATTACTGCAGACATGCAGTCATTTTTTTGATATGCAGTTTTGTTCACTTTCTTTTTTGTAGTTATACACTTTTTACAAAAGCATAGAACCGGACCATGTGAAAAAATTTTTTACGCTTTTAGTACCCGGGTATTTCGGTCGGGAAAGCGTAATAAAGCGTACGGGTATTTTATGAAAGCGTAAGCGTAAGCGTAAGTATAAATACCCATTTACCCGGGTATTTCGGGTAAGCGTAAATACGCTTTCGCAACTCTGGTTGAGCGTCGATTAGGTACATGAAGTTTTGAAGTTTTCAACCCCAAGGTGCCTACAAACACTAGTTTTCAACCAAAATTTCGAAAACTCATAAATCAGCATCGAATGCATTTGAGTTTACCGGAATGAGTAATTTTCATCCCCACCAACTGTGGTTAATGGACATCTAATTCAGGTAAACTCAGAAGATACCTAGTTCAAAGTTTCGGTTGAAAACAAGCGTGTGTAGAGCCAGTGGATAGTGATGTGGGCCACTATTTACATGCAGCTTGGGGATTGTCACATTAGCAGCGCCAGTCAATCGTTTGTTGAACGTGTCTTTAATTGTACAAAATGGTGCGATAATCGTAACACTTAGCTGTTTATTCATGAAAAATGCAATGTCACTTGTGCATGCAAAAATTACCCAGTCCAGTTAGCATATGATCAAAAAGTCAGCGTCGTTTTCCGGCTAAAACGTTATTTTTTAAACAAATATTTAAATGCAGCGTCTTACAGTATAAATAAATAAGTAGCACTGTCTTAGCACTAGCAATATGTCTTGCACTAGCAATATGTCTTTAAAAACAATGTATTGTGGTGCATTTTCTATCTCACCAAATTTTTTCAGGTATAAAAAACTGCATGGACGGTAGTAAATCGCAATAGGTTCCCAATCAGCTTTAAAAAACAACTAGTGACACAGTACAGAGCTTTCGCAAGTTTTCTATGCTGGAAAATATTGCTTTGCTCTTGATGATGCTTCGCGATGGCTGTATTTAATTTATTTTACGTCAATAAAACTCAAGTGCGTGTATTGATAAAGAAGAAGCCTGCTGCGTGCACTGCATTCGGACAAAAGAGCGCCATTCAAGAGACCAACACAAATATGATGAATGGACATCACGCCAACTGCCTCCAAATCACTTTGAAACTTTTATCTTATTTTTCAAAACAGCAACAATCATGTAAACTACCAAAGTATTTAAAAATATCTGTAAGCGGCACCTGGTGCCAGTCCCAGACCCTGTAAAAGACCCTGTAAAGTGTAAGAGACCCTGTAAATGTCATGTGTCATGTAAAAGACCCTGTTAAATATCAGGTGTCATGTAAAATACCCTGTAAAATGTCAGGTTTCATGTAAAAACCCCTGTTAAGTGACACATGTAATTTAAAATACCCTGTAAAATGTCAGGGGCCAATCCCAAGCCCGGTTAAGTGTAAAGTAAAGTGTCAAATGTAAAGTCAAATGCAAAGTAAAGTGTCAATCAAAACAAAAAAGAAAAGATTTTATTACTGAACTTTGCATGACAATTGACACTTTACTTTGCATTTGAATTTACATTTGACACTTTACTTTGCATTTGACTTTACATTTGACACTTTACTTTACACTTTACAGGGCTTGGGATTGCCACCTGGTGTCATCTAAAAGACCCTGCAAAAAGCCAGTGTCATGTCATGTAAAAGACCCTGTAAAGTAACATGTGTATCCTAATCGTATTGCATCATATCTGAATAGATATTATTTTTTGTATCTAAATAGTATGTCCAAATGTTAAGATTTGGATACAATAATTAGGGTGTCAACAAATTTTTTTTACGGAAAACGGAAAAAATTTTGCACTTGCCGGAAAACGGAAACGAAAAAATATTTGCACTTGCCGGAAAACGGAACGGAAAATGGAAACAATTTTGCCTGCGCAAAAGCGGAAACGGAAAAAATTTGCACTTGCCAGAAAACGGTACGGAAAACGGAAAAAAATTGCCTGCGGAAAGCGGAAACGGAAAACGGAAATTTGACACCCTAATCAATAACATAAGATTTGGATACGATACGATACAATAAAATGTGGATACACATGAAACTTTACAGGGCTTTGTATATGACATTTGACATGTTTTTTTACAACTTGCAGGGTCGTTTACACTTTACAGGGTCCTTAACACTTAGCAGGGTCTTTTACAGGGTCTGGGACTGCCCCCTGGCCCGATGAGCGCTAGCCGCTGAAAAATGACGGATGGCAAAGTCGATCGCATGTTCGCCTCGCGGCCCGCTGTCAGTCCGCGACTCAAATAAAGGTGACGGGGCATAAAAAGGCACTATGATAACGGGGGATATTTGCGCACGAACGTGCCACTTCGGGACGGCCGGCCAGCCGCCCGTGCGCCAGCGTGCAAATTTGTTTCCTATGACTACAAATATGTTATACGACCAGGGAGACAGAAATAAAAAAATGTAATCTCTACCATGGCTAGAGAGTAGAATGAAAGCGGCGAAATAAAGATTTACGATTCCAATAAATACCGCCGCATACGTATATTCATCACCAGGAACGCCGCAATCAGTCTGCGGCGGCGCGGTAATTTCTTGCGTCCGTGCAAAAACCTGGGCACTGGCTGCGGAACAGCCGAGTGACTGCACTCAGCAGAGTTGTTAAAAGTACTGAACTTTTTTTCAGAGTAAACGTAAACGTAAAGTGATTTTCTTTTACTCACCCCTGAGTACAGATAAAGTATTTTTTAATACTTTTACACTGTGTAAAACGTGCGTAAAATACTCTTTTCAGAGAAAACAAAAAACGCGATTTTTTCTGGGGGAAAACATAAAAACAGGTATTTTTTCTCACAGAGAACATACAAAGTTGTATTTTTCTCACAAAAAGTCAGTATTTTCTCAATTTTTACTTTGGTATACATATTTTTCTCTCCTGCTAAGTATTTCTTAGGAAAATGTCTTATGTTTGTCACTTTCTGTGAAGCAAAATAACATCTTCTGTACCCTAAAAATACTTTTTCTGTACTCGCGTACTTTCGAAAAGTACGCGAGTAAGTGAGTATCGGTATTTTTACGCGAGGAAACGTAAACGTAATTACGCAGTATACGAGTATACGTATTTATCGAGTAAACGTAAATACGTTTTCACAACTATGGCGCTCAGCGATCGGTGCACAGTGCGTGGGTCGACTCGAGGTTGCGCAACAATGGACAGGCAATAAATGAAAATCCTGTGGGAACTGCGCAAAGCTGCGGCTAAATTGATGACCATTGGTGGTCCCATCCGAGTCCGGACGACCCCCACCAAGCAACAGTCACTGCTTATTTGATAAAGCCTTTCTGTTTGGTCCCGATCCGATCCGGGTGCAAACAAATGGGTTGTAAAACTGTTGCGCTGCGCCAGTACTATGGCAACATTTTATGAAGCCTTACTTGGTTGATAAATCCTAAATGTATTTCGAGAAAATGTCATTTTCAAAATTTTGCAGTTATGGTCTAGAAATGGACACGAGGCAAGTTTATGAGGGATGGGAAGAAAAATAAGATCTGGGTAAGAATTTGATAAGTCCACTTGTTTACTGGACTTTTTCCTGGATGCTTTTTGTTCCTGTACCAAGGCATTTAGTGGAAAAGCCACTACTTACAAAGAGTTTGAGAGCAGAGGAAGAAAATTTGAGACTTAACAATCAACATTGGAAATTGAGTCAACGATCACGCCCATAGTACATGCATCACTGGCAGAAAATTGGAATATAAACTTAAAGTGCCATTTTCTCGAAATCGATTTTTTGGACTTATCGACTCCTATAAGTAGAGGCTTCACATGTAAAAAGTAACGAGCAACTGCGTCGAAATGTCATGATGAACAGCGTGCGTATATACCTAAACCCAGTATGCGCTATTTACGCGTGTTGAATCACGGTAAATAATTTCGCTACGTCGATTGATACATTCATACTAAGCAAGCGGGCGGCTGGCGCACGCAAGCTAATGACAAATAGACCGCTTATGCATGCGCTTTCACGCGGCCGCGCGGCACGGCGGCACAAAGCGATTTCACGCGCCGCCCCGCTGCCTGCCTGCAACTGGCAGCGCGCCGCACTAAATTGATACACACACCCACGCGGACAGCGGCGAACGGCTAGCTATGCTAAGTCGCGCCTAAGCGGATTGTCTTTGACTGTTATGAATTGGCTCCGGGCCGGCGCCGACTCGAATAGTTCCCATGCTTCAAAGCGGGCATGCATGCGGTGGCTGGAATTGAAGGCTGCCGCTCTGCGCGACTGGGACACTTGCGGCCCACTGGGAGAAGCCACAATCCGCTAATGAGTTCCGCATTTTGGCGGCGTCCCAAAATGAATGAATGAATGAATAAATGAACGCCGGACGCAAACGACGATGCGCAATAGCGGTGCAAAGTCGGATTTCAGGCTCGTGAGTAGATTGGTTTGGATGAACGCGCAGGAAATTTGACTCACGCTGAAGCTCGATGGAAAAACGAGAATATCAGCGCTGGGTGAGCAAAGCTAATCATTGAAAAACAACGGAACGCATGGCTAAACGGAGTAGAGCAATTTAAAGCCGACTATGTTTTTAAGCCTGTTCCAGTTCCCCACCGTTTCAAAACGTTTTCTTTCTTTCTCATTTTCATTCTTATTTTGATATTGTCAAATAAATGCTATCGGGAAGGCGGCAGACAGACAGTTTGCTGTCAAGCAGGGGCACTGGGATGACATTTTTCTTATTAAAAGTGCAACTAAACTAAATATATTGAAAACGCCTTTCATTGCATCTTTACTTCAAATAGCCATTATGGTAAAACACGGCTATAAAAAGCTTCAGGCTATAAAAATTAGTCCACAGGGTTGAGTAAAATAATTTTGCCCTAAGCCACAACTACTACACGCAGTTTCAATATGCTATTCAATAATATCCTAGTACTACTTTAGTAGTACCTATACTACTCTACACTACAACAGGAATAAAATAAAATATAGCGCCGTTGAGTTAAGTGAAACCGAGATTCAACTCCGTGTCAAAGTAAAATCCGATTCAAAGTGGTAACTCAATTAATTTGCAATGGGAAATTGACTTAATTACAAAGTGCGGACAATATAAATAATAACGGGCAGTCGCAGTCGACGCGGCAGCACAATCAGTCACACACAGTGCGCTGCGCCGCGAGCAGAATGGATGCGTGTTTAATCCATGTTATTCGCCGCGGCGCAGCGCTCACCGTGGGTGAAATGGCCGCCGCGTGCAGTCGGGAGGGGCAAACTATAGTGGCTTCATGCTGGGCAGCGAGAACAAGCTCGTAACAACTGACCAGTGTCCACTAGAAGCATGTGCATGGGCACACGGAGCAATGGATGCCCATGCCAAAGCTGCGTGATACCCGCTCGCAGGCAAGCGCGGCCGACAAGCGAGCTACAACACAATGCGTCCGCACCTCACTCGCGTAGGTGTACCTGTAGGGGTTGGAAGATGACCCGACCCGGCACCGGGACCCGGTCAGAGATTTTTTGTGAAAACTTCACAAATAGGTACTTCACTTCTGGGGGCAGTCTGCGACCGTTAAACATACCCTGTAAAATGTCAAATGTCATGCAAAATGTCAAAAGTCATGTCAAATGCTCGGCAAAATGGCAACCGAGATGTCATTTTGCAGGTCATTTCACACGACTTTTGACATTTTACAGGGACTTTTACAGGATCTGGGTTTGGCACCAGTTTGACAGTTTTTGCCGTGTTGTCAAGGCAAGGATTGTGATATTTATTTGTCATTTGAAAATTAATTAGCGATTCCGGGATCCCGAAACGGGTAAAATGTCCAGACCGCAGCTAAAGGCGCACGTCAGTCCAGTCAGCTAGTAGTCAGTCAACTAGAGACAGCGGTCAAATGAATGAGACCGAACAATGCATTGTGTTATGTACTGTGCGTGCAACTAAAGCTGTAGTTGGCAACTTCCAAACGTGAATGCATAGTGACTCACGGCTTTTAGGGATATGTTATCCAAAACTGTTAAAATTTCAATAGAAATTTGGTTGTCGACGAAAGTGTTTACAGGGAAGTTGAGATTGTTAAAATCTGTAGAATTTTCGTAATTCATAGAATTGATAAATTTCGACAAGCAAATTGCGGCATTTTTTAAAGCGGCGCGAACGCGAGGGATTTAGTCGATTAGTTAGACTAAACCAACAATATGAGTGGAAAATGGCAGACAACGAGGCGCGAAAACGCAAATGCCCACCAATATAAATTTATCGCTGACAATACTTATCATCTTTGAGCTGTGTATTTTCCGGTGTAAATTCATAGGTGCTTCCTGTCTACTCGAAATGTAATCAGTGATAAACTTTGGAAGGCATCCTGCTCAAATTCAACCTTAGAAAATGAGTTTCTGAAGGTTTGGACAATCTATCATGTTTATCAACAATCTTTATTCATATGTATTCAAAATAGATACGTTTTTGAATTTAGTTCAAGTGTAAAAACAACAAATGTCATCACAAACACACACATCATTTCGCAACATTGCAAAAGAAAAACGGCGACAAAAAATTAAAACTGAATACGACATGATTAAAATTATCATAAATGTAAATACGTACGTACACCCTTCACTCAAACATAAACAAAATAAATACACCTTCCCAGCGGCCAATAGAAAATGAAGCCACCTCGAACAACATCCGGTCCGAGAAACAAGCCAAAGCACAAAGCTCGTGTGCGAAGCACCGCGCTACAGAGAGTTAGTAAACCGCGACAAATATTGATCCAAATAAATACGAGAGGGGTCGGCCGCTCGTGCTATCAGCTCATTAAGACAATATTCGCACGCGCGTTGATTACTTGCGCGCACTTTTTCTAAAGTAATTTATGTCGGATACACCATAGGCGATTGGTGAACATAAATAGAAAATTTATGTGAAAGAGCGTAGCCAGGTGCCAATCTCAGACCCTGTAAAGTATGGCCCTGTAAAATGTCAAGTGTCATGCAAAGTGTCAAAAGTCATGTGAAATGCCCTGCAAAATGCAACAGGGTTGCCATTTAGCAGGGCATTTTCCATGACTCTTGGCACTTTGCATGACACTTGACATTTTACAGGGAATTTTACAGGGTCCGAGACTGCCCCCAGTGTCGACTGGTTCGCAAACGGGCATTATCGCACTGGTTTAACTCGAATCCGACCAGTATTCGAGTCAGGGACCACAACAAACCAGACACGCATGCCAACGAGTTCTAAAAAGGCCATCTTTAGTTAACACGCAATACATGCGCGGGAAAATACGGTCCAAAGATGCACAAACAAAGGGATGGAACTAAATAGGAGCGACGGAAATAGCGGTGCGGCGCAGTGAAAGCTGGATTAGCGGGTGCAACTGCAGAGGCGCGCGGAGCACTGCATTGTGGCCGAGCCGCGTGTTGCCGCTAATGATAATTACCGCCGCCGTACTCCCCTCAGTGTGTGCGTGTGCGTTTGTGTGTGCCCACAGAGTGCGTGCACTAGGCTTAGGAACCCGACCCGAGCCGACCCGACCCGAACCCGATACTCGCACACTTTTTGGAGCCGAAACCCTGATACCCGAACCAGACTCTACTACCCGAACCCGAACCCGATAATACGACCTCAATACCCATACCCGAACCCGATAACCGCAAAATTTTTTGGAACCGATACCCGACCCAAAACTTTTACGACCCGATACCCGATACCCGGACCCGAAAATTTTGAAATTCCCAACCCTAGCATGCACGCCCCTCGTCACGAACGGAGCAACGCTTTTCAATCGAACGTGCGCCGCGAGGACGTTGGCAAAAATCGACCCGAACCCAAATGGATTGATTCTGCACCACCTAATTGAATATGCAAACGAAGGGGAACAACTGCTGATTGTCTGTCTATTCGGAGATGGGTGAGTGGCCGGCTGAGGGCCGCCGGAACGGCCGTGCGGCGCGGCGGCACAACACCGCCGCACTACAATGATGGGTGAAGCATGAAAGGGCGCTTATTTTAGCTGCAAACAAACCAGCGGGCAGCGACACTGAATAGCGCACACTGGGGGGGGGGGGTGCATGCAGAAGAACAAATGCTTGAAAAGTTCTCGCTACTATGCAGAAATTTGTCTTGACTTTTCGTACACTTTTACTCACATCGAGAGACTAAAAAGGCCCCACGTGAAACCGGGCGCCGTCACCACGCCAATGTGAATCTCACAGCAGCGGCTTTTCTCGCGGGACAAAACAGCGGCCGCGCCGCCACGAAAATCATGGAAAATCTTCGCCGCTCGACTGCATAAAACACAAAAGGGCCAATTTTGTAATGGTTGTAAAATAAATCAGAGGCTCGATGCGGCCACGCAAACAATGGCCGAGCCGGGTGGATATGCATGCGCACAGACACGTAACAGTGATGCGATGACATTTCGACGCAAGGACAACGGCCGCCGGCTGCCCGCCCCGGGGTTGACCTTGTCGCCGCCGCGGCAACCTGTAATTGGCTCATCGGAACGCATTGCAGATGCACGAGGAAAAATAGAAGCACGCAAGCCAAATCTGGCTCATGGCGGGGAATGATTATTCGTGTGCGTTTTGGAAACATGCCAAATTAATCGTGGCCGCCCTCGATTTAACTATGAATGGGTACAATTGTTTCCTTACCAGCAAAACGCTTTTATCCGTGTCTATAGTAAAACTTGTTGTGTGGATTGTAGACAATTAACTCGTGACCTCCAAAATGCCAATGGAAAATACCGAGAAATAAATACAAACAGAAATAATTGTCTCAAAATTTTCGCATGGCGTCAAACGTGCAAAATGAGATGTAATGTGTAGCGGCGCCATGCACTGTAATTAGGATGAGAGTGGAGCAGAAAATTGTTCATGTAATGCGAGTCAATCAAGCAAATGACGCCGTAGGAATTAGGATTTACGATCAATGAAGCAAAATGGATGATATATCGATGGTTCCAAAAAATGCCCATTTATGCATTTCGTCTGCCATGAATGAAGTCCACAACATTTCGTCGGTTAAGCCGGAATTAGAGCTCAGCGTCGATTCGACGTGAAATGACGTCGTGAAATTAATTACACGAGTGTGGATCATGCTACGGGTCTACAATTTTCTAAGGATAATATATGAATCAATACCTTAATCGTGTCCAATACTGAGTGTTATCAGCCACAACTAGAGCGAATTGAAAAATTCAATTTTTATCATTTCACGACATCATTTTACGTCAGGGAACTAACTTTACATTTCACGTCACGTAGAAAAGACGAGAGGAAATGTTCTAAAAAATTGACTAGAAAATAATCTGTACTATTCTATTCGTGGAACATGTTCAGAAAAAAAACGATGGGAAAATGTTTTGTGTTGAAAACAACTGTTATTGTATATGACCAAAGGTCAACGAAATGCTCCTCCCAAACAGAAACGGGGAGGTACACCAGTACCACTGGGGGTGAATCATTTATGGCATTTTGTTCTTGTAACAATCCGGGCTTGTAACATCTCACACAGGCATTATGACATATGTCGCAGATGACATCCATCAGGATACAATGACATTAAGTAATGTGCTTTTTTATTCATGCATGCATTCAAGTTGTCATGCATCCACAACACTCATTCATTTAATGATGTGTCTTAAGTTTTTATTTGTGAATTACTTTTAAAATTCTCAGTGTAATGTACTTTTTTGGCCTGCACAAACTCAAGTAAAGTTCAAGTTCAAGCACTTTACAGTATAGCTCAACTTCTTTACATTCACAGAAAAATTGTAAAAATCTGCAATTCTATGATTTGTATTTAAATAGGTTGAAACTTCATTTGTGCTCTGTTGTGTTTGTTTGTCAATTTGACAACATTATACATAATGTACATGCTCATCACAGCTCAAATTGTAATGGGTGATATTTTGATAGAGTATTGTTTCTGCCTCAACTCTCCACAATTTGCCGCATGTTGTGGTGGGGTTTATTTGAGGAAATATGATACTATTTTTCTTCTAATAGAATACCACCATTTTTTGTCAATTTTTTATCTGCTGTAATATTGGTTGGGCTGTTCTGTTGGAGGCTGCCATTCTATTCTTTTCACCAATTTTTTAAAGCACTTTTCATTTTAATGTAGCTTTCATCTTTAATAAAAGTTGAGCAACATTAACATCATCTCATCAATTCAAACCAAACAAATAGTGCTCCTTAATTATCATTTTGAGCACTTTCAACATTCTCACTATCCATCTTTTTGGTATATTTTTTTGTGTTTTGGTGGTCTTCTAACATAATTTCCACTGGCAGTTTTCTAATGTAACTACTTGAGGCTGCATTCTGTTTATTGTAAAAGTGTAAAAGTGTGAATAGGAATCCTGTCATACTTTTGGAAGTGCCATTCTATTGGAGGTGCTATTTTATTTACATCATTCTATTAGAAGAAAGGTGGTAGTGAGATATTTTTAAGACATTTAATCTATTTACTTTAATTACAATGACCAAATATCACTTGGTGAAACTTTAATATGAAAGTAGTGAAAATTTAGATTGTGCAGACAAAAATAAATGTACATGACATTGTATTATATCTCTGGTCGATGTAACCTGGTATCACTATGTACTGTCATAAATCATGCGTGGTATGTTATAAGCACCAAATGTTATAAGGACAAGATGTTTTAAGTAGCATACCCCACCATTACAACCCTAGGTAAATACACAAGCGTTTAAAAAACATGTTAACTGAATTACAATAAAATAAATTATTCTATAAAATCACACAAATGTAGTGATGTGGTTATGTTTGTGAATGAACATTTTATCACATTTTTATGCTGTGTTATTTTACACACATTTAACTCTGATGAGACAGGCATTATGAGAATTTTTTGTAATCTGGCATTAGCAATCACATAAAGTTCACGCTTGGCTGTTAATTTTGTTGGATTTGATGGCAGGGGGGTTAATTCATAAAAATGCGCAATATTTTTATAACTGTAATTTTACACTTCAACCCTTCAACCATTTTATTGACTAAAATATTGTGCACATTGATTTTGTACCTATGGGATTTATTTCCCAACGCTATACGCGCGGTAATGTCAAAGCGCCACTTGGTGCGCACCTAGTCGTTCATTCGATCCGACCCGAACTTGTTTGATGGATCTCCAGTTCGCCGGGCCCATCAAAAGTGCACATATTTATTAATAGAGCAGGCGCCAGGCTGACTAAACACCGAAAATGGAAACGCCCAGAGGAAAATACTTAAGACGGCGCCCAAAGTGTCCGCCGAGCAAAAATGCGAATGCAGTAATTATGCATTTTCGATGTAATCACCGATGTCATCACAAGTTTACTACGTCGTTTATTCGCGCTTTATCGCCGCTTTGATTATCGCCGCCAGGCGTTGAACCACGCGCAAATGTGGCTGCAAAATCTGGGCGCGGGAAATAATGAGTGTGGAATCGCTAAAAGATTGAAAACTCAGTGAAAGGGTGAACGGAATCGCGATGAGTAAAATAAACAATTTTAGAAATAAATTTCGTTAGATGAACGGAAAACGGTTTTTATGAGTTTTCAGATGAACGGCTGTGCGAACGTTGTAACAATCTAAATTTACCTTGGTACATATTAAAATATATACGATCACATCTTTTACTGCCACGTTGGGCAGCTGGAATTTAGTTTGAATATCCTTCCAACATCGACATTTTCAAAATTGCGACTTGCTGCGACACCATACTATACCAGACCAATATGGACAATGAATGCTCAAATAACAAATGGACTGGATGGATGAATTTTCATCAGAATGGTAGCGATCCCAGGGCACAATCTCGGTTCTATGTAGCTAACGCACACTCTTCAAAAGTTCACTTAAAAAGCAAAGATTATATACTTCATGCCCAATTGTTCTGACAGCATAAGTATGCGGCATTAATTCAAAAACGATGGGGAAACGCCGGCGGAAGCGGCACTGAATTCAGTGCTCATTGAAACTGGGACAGAAATGACTGAAAATGGTGTTGGAAACAGTTTTGGCACTATAACGCAGAAAATGTGAAAATAACTGCACAGAAGATTTTGTCCGTTTGTTAGAGGCAAATAGTTACATTCAAAATGACAGAGTTTCTTTTTTTGGCAAGCAAAACCGAAATGTATAACATAAATGACAAAACACGACTCACTTTAGTGAATCAGTAAATAGCATGATAAGAACGTTTTTGGAAGCTAGTAGTATACCGTATATCCTTGAATAAGACCCCAGGGGCGGTATTATTTCGTCAGAGGTTTTGGGGGGGAGTTATTCAAGGGGGGGTACTATTCAAGGGGGGAGTTATTTTTTCCTCAGAACTTCCAGGAAAACTTTCACTTTATTCATTGTTTGTATGCATTCCGTCAACACATCTAATGCAGAAAATGACCAGTTCAACAAGAACAAAAACAACGTATCCATCCTAAAATTCGTGTTCATCGGGGTCTGAATCATTCAAATACACATTGTCGTTTTACCCAGAGGGGGGACTTATTCAAGAGGGGGGAGTTTTTCAAAGGGGGGCGTTATTTTTTCCTCACCTGGTCAACAGGGGGGTGTTATTCAAGGGGTGGTCTTATTCAAGGATATACGGTATATGGGTATACTTTTCATGCACATATTTTAATGCATTTTATAACATTTTTTCATTTTTCGAAAAAATATAAAATCGTGTTCCATTTTCTGGTCAGAGATTTTTCTTCGTTTTCCGACTTCGCAGGCTCGTCGCACTCTGAAAAATTTCTGCCCCCAAAATAGAATAACGATTTGAATTTTTTTGACAAATGAAAAAATGTCTTAAAATGCAGAAAAATATGTGCATAAAAAGTATACAGATATTTTTGTTTCAAATGCATTCGAAACAATTGATAAACCAAAATTCAGAACAATATACCTAGGAATACTTTTTACGCACATATTTTTCTGCATTTTAAGACATTTTTTCATATTTTGAAAAATTAAAAATCGTGTTTCCATATTGTGGACCGAGATTTTTCTGAGCGCGACGAGCCTGCGAAGTCGAAAAAGCGAAGAAAAACGTCTGGCCACAAAATGGAAAACGATTATTCAAATTTTTTCAGAAATGAAAACGTGTTTTAAAACGCGGAAAAATATGTGCCTGAAAAGTATACCCATGTATACTACACTACGCGTGTCCCTTTATCGGTTAAAAAACGTAATTAAAATAGACAAGCTAACCGCCATCGGGAAAATTCTAAAAAAGTTTAATGAATCGAGCAGAAAAGCTTACGCGACCTTTACACGGAGTTCAAACACTTCAAGCTCGCTAATTTTGCCACGGACCAATACACTTCTGTGTCCGTGTACCTACACTAAGCGGGTAAGCTTTACAATCTTGTTCAATGCAGCAATGGCTAGGAATTAGGATGAATCACGTTCAGTCCCACGAGCGTTGTAAAACAGACAGACGGAACAGTTGAATATAAGGCGCACTTCTTATACTCAGCCGACCGCAGAGTATGCGCCCAAAGTTACTTATGTTTTAGTCGATAACGCAGGAGCTGGATACTTATGTACTACGCACTTGCACAAAGAAAAAAATCATTTCGAAAGAAAAAGGCGGAGCCGAGTGTGACCAACATATGCTTTGTGCCTGAAATCATTTTTCAAACAACTTTTATTTTATTAATGATGACGTCATGATGGGGACTTTCGTTTAGAAAAATGCATAGCACGCGGTCCGCGGAATATATTTACAACGTATTTGTACACGTGTTCGTGTATGCAGACAGTATTAAATTTGAGCACGTCTCAGCTTACCTAGCCTCCAGCCACATAAAATGCGCTGCGCCGCGGTGAGCGGGCAAAACAAAGCAATAAATCACCTTCTGCGATTGTCTCCTGCTTTACATGTTGAAGAGTGTAAACACTCGTGTGACAGAGTAGGTAGAGTTTCCGAATATGGAATAAATAGTACCGTAAATACTCTATTAGTACCCTTCCCTTGAATAGTCCCCCATGCTTCAGATCTTAGATTCAAATAGTTTTGAGTGCGGATAACCCAAATGATGAAATACATATTATCACCACTGAGATTATCAGTACGCGGCACGGCAGCAGTTTATCGTTCCGTTCGATACTAGACGAAGGAGGAAAAATAATCTCTCCCCTTGAATAGTTTCCCCAATTTTATGGATGGGAGCAGAATGTGATGTTGCGATGGCACATTTACACGTGTCATAAAAAAATTCCACAGGAGAACTAATCAAGGACTTACGATACGTTTAAAAGAATGGGTTTTCCCGACATTGATCTCAGATTTTCGTTTGTTCCCACGAAAGTGTAACATTGACACTACCCATTGAAAGTGTAACTTACCCACGCCACGTGTGAAGTGTTGAGCTTATATAAATTAACAGCCGTTTAGAGCGCGTGACAGTCCCAAGTCCCAGACCCTGTACAATGTGAAGCGTCATGCAAAGTGTCACAAGTCATGTAAAAGGCTCTGTAAAATGACAAGCGTACGTTGGCACCAAAAGGCGCCGAGTTTCCCTGCAAATCGCATTGTCATGATAGTAGTTGTTGTCAATTTGTTGTGGCACGAGTTTGCTGAAAAATTCCGTAATTTCCATAGAGTATTCATTCTACTGTTAAACTATTATGCAAATAAATACCTAGGTGGAAAATTTTACAAAAATGGTATATAAGAATGGGTCTACAAGCAGGTTCTGTCACAAAATCGGCGGCATTAAATGTCGGATACAAATTGTAAAACGTCCTGTAAAATGCTATTCTATGCTATCACAGAATGGACAAAAATTTTCATTCATAATCACGTCAATAGAAATGTGACAAGATCGAACCCGATATAATAGTGGAATGATAAGTAAATATAGCACAATCACATTTGGCTGCATACACTGTTTGACCACAGCCCAGCGCGCAGCAAAAAGAAAGTTAAAATAAGTGTTGTGTTTTTGTTAATTGTTTCAGAGCACCAGTTTTGGCCTCCGTCGTGTAACCTTAACCACTGCCATTAAGAAATATAAGGATTTTTTTAAAAAGGCTGCGGGACACACTTCCAAACCCTATAAAATGTCAAATGTAATGCAAAGTGTTTTAAAGTCATGTAAAACGCCCTGTAAAATGTCAAACTTTGTTTGCCATTTTACAGGGCATGTTGAAGACTTTTGACACTTTGCATGACATTTAACATTTTACAGGGTTCGGGACTGGTACCTGGTAAAAAAGTTATGCAGTCGTTGCGGCGCAAAAATCCGATAGAAGTCCTCTAAAAATTTTCAATCACATCCGCACTTCAACCGAGCATGCTGAGCGGCACGGGCACCGGCCCGCTGTTCCACACCCAGCCGTTTTCCTCCTCCTTGCACTCGCCCTTGCCCTCGAACTTTGTGGGCACGCACATGAAGTCGGGACAATTTTTGCCCGCCGCCTCGCCGCAATTCCGACCGTAATTTGGAGGGACCGTCGTCCGCGGCGGCGAGGTCGCTTTTTTGGTCGTTTTATTGTTGCCGTTGCTGATTGGTGCTGTGGTCTGGTGCCAGTCCCAGACCGTGTAAAATGCCCTGTAATATGTCAAATGTCATGCAAAATGGCGAAAGCTACGTAAAATTCCCGATAATTTGGCAAACGTACGTTTGCCATGTTACCGGGCATTTTACATGACTTTTGACACTTTGCGTGACATTTGACATTTTACAGGGCATTTTACAGGGTCTGGGACTGCCACCTGGCCGGCCAAAAAGCCCACGCTGTGCCACTTCCAGAGGTTGCCCACCCGACTGCAGGTGCCCTTGCCGTACTCTTTGAGCACGCACATGTTGTCGGGGCAGTTGGTGCCCGCCTCGCTGCCGCAGTTGTGCGTTTCCGCGGTGGGCGGGGCCACGGCGCCCGGGTGCCACTGCCACAGACCGTTATTTTCACTGGGAGGGGAAGGGAGGGGGTCAGTGATGTGATGATCAGTTTCCACAAAGGTAATGCCGCAGCTTGTCAAGTTCGGAGTGAAGAAAAGTTGCAAACTGAGACTTAGGTAAACGTTTAAAAAACGTCAACCTACGTGCACTTGCCGCGCCCTACGTAGCCCTTTGGTATGCAGAGGCCGTCGGGACAGTTTTCACCAGCCGCTTCACCACAATCCATCGTGCCTGTAATGACTTAGTTTTAACCAACAAAATTTGCTATCAAAGTTACGCTCGATTCGAAAACTTGCTAGAATCGAAAACCGGCGCCCCAAAGCAAATGGGCAGGCAGAGCAGAAGTATTGTCCACATATTGTTAAGTATTTTATTTTCGGTCACAACTGTTGATTAAATGAAAACAGCGATATAACAACTGCGGCTCTTTTAAACTGAATGTGACGATTTTATCTGGTTTTCTATCCCATAGTGTGATACATGAGGTTTGACGGATTGGCGGCTTTTACCAACAAAATAGAATACCGTATTTCTACATATAGTAGAGTGTTGTTATATATTTTTTATTCGTCAACTTTTTTACTTGCCGTTCTATTTTTCCCAATAATCTTTCCGCACATTTTTGGACAGTTTTAATTTTAAATGTGACTTGAGCATACTTTGACATCAGATGATCAATCTGAAATTTTCATATCTATTTGAACATTCTAAATCAATTTTCCATATCATCACATCCCACATAGGTGGCCCACATCAGGTGCACGGCTTTGAAATCCTCCCAACATGTCAATTTTGAATGAAAACTGCTTTTTGGTGACCAGGGTATGTTTTATAAAAATTCATTTTAGTAAAATTGTATAAAAATTGTATAAAAATTTTATGTTATTTTTATTTTATTCTTGTTTCATTTTATTTTATTTTATTTTATTCCCAAAAGTCATTAATAAAATAAAATGACACATTTTACAAAAATTTTACAAAAATTTTACAAAAATTTTACAAAAAATCAGAAACATGCATGCAAAGCCAGAAAAATGTTATAATTAGACCTATACATGAAAAACCTGTGACAAATTTTTCCCTTACTTTTCAAAAGTTGCATGCAGTATGTATTGTTAGCTAGCTGCAAGTGTAAAGTTACAATTATCGATAATAATGGTTTGCATTTTCAGTAGAAGGACTACTGGAGTGTGCTGGGCACATTTGTAAAATGTCATGCAAAGTGTCAATTGTCATGACAAATGTAAAGTAAAGTATCAATTGTCATGCAAAATGTCAAGTGTCATGTAAAATTTCAAGCAAAGTGGCAATTGTCATGACAAATGTCATGCAAAGTGTAATTTGTGTATCCAAATCTTGTGTTTTTGTATCCATAGTATGTTTTATATCCAAATCTTATGTTGTTGTATCCAAATGTTCACAAAAGATTTGGAGTCAACAAAAACATAATTTAGATACAAAACATAAGATTTCCAAATAAAACCTGAGATTTGAACACAATTTATACTTTAATTTTTACATGCCATGACAATTTACACTTTACTTTACATTTGTCATGACAATTGACACTTTGCATGACATTTTACATGACATTTGACACTTTACAATGCTTGGGACTGCCCCCAGATCCATGAATAAACAGGTAGAGACTCAAGCAATGAGACAAAATTTTACAAAAAATATGAATTTTTATACAATTTTACAAAAATATGAATTTTTATACAATTTTACAAAAATTCGAATTTTTATACAATTTTTATTTTTATTCTTAAATTTTCCATTTTATTTTATTTTATTTTATTCTTGAATATTACATTTTATTTTTATTTTATTTTTATTTTTTTCTCAGATTTTGCCAACCCTGTTGGTGACGTAAAATGTTTGATGTGAAATGTTGACATAGAATGTGTAAATTTTGACGTAAAATTAATAACTTATTAAATAATAATTATTTTCTTAATTTTTTTAGGACATTACGCACAATTACTAGAACTATCAAATTCTGAAATTTCAACGCTGTACCTATGTCTATTTTGATGTAATCAATTTGACAGCGTAATCATTTCACGTCAAATGCCGCTGAGCTGTAACCGTAATTCCGGCTTATTAGAAGAAATGTATCCCAAGGAATTAGAGTGAACCTATTTAGTCCATAAATATGATAACTACAATTAGGCACTGGCGCGCCTCAAGCCATGAACCGAGTTTTACTGTAAATAAGATTCAATGATTGATGTGTTTACACATAAGAGCCATTTTTCTCATACTTACCACTCCGACGCGCAGTTTATTTAATATGGGAACCGTTGTCAAAAATCTGAAAATCGCAATAACAACCACCACGGGAGTCACGCAAGCACAACCAATCAACGAAATATTGTTGAGAATAAAAAAAACGAGAAACGCCCATAAATACGCCTTTATATATTTATGTTGTCATTTTGGTATCGCCATATTAAGGTACACCTAAAGCCAATTCCGCAGGTGGACAGGTGTATGCAAGCATCCATCACCAACGATGAAAAGTTTTCTTTAAAAATCACTTTCTGTGTTTTGAGTTTTTCTAAATTGAATACATGTGTTTTGAGTTTTTTTGCGAAATAAAAACTTGAGTAACTATATATATCTTTTGAAAAAAATATTATAAATTATGCAACATGTTCATTTTCAAGTAAACTCCAGTTACTTTACACCCTGCATGCGTTGTTCCCCCTGGAAGCGTGCCAACGATTTTTACGCGCGTGATTTTCATAAAAAAGTTGAAAAAGTCATCTTTGTTATAACGCTATACGTTAACTTATTCACAACAATGATCTTTTCAACTTTGATACAAAAATAGCATGCTCGGCATTATTGGCACGCTTCCAACGTGAGACATAAATGAGTGCGAGCGCAGAGTATCATGTCCGCAGAGTATAAATATTTATTGTTTAAACCTTTAAAAATTTGACGATATTTGAAGTGGGAACATACTGGGGGCATAGAAGTGGGGTTTTCATGGGGGCCACACTCATATTTGCAATGGGCCCAGACAATTTACCCCAAAATAATTACTATGCCAGGTGGGGGCAGCAGCAACCCCAGCACCAACCCACTGGCAAAACAGCCAACCAAACCAGGCACGGTTGTTAACAACTCTGGCAACTGGGGACAGTGACAGGATGGAAGGATGGATAAATTAAATACCATTGGACAGAATCGCCAGCACCAGCGCTCCCTAAATTACCGTGTTTACTCGAATAATTCCCCCCACTTGAATAATTCCCCCCTCGAATAATTCCCCCTGCTAGACGAGTGAGGAAAAAATAATTCCCCCACTTGAATAATCCCCCCACAATGATGGAGAATGAATCATGCACATTTATTAAAATCACAATCAATGAAATCAAACCAAGCAAAATAGCAGTGCCTCGTTTGATTCATCGAATACAAATGAGGCACATTCAGTGTGTAAGCATGCAAAGGAATGTGCACTACGAATGGAAGTTGTACGTACATGTGTATGTTGTGTGACGGAAACATACTTGAAAATTTTGAGGAAATAATAATTCCCCCACTTGAATAATTCCCCCCCCTTGAATAGTTCCCCCCTCAAAAATGTCTGACGAAAAAATAATTCCCCGGGGGAATTATTCGAGTAAATACGGTACATGGTTCTTTTGTGCATTTAAAAGCACATGTGTGATGGTTGGCTGCATAGTTGTTAAAACGTATTTACTTTTACTCGATAAATACATATACTCGCGTACAGAGTTTACGTTTCCTCTGAAAAAGTTCTGGTACTCGCTTTTATGTATACTTTTGAAAGTACTCGAGTACAGAAAACGTATTTTAGATCGTCTTTTATATACCTAGGTTTTTAAAGGCATAGAATAAGAAAAAGGGGAGAAAATGAGCGATAAATACAGCAAACTAGTCGAAAATGGGTGTAGAACCAAAAATAAAGTAAAAAATTGTGTATAATAAGCAAAAAGTTATGAAAATGACTGATTTTGAGCGAAATTCCTCGAAAATTTTGGCAACATTTCTCAAAAGTACTCACATTTACGTTTGTTTTGCGGGGAAAAGTACATGTACTCACGTTTAATCATGAGTAAAGTAAAAAAATTTTACTTTACATTTTCTGTACTCAAGGTGTGAGTAAAAAACAACTTTACGTTAACGTATACTTTGAAAAAAGTTTGGTACTTTTAACAACTCTGGTTGGCAGCATCAACGTTTTGTTAGCTTTAGCTATTTTGTTGGAATAACACCAGGTGGCAATCCCAAGCCCTGTAAAGTGTAAAGTAAAGTGTCAAATGTAAAGTCAAATGCAAAGTAAAGTGTCAAATGTAAAGTCAAATGCAAAGTAAACTGTCAATTGTCATGCAAATTTCAGTAATAAAATCTTTTCTTTTTTGTTTTGATTGACACTTTACTTTGCATTTGACTTTACATTTGACACTTGACTTTACACTTTACAGGGCTTGGGACTGCCCCCAGTTTACTAGATGGCGTCAAAAAACGCCTGGCCGAACAAGACATAGACAATGACAAAAACGAAAATGTATTTTTCTTGCATACACCGGAAATACGAAAACAGAATGATGAAATGCTGGAAAACAGGATAACAACAGGCAAAAAATTGAAGAAATTTTGTGGAAATGGACAAATTGGCAATTTGATCAAATTGATCAAAATTGTGTTTCATTGTGGCAGCTCTTCAGTCTTTAACTATAGATGCAGCAACTGGGGCCAGTTCCGCAAGTGGAAAAGTTAAGAGTTAAAACTTAAGAGTTGAGTAAAATGACAAATGACAAGTTATGAGAAAATTTAAGAGTTAAGAGTTGAGTAAAACGACAAATGATATTACTCAACTCTTAACTTTACTCTTAACTTATCATTTATCATTTTACTCAACTGTTAACCCTTCACTCTTAACTTTTCCACTTGCGGAACCGGCACCTGTACTTGACTTGTAATTTACCTATGCACCAGAATACCGTATTTCCTCGAAATACCCCCCCTCGAAATACCCCCCTCAAAATCGGCACTATGAATTTCTGGTACGGGAAATGCATAACAGATGTTCAAAACACTCACTGTGTCACGTTAGAACATCGTTTATACCATCTACATCCTTATATAAGGCTGTAAAAACTTATAAATGGTGGTTATTGTTGCATTTTTCACGTTTTTTTCTCTCAAAATTCTCACTCTGAAACAATCACCACCGGGGGGGGGGTATTTCGAGGAAATACGGTATACATATTTATAATGTCATATTTATTTTTGCAACATGATATCAAGTCAATTTGAAATAAATATTTATTGTCTCAACCTTTCGAGATTTGAAGATATTTTAAATTGTATAATCGAACTGATGAATAAATTTCCGTAGCGGTACCGATTTTATTTCCGGTACATAAACATGAAATTTGAAAATCAGTGCGTGTACCCTCCTCACGATCAAAACTTTTATTTCATTCAATCGACACAATCCCACCTAAAAACTACACAAAATATCACAAAATCACCAGATCCATTTAAATATCCAATCACACTGGCATCTTTCCATTATTCCTCGGATTTTGTGACAGGCATCGGCCCCGAGCTGAGTTTTTTGAGGATCATAATGTTGGGAATTTTTATGATTATCGTGGGTGCTGAGCTGGTGGTTTGTTAGGCCGGAATTAGAGCTCAGCGTCGATTCGACGTGAGCTCTAATTCCCGCTTTAAGGCAGCACTGGGGTCACTGACAGGATGGAAGAGTGTGGTCACACAAGCTGGTTTTCATGATTATTAAGCCGGAGTTACAGCACAACGACAAATTTCGCTATTTGTCGGTTATGCCAACGAGAAATGTCGCCGACAAATAGCGAAATTTTGAATTTTGATTTCTATCTTAATAACTACTGGAGCTTTTTGGATAATTTTTGGACACGATGTAGACATCTGTTGGTGCTCTCAACATCTCAATTTAAGGATGAATATCTCTAAGCGTTCATGAATATTTGTCGCTTCAGCCCCTATTTGTCGTTGTGCTGTAACTCCGGCTCAATGGTTGTTTTTTAGTTCTATCGCGTGAAAATTTTGCCGTATTTGTTTGCCCATCACGCAGTTTGAACTGAAATGGTTCCAATTTGAAAACTCGTTCAAAAACTGGATGGTGACGCGAACGCTGACAGACTTCTCATCACTCATGCTCATGCACTTCTTATCACGTGTGCTTTCTTATCACTCAGTTTTTGAACTAATTAAAGTTTTTCAAATTGGCAGAGTTGGAAAAACGTATCTATGTTTACCCGAAATACCCGGTTATTTGGGTATTTATACTTACGTTTACGTTTACGTTTTCATAAAATACCATTACGTTTTGTTACGTTTTCCTGACCGAAATACCTGGGTACCAGAGAAAACGTAAAAAAACGTTGTGAGAACTAAAAATTTTCAGCAAAATGCAACTTCCGCCATAAATTTCCGACAACTTAAAAATTTTGCGCGCCAGCACACACTTTTCCTCCACAGAAGCCGTATTTTCAAAATAGGTATAGGTATTCAATATTCAAATTATACTATGGTTCGACCCCACCTCCAGTGCAGAGTATTATGTATTACTTCCCAAACTCGAATTGTGCCAAATGCGTTTAAAAAAAGTCAGCGGATGCTGTTATTTAGTGGCTTTTGTGGATTAAATTTGTGCTATTTGAAAATCAAATGTTGAAAGAACTCTATGAATCGCCATAATATAATTTTTTGTGACATAACACTTGAGAAAGCGTTGACAGAATGAACAAATTGTTTGAAAAACTGGCGAAAAAATAGAAGGGCAGCTTCCAAAAACGGCGTCTCCATAATAGAATGCTGGTGAAAAATAGAAGGGTGCCTTCTATTAGATGAAATACAGTAATAATTTTTTTACGTTTACGTTTTATTTTACGTTTTCCCAGGTATTTTAAAAATACCTTACGTTTTAGTATTAATACTTTCATTTTGGAAAAGGTATTTACGTTTACGTTTACGTTTTCCAAAAATACCAGTATTTGACCAACTCTGCAAATTGGAACCACGAAAACTAGCTTGTGTGACCAAATAAGACCGCGATATGGCAAAGTGCCAAGACTCACTTAAACGTCCACGAGCCATCACTCTCGGTGCAACCACCCTTGCCTCCGTACTTCTTGTCGACGCACACAAAGTCGGGACAATCGGTACCGGCTGCGGCTCCGCAGTTCTTGTTCTCCGCGTCTGTCGGCTTTGGGTAGCTCACTTTGTTCTGCGGAACGGAAAATCCCACCGTTGTCAGATAAACACTGACACAGAGTTGTTGAAAATGGAATCACTTTGAAAGCTGTTATGTTATACTCGGCGGATATGAAACTCTACAATGTTGGTGGACTTAATTCCCAACATTTATGTCTCACGTTCAAGTTTGGATGGATGATTTTAGCTCAGTTCATGGTCGATATAACTTTTGTGCGACCATGTGGTGTGAGAACAAAACGTTTTTGCATTTTCGGCTCAATGACACAGTTTCAAATCGAACCGGGATGTTAGATACATACGCGAAAAGTGCCAAAATAACACGTATGTATCCTAACCCACCGGCAGATAGAGATGTACAGATAAAGTTGTGTAAACGAAAAAAATAATCATTGGGAAACGAGTGAAATCACTCTCTATTTAAAGCAGCATGAACTCTTCAAACATTATTAACGTAGGATATATCAATATTATTATCTAATTTCTAGGTCTATCGCGAAGATTTCATTAATTTCGTGTCCCTCATATTACGAAATAATTTGTGCAGCTACGTTTGGCAAAGTGCCCATTCGGTTAACACTACAGTCGTTGCGTATACTTTCAGAACATTGATTGCCATCATGTCTGCCGAGTTTACTAATGGCCGGTGTAGTATTTAGTTGATTGAACTTACAATTAACTAAATAGTAAACCGGGTTACCATTTTTAACTGCAATAGGTATTGCGGGGTAGAACTACAAATGCGATTGTAAGTTACAGTAAGCTCTTTTATCTTTTTCTGAACAAAAATATATAAATATGTGTTACATTGAAATGGTATAGACTTCATCTTACTTATATAAGTGTATAAGTGATACTCTTATCATGGCGATTATTGTTGCATGTTTATACCTCTGCGGACCTTACAAACAACGAATTGGTACTGAGAGTATAAAAAATCGCTGGCGAAATAATAAGCTCCCCCCTCTAAACACCCCCATGGTTTGACCCCCTCAAAATTTGCCCTCTGAAAAAATCACCCCGGGGGGTATTTCAAAGAAATACGGTATTCAAAATGAACACAAATAAATCGAGCCAACCCCGGTCCAGGTGATTGTATTGCCATCTTTGACACACTTTCCATTCATGGCGCCGGCGTCGACGCACACTTGCGGGGGGCAGTCGGTGCCCGCCTCGGCGCCGCACACCTTGGCTGGGGCGTCCTCCCGCTTCACCACTTCGAACTGTGAGGGAGAAGAAAAGTGACAGAGTTGTTAAAAATGAGTTAAGTTTGAAAGTGGTTAATAATTTAATACTTTTACTTTACGAGTTACTTTTAACGATGGAAAAAAATATTTTGAAGATTATGAAAAGGTTTTCAAATTTTTGAATTTTTTTGGATTTTTCAAGTTGACAGTGAAAAAAACTTATAAATGGACGTTTTCCTTCAAAAAATTCAAAAATTAAAAATTTGACTTTTCAAGACATTTAAAAATTTTCAGGAAATTCAGGGCCACGAAATGCCACGAAATTTAAGTTCAACGTGGTAAATCAATCAATCCAATTATGAGTGGAAACGATGTCATCAATGATATGAGTGGTCTTAGTGGTTTGAAAAGTACCTATATTTTGTGTTAGTACTCAAGTACCCATGTTAGCACCATATGCACAGAGTATGCTTAGTGTTTTGCTACATTGCCTTTAAATGTTTTGGATCGATGAGTGAATGAAATCAAAATATCCTAAAGTGTGCTTCATATTTGCTACATGTGCTAATTCTAGATAGCGGTGAAAAGAAAGTTTAAAAAGATATCTGAACATGAAACTACCCAAATACTGCATTTAAAGCTTTAAATCCAGGGTAGTTTCCAAAAAAATGAAAAGAAACTCAACAAAATTAAAAACTATCCCAAAAGATTCAAAAATTTGAAAACTTTGAATTCAAAGTTCAAAATCTACTTAGGGGAAGATTTGAAAAGTCATTTTCAAAAAAACGCTTAAAAATTTAAATACTTTTTCTGGAGGGTTTGCCATCGTCAGTTACCGTTTGTTTGGTAGGTGCCGCTGCGGCGAAGCTCAGCACCGACGCCAGAAGCAAAAGCGAGTAGATCATGGTTGGAAATGACTTTTGGCGATTTGTCAGTTGTTCAGTTTGGTTTTGGGAAGTAGATTTCGGGCTGTTTAAATAGTCGCGGTGTTCGCTGTTCGTTTTGTTATCCACTGTGTAATTATTTCACGTTTAAAAAGCATCATCCGACAAACGCGGTGTAACAGTGATAGATAACATTAATTATAGTGCATTAAGTCCATTTTGCCGTGTTTGTTTATGATGATGGGGATTTTTATGATTAAGGGTGATTTACAACATAACGATAAATAGCGATAAATCGAAACTTAGAAACTGAAGCGATAAATTCAGTGTCGACAAATTACATATACCTACTCTAGAACGCTTAGAGATATCCATCCCAAAATTGACATGTTGAAAGCACTAACCGATATCTACATCCTGCCAAAAATTATCCAAAAAGCTCTGTTGGTTCGCGAAATATAAATTGAAAATGAAAGTTTTGCTATTTGTCGGCCATTCTCACGAGAAATGTTGCCGACAAATAGCGATTTTTATCGACAGTAGCGACAATTTTTTATTTATATTTATATTTTAAGGATTACTGAAGCTTTTCGGGTAATTTCTGGACACCATGTAGATATCGGTTTGTACTTTCAACGACTCAATTTAGCGATGGATATATCTAAGCGTTCTTCAGTATTTGTACTTTGTCAACACTGAATTTGTCGCCTTCAGCTCCCACTTGTCGTTATGCTGTGAAGACTGGTGCCGAGCCGATTGCAGTGGTTAAAACGTATTTACATTTACTCAAAAATACGTATACTCGAGTACTGCGTAATTATGTCTACGTTTTCTATAAAAAAAGTTTTTACGTTTACCCACCTTTATGCATATTTTTTGAAAGTAAATACCCGTATACAGAAAACGTATTTCAAAACTTTATCTGGGCATGAAAAGTGAGCACTGAGCATGCTGCATGTATTTATCTGCACGATTTTTGGTGAGGGAGCTGAGTAAAAATCAACCCTGGAGTATACATTTGGAGAAGTGTTTTTTCTAAAGAAAATGGCTTAAACAGATCAATATGGCTGCTGAAATGGCAACAGAAATGATTGATTAGAAAAAATCACTGCTACATTTTTCAGAAAAATATTTTTACTCTAATTTACGTTTTCCTGGGTACAAAATATTCACTGCTCATGGAAAAATATTCACTTTTACATTTTCCAGTATTTTACCCACCTTTTACGCAAAGGTAAATTGTTTTTATGTTTATGTTTTCTGTACTCAGTTTGAGTCAATGAAAATAATTTACTTCATGTTTACGCGTACTTTAAAAAAAGTTCAGTATTTTTCACAACGCTGACAGCACTGGGGACACTGACAAGATTGAAAGAAAAATAAATTAAGTGCCATTTGGTCAGATTCGCCAGCACCAACGCTGGCTAAATTACAGCAGACAAGCTTTTAAATGCACAAAAGAAACGTATAATTTAGTGAGCGCTGGCGTCGGCGAATTCGTTTGATGGAACTTTTTGATCCATTGTTCCATCTGTCAGTGTCACCAGTGCTGCTTTAGCCACCAATCAGCCTATCATTATCATAACGATCCCCATAATTATAATCCTCATAAAAACTAGCTCAGAGCAGCTATATACCAGCTCTATTACGGTATTTAGTTTGCTCTAATAGAAGGGTGCTCTTAAACCTTTTTATTGACGTTTTTTGCTCACCCTTCTATTGAATACACCCATCAATTTTTTTGCAATTTTTCAGTCTATTTTGTCAAGTCCTTTTTGACTTTTTTGACACTGTTAACCTTTTTGATTTTTGTAAACCGCATCAAAAATACCGTAAATGCTCTATAAGGATGTCCAATAAAGCGACCTCTCCAATAGTGACTCTTTTGGCACGTTGTGTAAGTATAAAGCAACCCTCTCCAATAATCCGACCCCCTCCAATAATCCGACCCCCAAAGAAAAGTATTTTTAAAAAAACGAAGTCGCAATCTTCGGACGCGGCTAATCTGATATCGTTGATTCTGAATATTGGGCGCACACACACTAGTTTACCAACACAAAATGCTCGACCATTTTGGTAAACTGTTTTGACAAAACAGGATGAAACACAGTACAGATTTGTACGGTGCTTCGTACTGTTTTATCAAAACAGTTTACCAAAATGGTCGAGCATTTCGTGTTGGTAAACTAGTGTGTGTGCTGGCATTAAGTATTTAAAGAATTTTGTGGCTTTGATGTGATTATTGCTTTACGATGCCATGCTCATACGAGTTAAATGAACAGTTGAGTTGTTGAGGTGTCGAAAAATACAATGCGACCCTCTCCAATAAAGCTACCCCTCCAATAATGCGACGCCCAAAAATGTGCTGAAAACAATAAACCGACAGTCGCCTTATTGGAGCATTTACGCTTTTTACGGTAGCCAACAAAATGGAAATCTTTGCGTTTACTAAAATCGGAAAACAGATAGGTAGATGCTGAAAACAGGATGGTGGAAAGCGAAATTTCCCGGAAATGAAAAATTTGCATCATTGTGGCCACACAAGCTAGCTTTCATGGTTCCGATTTGAAAACTCGTCCAAAAACTGAATGGCGACGCGAACGCTGATTGACGCTTCCACCATCCCGCAGCTGACCACTTAGTGGTCTCAGTGCACTAGTATTGGGATGCAATTATAGGTTTACAGAAATGATCAGTCCATGAACTGATGACTGTTTTAGGAGATGGACAAGATTTCGGTGGAGTTTTCAAATTGGAACCATGAAAACTAGCTTGTGGCGCCATTCAGAGTTGTTAAAAGTACCGAACTTTTTTCAAAGTATACGTAAACATAACGTATTTATTTTTTACTCCCGCCTTGAGTGCAGAAAACGTAAAGTAAATTTTTTTACTTTTGCTCATGAGTAAACGTACTTTTCCCCGCAGAAAACGTAAACCTGAGTACTTTTGAGAAATGTCGCCAAAATTTTCAAGAAATGTCACTCAAAATCAGTCATTTTCATAACTTTTTGCTTATTTTACACAATTTTTGACTATATTTTTGTTTCCCGTTTTTTTCGCTTATTGTCTCCCTTTTCCCCCTTCTATGCCTTGAGAAACCTAAATAAAATGCGATCCAAAATACGTTTTCTGTACTCAAGTACTTTAAAAAAGTATACCTATGTAAAAGCACTCGTAAAAGTATACCTAAGTACTCGAGTATACGTATTTATCGAGTAAAAGTAAATAGGTACGTTTGAACAACTATGGCACCATTAACTAATTGACCAATTGAGGCATCTACCGTATTTCCTCGAAATACCCCCCCCCTCGAAATACCCCCCCCTCGTTTGACCCCCCCCCCTCTCGAGACCACTATGAAACAATCACCCCCCCCCCTCGAAATACCCCCCCCCAAATTGAGTGTAAAGGGAACGTACATGACAATAACTGTAGTTTGTGTTCTGTGTACTGCAGAACACACGTTAAAACGATGTCGGTGTCACGTTAGAACAGTGTACATACCACCTACATACTAATATTAGTCTACAGAACCTTATAAATGGCGGTTTTTGTTGCATTTTTCGACGTCTGCGTACGTTTCAGACGACAATTTCGTACTTGGTTTTCAAAATTTTTCTTGTGAAATAATAACCCCCCCCCCTCGAAATACCCCCCCCCTCGTTTCACCCCCCCCCCCTCTCGGGACCACTATGAAACAATCACCCCCCGGGGGGTATTTCGAGGAAATACGGTAGTTCCGAATGTCGGTAAAGACCAAAGTGTAAAAAAATGAGTTAAGTGCGGATCTGTGATAAGTGCACTTATTTCTTCACGATAGAAAAATAATTTTTTCAATATCTTATACCGTTCCCGAGATATATACCGTATATCCTCGAATAAGACCCCCCTTGAATAACTCCCCACCCTTGAATAACTCCCCCCTCAAAAACCCTGGCGAAAAAATAACTCCACCCCTTGAATAACTCCCCCTCTGTGATGAGTGGAGGATATAGTGCAACAAGTGAAAAAACGAAATGCAAGTGCAGTGCAGTGTGTGAGACAAAAAATACAAAAGAATGTTAGCCTAGAGCAGCGAAAGCATTAACACGAAAGTGTGTATTTTACACGCTGTACATACACCTACCTACCTGCAAGTTTTCCTGAACTTGTGAGGAAATAATAACTCCCCCCCTTGAATAACTCCCCACCCTTGAATAACTCCCCCCTCAAAAGCTCTGACGAAAAAATAACTCCCCGGGGGACTTATTCGAGGATATACGGTATATGCCGATTTTTAGAAAAAACAAAAAAAATCATCCGAAACAGGGTATCTCCACCCTCACATTGGAAAAAATTCACTCGAAACAGGGTATCTCCAAAAAGAGCCACCAAAAATTTCACTCGAAACAGGGTATCTCCACCAACGGAAAAAATCATCCGAATTACGGTATAAATTTGAAGCAATCAGTCCAAATTCCCATACAAAACAGAAAAAATTATCCGAATTACGGTATAGAATTCCAAACCAGTTTTTGAAAAAAATCATCCGAAACAGGGTATCTCCAAAAAAATCTTTGTCGGAAACAGGGTATCTCCAAAAAGTCTTTGTCCGAAACAGGGTATCTCACTGCTCTCAGAGTAAGAAATTTGCTCTTAAGTGGGGCCAGCAGAATGGCAGCACCACCACCCAGTTGATCGATCCCATGGACTAAGTGGAGATACCCTGTTTCGAGTGATTTTTTTGAAAAAAATCTCTCGAAACAGGGTATCTCCACTGAGTCTGCTGACCTGCTGTCAATCAAATCATTATAACTCTAGGTATATACGCCGGCCACAGGGTTGTAAATATGGAAAATGTAGAGAAATTTATAAGCTTTTCAAAAAGTTTCGGGCAAAGGTTCTCATTTGAAAATTGCCCGCTCGGGCCAACGTTGAAGTTTCAAATGCGATTATGGAAAAACCTCAAATGATGGAGATACCGACATTCGGAACTAGAAGCCTCAATTGGCTTTGATCTCTTAAGTTTTCAACTATTGATTCAGAAAGTGTATTTTACGTACTTCACTTGTAATTTATGTACCAGAATCAACGGGACAATATCAACAGAAAGTCACCGGAAATTTATTGAGAAATTTTGCCCCAATTTTCACTCAAATTATCTATCATCCTGGATGAGCGATTTACCATCTACCTATATGAACCCCCAGTGGGTTCATCGTTCGCCGACAAATCAATTTCACGGTGATGCCCTAAAATCAATTTGTCAGCGGTCATTGCTTGAAATAGCCATCGACAAATTGATTTTTGGGCGTCACGGTGAAATTGATTTGTTGAAATTCGAATTTAACATATCCAATATGAAAATTTATTCATTCAAATTGGAGTTTTGAACATTTATTTTCAATAAAAAACTTGAAAACATGAAAATAATGAATTTTTCGGTGACATTTCATTTGTCGTATCACCTTCTATTTATCGTTATGCTGTAACTCCGGCTTTATCTGCTTCTGATCACTTAGACACATCTGATGAACCGTTGGACGAAAAACAATTTCATCCACTCTTTATGACTTCGTCCATTTTTACAGCGAATTTCGATTATCCACAGACGATCACCTTGAAACTAAGCTGGCGCCATTTTGGCGCCCTTTTAGGGCAGGGCACCCAGGCGCCAAGGGCGCCACAGAAAAAGGGCGCCTTTCAGAAAGTGGGCGCCAGGCGCCAGGGGCGCCATAGAAAGGGCGCCAAGCGCCTAAGGCGCCATTCCACCACTAATTTACTGCAGTTGACCAGTCCTTCGAGGGGAAGTGCACACCATGGATTGCAGGATGCTTCTCTGACATTCCACCATGAACAACATCTTGATGCTTGATGCAACATTCTACCATGCTTATTTGTATGATATTATTATCTCTTTCACACCTTTGATCAGCACATTCAACACCTAATAGATGTTATCTACACCGTGTGCAAAGTGGGCATGCAAGCTTATCCTTGCAAATGTGATTTTTTTGATGGAGAGGATCCAGTAACTGGGGAATGTGATAAGTGCTGATGGAATCCCTGATGCTGATGTGTTGACCCTGATAAAGCTGCTGTCATTAGTGACTATACTCTGCCTGTTACCAAGAAGGTTGGAGCAGGATTTTTGGGACAAGCCAACTACAGATAAATGTTCCATCACAAATTGTCCCATCATCTTGTACCACACCCAAAAATTCTCCCAAACTCCTGAAACAACTGTAGCTAAATTGGAATGTACAAATGAGCTGAAGAAGCTGTTTCAGTAAATTTGTGATGAGATGGGTGTAGGGATGGCCGATGTTTTTTTTTAAAAAAACGTTGTTTTAAAAAACAACAACATGACGTCCGAAATGTTTTTTTTTTAAAACATCGACCGAAATTTTTAGTACTAGGCACTACGTATCGACAAAAAAATGGATATTTTTGACACAAAACACCACTTATAATGCTGTCCCATGGCTCAACAGTCATTATATGGTCATATATAACATCACAGAGTATTGCCACTGTCTGATATACCTATATATGTTGACACAAGGTCATATCTGGGAGCTTTTGAAAAAAACGTTTTATATTAAAAAAACGTTGTTTTTTATAAAAACATCGAGTTAAAAAAACGTTTTTTTTCCAACCCTAGATGGGTGACCCATGAAGTCTGTCTATGCCCATACCTGGCTATGACTATGTCATTACCACCAATTCTAGCACTGCACATGAAGTGTATTTTATAGTAAAAGCATACAACACCAAGTCACGCCTGCACAAAAAATTGTAGGTACCTGTACTTGGCAGACATACCACTGAGTATGGAAACCTACCATAAGCCATCTGATTCTGCACATATTTGCGCTCCGCCGAGTATAGGTATTTTAATAGGTAAATATAATAAGGTAGAAAGCACCAACATTTCAGTGCACGTGCCACTCCTCACAATCACAGCTTTTTTTTCATTCAATCGACACAACATCACCCAAAAACTTTCTAAATATCGCACAAAAGCAGTAGGTAAATACACCCATCAAAACATTCCATCACGCGGGTATCTTCCCACTGTTCCATCTCCATTTGCCGGGGCCGATCTCGGTGCAGCTACCCTTGCCGTTGTACTTCTTGTCGACGCACATCTGCTCGGGGCAGTTGGTGCCGGCCTTGGCGCCGCAGTTCTTGCCCTTGGCGTTGGCGTTGGCGCTGGTGCCCGTGCCGGAGCCACCGGCCGCTTTGATCGGCGCCGAGCTGAGTTTTTGTTTGATTGAGTTGATAGGATATAGAAACACTGGTGTAGTGATGTGGAAAGCGCCAGAATTTTGGCGCCAAGCGCCAAAAGCGCCATGGCGTTTTTTCGAAACCTAGCGCCAAGCGCCAATGGCGCCAGAGAAAAATTGCGCCAAGCACCAGCTCCAGGCATTTTGTTCCTGGCGCCGGGCGAAAATAGCGCCAAGCGCCAAAAGCGCCACAGCATAATGGCGTCAAAAGTCCAAAAGCGCCATGGCGCTTTTACATCACTACACTGGTGACGTTGACGGATGGAACGAAGGGTGAGCAAAGTATCGTCGGGCGGGCTCGCCGGCGCCAGCCCTCGCTAAATTACACGTTTCTTTCACAATTATCATGTCAGTTCCAACATGAAACTATGTATAGATATCATTTTCCAATATCAACAACTTTGACCAGGCGATTCCGAGTTTTGGCGACAGGCAGGCTCGCTCACCCTTCAAAATCGTACCCCCGATTTAGGTAGTGGGTGGTGGTGGTGGGTCAGTCAGTGTAGTGGTGGGTCAGTCACTAGTAGTGATGGAAAAGCGTCGTGGCGCTGGCGCCTGGCACTAGCCCAGTGCGCTAACGTCAAAGAAAAGAGCACTATGTCGATATTTTGGGTTACCGCCATTGGCGCTACACATGTGAAAAGCGCCACGGTGCTTGTGGCGCTTGACGACATTTTTTGCGTTGCGCTGGGACAAAAACACCAGCGCTGTCGCTTGACGCTAGTGTTCGGAAAAGCGCCATAGCACTTTTGGCGCTTGGCGCCAAAGTCCTGGCGCTTTTCCCATCACTAGTCACCAGTACCGCAACGCACCTAAATTGCCACACTCCATTTTTCTGCGTGCATTCACCCTTGCCATATTTTTTGTCGACACAAACGAAATCGGGGCAGTTGGTGCCCGCCTTGGCGCCACAGTTTTCATTTGGGCTTGGTTTGACGGCGGTTCTGGTAAATGAGAATTTTTTGAATGACGTTTTCGGAGAAGTTGCTAAGGTGATGATACGCGGCACTTGCCCAGAACCACCAAGCGCAGCAAAAAGTTTACAACGCTGACACCACTAAATTTTGAAAATTTAGTAAACTCATAACTCTGCCTTGAACGCACTTGAGTTTACTGGAATGTTATTAATACTCTTCGTCAACTGCAGTTGAGGAAGACTTAATTCCAGTGAACTCAAATGATATTGAAAGTTTGTTTGTGTTTACCAAATTTTGAGTTTACTGGCAGTTGACATTACTATGCGCAGCGCCATCAGAGCGATATCGCAAAGGGCACACACCTAAACGTCCACACGCCATTTTTCTGCGTACATTTGCCCTGGCCGTGCTTTTTGTCGACGCACACAAAGTTGGGACAATCGGTGCCGGCTGCGGCTCCGCAGTTCTTGTTCTTCGTGTCTGCCGGCTTTGGGTAGCTCATGGAAGTCTGCAGATCAGATCAGAATGTTACGTTATCAGATAAAAATTGATCCAGAGTTGTGAAAAGATAGAACAAGTTTGACAGATTTTACCCGGGTTGATATTTTAGAAACTGTAACGAGAATGTATTGTGACCCAGCACTGTAAATGCGATTGGAATGACAAAAAGCTGCTTCTTCATTTTCTAAACAAAAAAGACAATAACTAAGATACCTAAATGTGTCACATTGCTATAATTAAAGTGACAAATACTGTTTTGCTCCCCAGACAGATCCAAAGTACCCACGTACCCAAACACCGAAAATTTACATTAATTTTGTGAAAGAAAACATTTACAACGGACGGCGTTTGCCTACCATCCCCATTCCCAGCATTCGGGTCATACACATCAGTTAACATCAAAGTCGATGTCAACTGAAATCGACCTCCATTTTAGTTGACAAAATCAAATAAATCGAGCAAACCCCAGTCCACATGATGCGATTGCCTTGTTTGACACACTTGCCATTCTTGGCGCCGGCATCGACGCACATTTCTGGGGGGCAGTCAGTGCCAGCCTTAGCGCCGCACACCTATGAAGGTGCCGCCGCGGCAAAACTTAGGACCGATGCCAAAAGAATTAGTGAGGAGATCACAGTTGAAGTTGACATTTTTGGAGAGTTGACAGAGTGGTTTATGTTGGGTTTTGGGAAGATGTTTTTGGGTTGTTCAAATCGGCAAAATGGTAGCGGAATTTGATGTTCGCTGCTTTATCCAAATATTTCATGTTGTAAAACATCGTCCGACAAGCGCGATGTGTAACATCGTGCGCAGCAGTGAATCAAATTTACGTGGTAAATTTGTGTGAATTAGTATCCCATTGTGCCTACACACACTAGTTTTCACCGTGACTTCGTGGGAAAACTGAATTTTTTCAGATGCAGATTAATCAACACGGTTGAATGATTTTCTTCAATTTTAATGTGAATTTAAATTTATGAAAGTATAAATTTGAAAATTTGAAAACTAAAACACATATAGCATGTACAATAAGCTGAATGTCGCCATGTCGCCATTTCAGTTTTCACAGAAGTTACGGTGAAAACTAGTGTGTGTAGGGCCAATAATGCATAAATAATGGACATTTGTTATTCCCTTTCAATACTTTACACTGATTGAAATTAAATCCCGCCGAGCCTGCTTCCTATAGCATTAGCTGAAAACGTATTTTGGTACGTATTTTTGCACGCACTCTGTTAATTTTTATACAGCATGAACCAGAGCAACAACAAAGTTTGGCTGAAAATTGTTATTTAAGCCGGGAAAAATCCGTGTTAAGTGATACCGTCATGAATACACACTCAACAGGAACAACAGGGTGTACAGGGATTATTTCACAACGAAAAGTGAGGATGACCAATCTACACGGAATGCATTGTTTTTATAAGCAACAATCCAAAGATGAATTGATTTGTAAAACATCTCGACGGTATTTTACATTCAATACACCGTATATCCTCGAATAAGTCCCCCGGGGAGTTATTTTTTCGTCTGAAGTTTTTGAGGGGGGAGTTATTCGAGAAGGGGGAGTTATTCGAGAAGGGGGAGTTATTCGAGAGGAGGGAGTTATTCAGAATATACGGTAGAATTTTTAACGCAGTCACCCAGTTCACGTGAAACCACAAGACAAACTGCCGACAACCAACAAATTCATGAGTCTGTATCTAATAAAAATTAATTGATCAGCTGCGAAGCGACATCAAAATGTCTTTGACTTGAAATACAATCTTTCTTCAAACAAACGTTTGGACAAATCTACCACATGACGGCTGCGTAAACATGATAGAAAAAGGGGACAGTAATTAGGGATGGTAAAATATTTATATTTTCGTAGCTTCTCGATTTTTTATAAAAGATTTGAACAATTAAAATCGTATCTTTAAATGGCAAATGACTTCTCAACAAAAATGTACCTCTTATATAAAAAAAATAAAAACATTTATTAAAAAAAGTCAAGTATCGGGAGGAACATTTGGCCATCCCCAATACTAGGCCGCGATCTTAGTATGTAGCAATGTGCTCCCACGTCCACGCACTATACATACCGCTCTAATTTACATATAAAGCTACATTGATATTGTACCTGCTTCACTTGCTCGAAAGAAACTTTCTAATCCAAATTTCTTCAAGACCAAAAATCAGCCAGAATAAGAAAAATGTCACTCAAACTGCTGGTTTATTTAATCTGTGCCGCGCTATGCCACGGCGAACTGGATGAAGAATATCTTCAGGAGAGGGGAAATCCACCGGATCCGGCAGATTTTGAGGGTGTCCTAGGGCTTCAGCAGCGGAGTAATACACCATTCCCTCTGGTGCCAGTCCCAGACCCTGTAAAGTTCCCTGTAAATTGTCAGATGTCATGCAAAGTGTGAATAACCATGTAAAGTACCCTGAGCAATTGCAAACATATGTTTGCCATTTGGTAGGGCATTTTACATGACTTTTGAGACATTGCGTGATATTTGACATTCTACAGGGCATTTTGCAGGGTCTAGAACTGCCCTCAGGGTGTCCTAGGGCTTCAGCAGCGGAGTAATACACCATTCCCTCTGGTGCCAGTCCCAGACCCTGTAAAGTTCCCCGTAAATTGTCAGATGTCATGCAAAGTGTGAATAATCATGTAAAGTACCCTGAGAAATTGCAAATGTACATTTGCCATTTTGTAGGGCATTTTACATGACTTTTGACACTTTGCGTGATATTTGACATTATTCAGGGCATTTTGCAGGGTCTGGAACTGCCCTCAGGGTGTCCTAGGGCTTCAGCAGCGGAGTAATACACCATTCCCTCTGGTGCCAGTCCCAGACCCTGTAAAGTTCCCTGTAAATTGTCAGATGTCATGCAAAGTGTGAATAACCATGTAAAGTACCCTGAGCAATTGCAAACATATGTTTGCCATTTGGTAGGGCATTTTACATGACTTTTGAGACATTGCGTGATATTTGACATTCTACAGGGCATTTTGCAGGGTCTAGAACTGCCCTCAGGGTGTCCTAGGGCTTCAGCAGCGGAGTAATACACCATTCCCTCTGGTGCCAGTCCCAGACCCTGTAAAGTTCCCCGTAAATTGTCAGATGTCATGCAAAGTGTGAATAATCACGTAAAATGGCCTGAGAAATTGGAAACATACATTTGCCATTTTGTACGGCATTTTACATGACTTTTGACACTTTGCGTGACATTTGATTTCTACAGGGCATTTTGCAGGGTCTGGAACTGCCCTCAGGGTGGCCTAGGGCTTCAGCAGCGGAGTAATACACCATTCCCTCCGGTGCCAGTCCCAGACCCTGAAAAGTTCTCTGTAAATTGTCAGATGTCATGCAAAGTGTGAATAATCACGTAAAATGCCCTGAGAAATTGCAAACGTATGTTTGCCATTTTGTAGGGCAATTTACATGACTTTTGACAATTTGCGTGACATTTGACTTCTACAGGGCATTTTGCAGGGTCTGGAACTGCCCTCAGGGTGTCCTAGGGCTTCAGCAGCGGAGTAATACACCATTCCCTCTGGTGCCAGTCCCAGACCCTGTAAAGTTCCCTGTAAATTGTCAGATGTCATGCAAAGTGTGAATAATCATGTAAAGTACCCTGAGCAATTGCAAACATATGTTTGCCATTTTGTAGGGCATTTTACATGACTTTTGAGACTTTGCGTGATATTTGACATTCTACAGGGCATTTTGCAGGGTCTGGAACTGCCCTCAGGGTGTCCTAGGGCTTCAGCAGCGGAGTAATACACCATTCCCTCTGGTGCCAGACCCAGACTCTGTAAAGTTCCCCGTAAATTGTCAGATGTCGAGCAAAGTGTGAATAATCATGTAAAGTACTCTGAGAAATTGCAAACGTACGTTTGCCATTTTGTAGGGCATTTTACATGACTTTTGACACTTTGTGAGATATTTGATATTCTACAGGGCATTTTACAGGGTCTGGAACTGCCTTCAGGGTGGCCTAGGGCTTCAGCAGCGGAGTAATACACCATTCCCTCTGGTGCCAGTCCCAGACCGTGTAAAGTTCCCCGAAAATTGTCAGATGTCATGCAAAGTGTGAATAATCATGTAAAATGCCCTGAGAAATTGGAAACGTACGTTTGCCATTTTGTAGGGCATTTTACACGACTTTTGACACTTTGCGTGACATTTGACATTCTACAGGGTATTTTACAGGGTCTGGGACTGCCCTCTGGGCGGCCTCGGGCTTCAGGAGCGGAGTAATAAACCAGATTACTCAGCGCTGGGATTGGGTCTGAAATATCAGCTGCGATCAGACTCTGGAGAGAAGCTAGAAGCCAGAGCAGCGACCGACAATTTGTGCGGCAAGGACGCCGGCACCTACTGCCCTCACTTTCTGTGTGTGCCAGAGGCTTTTGGTAAAGGAAAATGCATGTTAGTTTGTACGAGTCTGGGATGGGGGGAGGGTTGTAGGTGGGGGGAGGGGGTTCGCGGCGGTTCAATATATTGATACAGGGGTGAAATTTCTCAACAATCGGGCCGATACAGGGGATAGTAGCCAAAGATTGCTGTTGATACAAAACTTTTCAAGTTGCTGCACAGTCATTGTTTATACGTGTGTTCCAGGGGTTTAGTAGGGCGGGGGTTACCCCCCCCCCAAATCCGCCAGCTATCTATCTATCCCGGAGGCCCGCTCAGCTATCTATCTATCCCGGAGGCAAAATTTTGGGCTACTATCCCCTAAACACCCCCCCCCCCAAATCGGCCAGCTATCTACCTATCTGGAGCGATTTTTGGGAAACTATACCCCAATTTTCGCTCAAAATCGCTATTTTTCATACTTTTATATTGATTTCAACCTCCAAAATCACTAGTTCATGCTTCTGACTGCCTATTTCAAGCTATTTTTAGTACTATATGTCCTTATATACCCATTTTTAGCTATTTTTCACCTATTTCTAGCGATTTTTCTCCTTTCCCTCCCTTCTATGCCTATATTGTAAACCCCCGCGAACCCCCCCCCCCCCCAAAAAAAAAAAATTCAGCTATCTATCCCTCCGGAGGAGCGATTTGCTATCTATATGAACCCCCGCGGGGGTCAAAATCTACAAAACCCCTGGTGTGTTCTGCATTGCCCAGATCACAAACCGCAGCTTTTGTCATTTACGTTCTCTACACTAAATTTGGGGGGTATTTCGAGAAAATACGGTATGTAACGCTGTCATCCAGCTGTGGGGAGTCGCCTGGGGGTGGCATCCGGGGACTACGTAGGGAACACTAGGGGGCACACCCATACTGAACGCCACCCCCATAGCTTGCATATGGAGTGCATGAGATAAATTTAAAATTTAATGAAATCAGTTTCTCAAGTACAATTCCCCCAGTCTAGAATAGAAATCCCTTTCAATACAGCAAAGCGGAGGGCAATTTGTGGAAGTGGGCACCCAGCGGCAGCTCGGGCGGCAACATCAAAGTCGACAAGGATGAAAAATGTGGAGCTCAAGCTGGCGAAAACTGCCCCAAAGATTGGTGCGTGCCAAAATCGTGGAAGGATGGCGTTTGCACGTGGGTGAAAAGGCTCGATTTTTTTAAACTTAAAAATAAATTTATGAAGGGTTGATATAGGGTTGATTTTATGCTTGCAGCGAGAACAACAACGGTGGTATCAAATGGTCACAAAAGCGGGATCCAAACAAAAATTGTGGCAAAGATGCTGGCGAAAAATGTCCAGAGTTCATGTGTGTCCCAAAGAGCTATGGAGCTGGAATTTGCAAGTGAGATAACAGATCTTATATTTATTACAAAAATATGGTTGGTGGGGCTTAATATTTATATTAATACAGGTTTTCCTAGGCGAACAACGAGAAAGAGAAAAAGCGCCAAAATTAGGTAAAAGTAGATGAAAATATCATGTAATGTAGGTAAAAAGTTGAAACTTGGGGGAAAATACATATAAGGATTAGCGATTTCTAGAGTAACAATGGGCAAAAAGGTAAATACAACGAATGATTTTGAGCTCCAATCCAATTAGTTCAAAATCGCTCAAAATTTGCTCCGTATAGGTGGATGTAGGGCAATTTGCGGCTGGTTCAGAGATAATAGACACAATTTTTTGTCTCGGCATAGATAAATAGTTCACGCGTTGCGGGGGTTAACCCAATTGGAAACACTTGGGTTACCGCAGATGATAAAATGTAAGGGACAATCAGGGGGCCGTCACAGACGCTGTAAAATGCCCTGGGCAATGGTAAACGTACAAAAATTACAAAAAGTCTCTAATAAAAAACAACAATTACAAGTTTTCCATCAATCACAGGAAAAATGGGGACGGTGCATGGCGGTGGCAGCAAAAAGTAGACACATCAAAGAATAACTGCGGATCAGCGGCAGGTGACGACTGTCCAGATTGGATGTGCGTGCCAAAAAGCTACCCAGCTGGATATTGCAAGTGAGAAAAAGTCAAAATGATTTTTTACTTTTTTTATTAATGACAAAATCCTTAATTTTTTATGCTATGAATTGGGAATTCTATAGGAAAGATGGCAACAAAGTGAGGTGGTATCAAAAAGTCGACAAGACGAACAAAAATTGCGGAGCGGCCGCCGGAGACAATTGCCCAGACTTTCTATGCGTGCCAAAATCCTGGAAGGCTGGCCAGTGCAAGTGAGCTGACATAACATTGACACTCAACAAAATCCACACTTATGAAAATTGCACCTGATTATAACACAAACTATAATCTCAGGAAAGATAAAGATGGCGTGACCAGATGGACGCAAAAAATCGACAGCACAAACAAAAAGTGCGGCGCGGCGGCGGGCGACAACTGCCCAGACTGGATGTGCGTCGCGAAAACTTATGGGCCCGGGGAGTGCAAGTGAGCGGGGGCAACAATTTTATCGAAGCGTAATTGTTCAAACGTATTTACCTTTACTCAAAAAGTACTTATACTCGAGTACTGAGTAAATAAGTTAATGTTTTCTCCGGAAAAATACCAGTACCCACATTTACGCGTACTTTTTAAAAGCACGCGAGCACAGAAAACGAAAAAAAGAAACATTAATGGAGCGCATAAAAATCATGTTATCTTTATTATTGCTTTTGCTGCTATTATTATTGTTATTAGTTAGCTATTATGTTTTCCTTGGGAAAACATAAAAACACTACTCATATTTACATTTTACCCGAGTAAATTACGGGTATTTTACGTTCATTCACATTTTACGCAGTGCAAAATAAAATAAAAAACTTAACGTTTCCTGTACTACAGGGCGAGTAAAATTACAATACTTTACGTTCAAGTTTGCACTAAAAAAAGTACAGTACTTCTAACAGCTCTGCATCGAAGCGATGTCACCAAAACACATGCTAGAATTATAATTCCACGCAGGAAACAGGGCAATGGGGTGCAGTGGGTGCCAAAAATCGACAAAACGAACAAAAAGTGCGGGGCGGCGGCGGGCGACAACTGCCCGGACTGGATGTGCGTAGCGAAAACTTACGGTCCCGGGGAGTGCAAGTTAGCAGCGCCAAACATTTCAGTTGACCAAGACGCAGGCAAAAAACACTTTACACAGGAAAAAGGGTAACGGGGTACAGTGGGTGCCGAAAATCGACAAGACGAACAAATTGTGCGGCAAGGAAGCCGGTGACGCCTGCCCCGACTACATGTGCGTGCCGAAGGAATGGGGCAAGGGCATCTGCGAGTGAGTCGATATCGAGAAAAATCGCGGCAGGGGTGGACTCGTCGACTTTTCACCTGATTTTGAGTGGCTTGTCGACTTCTTGCTTTTTTGTGAATTTTTTTTTGCTTTTTTTGCACATGTCAAAATGGAACACGTCAGCGGAAAAATAACCTAAATTGAACGGTATTTACCATGATTAGATGAATATTCTGGGGTCGTTTTAGTTGGAAACGGCTTTCAAAATTAGTCGTTTCATATGAAACTCCAAATTTACAGAAAAAAAGACGGCATGACTCGTTGGCGCAGCGCCAATTCAGGTGACACTGGCAACAGTGGCAACGGCAACAACAACAACAACAATGGCAACGATGGCAAGACGCTGTGCGGCGCGAAGGCGGGCAAGGACTGTCCTCAGGACTTTTGTATTTACCCGAGCTGGCAACAGAGCACCGCGTACTGCTAGTCAGTTCACAGACGCAATCTGGTTGTGTTTTAGCGTTGATTGGAAGGGGATCACGGTCTGGGTTCAATGTCATGATGTGGCTGGTAAAATGCGAGAAAAAAAATTTACGCCAGTATAGGAAGCTATCACCTACCCAATATAGTCTGAATTTTCATAAATATCCTCATCTGAGGTGATGTCGGGGAAAAGTAAGTGCTATCTAAAAAATTTTTTGGACAACCCAAATCACGACACTCCATTTCCGTCCCAAACAAATCAAATCAGCCTAGCCACTCAGATTCCGAATACCCTCTCCCGTTTGTAGCTAAAAATGCTAGCATCTAAAAATATAAGAAAATCCATTTTTCAGCGAGGATGCTGGCAAAACAAAATGGACATACACCGGCTGAGTGGCTTCAGATAGCGGCTTTTTGGTCTTTTGGTGTTTTGGGTTTATCGTAAATATAGCGTATTGCTTGGTGATTTTTTTAGTGCGACAGTACTAAACGACTGTTTGATTATGCACATGATATGTACCGTAGGATGCTAACAAAATTATAAGCATAAATAAATTATAACCCTGACTGAAGAGATCTGTACAAGATGATGAGATGATAAATGCAAAATATGCAAACATGATAAAGAAAAAACAACGAGAAAAAGCATGAGCGCAAGAGCACAAAAAGTGCCAAATATCGCACTCGCATGACATTCAAATGCAAAAAGATGTACAACAACCTTCACGCAGTGCATCCAGTGCTCAGAGCGTATCTTCATTGAGCGACTGCAACTTTGCCCGGCGCAGCGGCTTGTCTACTTGGTTGTCAGCTGCGTGCACCAGGACATCCCGGCCACCCTCGACAGGACCACCGACGGGTGGTGCTTGGGCATCGGCACCTGCGAGTGTGTGCACTAACCATTTTGTCGAGCCTCTTAGAAGAACAAATGGAGCAAAAAAACTAAAATATAAATGAGAGGATCATATCTTTTTTGAACGCATGTGTGTAAGAAATAAAAGAAAAAATTCAAAAATTATCGTATATTGAGACGGTTTGAAACAAAACCTTCCTAATTGGCAATGATCTGTTCTTCACCCCTTCATATGTTGCATAACTTAACAGAAAATACAAATCAACAAACTCATAAAAGCATCTACAAAAACACCCAAAAAATCCCCTCTAAACAACACAATTTAACCAACTACCAGTACAAGGACAGCAGCCTCCACAAAAGGGCAACACAGGATGTAAACAACCGTAATACAGAAGCATGAAACCCATGCCCATGGAAAACAGGCACACGTTCGCGAGTAAAGCCATGTGCCAGCATGAAATATGCGCTATGCTGTGGACTAGCGCGAAAATGGCCAAATTTTCGATGAGTTCCACGCCGAAGGCCACCGTGTAGCGCCTCCTGGAAATTGTGTTGTATTTATGATGTGAAATGATAGGTGTTATCAATTGGTTCAATTTGAAATTCTAGGACACTAGAATAATGTGCACCAAATAGCCCATAGAAGATTCGTATCAGTTGGTGGGTCAACGGGTGATCGAACCCTGGAGGCAGTCCCGAGCCCTGTAAAGTCTACTGTCAAATGTCATACAAATTTGTCAAAATTTCAGTAAATTTCTTTTCTTTTTTGTTTTGTTTTGATTGACACTCGACTTTCCAGGGCACGGTGCTGGAACCTGAACATTCAAACTAAACCTGCATACAAAGCGATTACGTTGAACGCAATTGTGAATCAAAAATGATAAATCTGAATCATCTCAATTATCATGAAAACACGAACAGATCCGACCGAAATGTAAAACCATAAGGACAGCCGACAACGACATGTTCTAATCAAATTAAAAAATAACACTCGCGCGCAAACAAACCTTGTGCGGCCTTCAGCTACGTTGAAAGCGGTGAAAAAATGCACGCACGCAGCCATGCCGAACACGAGCACGTCCAGCGCTCTGTGGGAACCGCCAAAGTCGACGCCTCCTTGGCACTTGGCCAAGTGCATCAAAGTGATCGCCAAGTGAAATAGGCACGCCATGATTAGAGCCCAAAATGGAACAACCAGTCCGAATAGAGTGATAGCGATCATTCTGGCTGCCAGAGTACACAGACGCCACAGAAAAAGGACGCATACACCCATCGGACGGACATTTTCCTTGTCTTGTCTGTGAACATGTTAATGTTCTGTAGTGAACATGTTATCTGTGGTAAGCCATGAAAACAAGTACATTTAGTACTGGTATTTATCTTGTCACTTATAAGTATACTAGTCAATTGACGTAGCACTTTCGGCGCATAAGTTTGGGAACTATTTTTTTTTTGTCCTGGACGTACACAAGTATTTTACCTGGCAAATCTTAACGAGCGGTGTTGCGCCGCGAGCGCCCAAGCCAGAGACACCAAACTCAAGCAGATCGATCCCAACTGCAGCCAATAAAAGCGCCAGCCCTCCCTGAAAATGCCCCCATTCGGTAGGCGCGAATAATGCCGAACCAGTGATGCGACGTAGTATGTTTGTATCTGCGAGATAATGCAAAAAATATTTTCGAGTTCGATCGAAAAATTGGGGAACAGAGAAGCTCCAAAATGTCGTAGTTAAAATCTAATACTTACATCAAGCTATTTAAACATCAAAATGTCATGCAACCCCCCCCCTCATTGTGAACCCGGTCAATTCGGTGCAAGCAGCAACAAAACGCAACCCAAAAAAACAAACGAGAAGTTGCGGCGCCGACTCCATGAAGGCCTCGAATAAGCGCAAAATGGCCGCGTCGCGGTCGGCGCGTAGCAACTGCAGATAAGTGTAGCGCGCGTATCGACTGCTGCTGTACGGCTGCCTGGAACATTGGAGCGATATCCGCATTCTATTCAATTTCGGGGTGAGGCGATATATCGTATGGCATTCGAGTATAGATTATTTTTCCATATTGAATATCGGATATTTAATATCGATATCGAGTTACAGAAATAAATATTTATTATCGATATCGAAAACAAGTCATATCACATCAATCCTAATCGAATCATATGACAGAACAATGGGCCCACGCACGCTAGTTGACATCGACACCAAATGTCAACTGGTGGCGATCCCGATTCAAAGCTTGCTGACGAGCCGACGAACGACGTTCAAACGCAAGCTTTGAATTGGGAAAGGAACCAGTTGACATTTGATGTCGATGTAAACTAGCGTGTGTGGGGCCATTTAAACACACGAAAAGCTGTCATCACACAATTGCAGTGTGTAACTCACGGTGGTACTTTGTAGCAATCTGGTAGCTTCGCCAGTCGTCTGCCAAATCTCAACGTCTCGATGTGCCACAAAGTCGGACCGAGTTGACAAACGCACGCCAGCAACTGTAATGAGGCCAGTTGACAGGCGCTGGATAGGCACAAAATGCACATAAGGCACCGCCTTATTGATTAAAAGGTGGCAGCGATAAAGTCTACAGTGTCGAAAGAATGCCTTTAAAAAGTGATAATTTCAACCAATAAACCAAAAGTTAATATTTGTGCCAAACTGCTTTCTATCAATAACTGGCGTCGCGTATTTCGATCACAGCACAACAATTGATATTTACTGTTCAATAACTCACCCTCAAAACTAGACCCCCTCGACTATAGCCTCTCCTCGCCTCCCAGCACCAAGTCGCACTCAACACATTCAACAACAAACTGGGCACAATTGCAAAGGTCATAATGAGCGCTGCTATGGTCATTCTGCCCTGCGCAAAGTGCCACTTGGCTACTAAAATGTCACTTAGCCAATCGGTGATGCACGCGCCAGCGCCGATCAACGTGAACAGCTGGTCGAACCGAGTGAAGGTGAGCGTGTCGGGCAGCCTGTCGGGCTCGTCCAGCTGAACGCGTTGTGTTAGCGTGATATTTACATACTAGCAGCATGCTTCTCCGGACCTTCGGTCCGGTTTCGCAATGTTTTTACATGGACTGCGAGCTGGGGAAAAAATAAAATCAACATTTGAAAAAACTCACATAAATTGAGTGTAAAGAGAATGTGAATAACAAACAATGCATTGCGACCCTAGTTTGGCGAAATAAAAAACCCTCAAATTACACCCACATCAAAATTTGTGTGGCGAATTAATAAACTACCCGGGGATTTATGAGGAAATAAAGTAACAAATCCAATTAGTATTAGTATTTGAACATGGATGTAATATATATTGTTGTTTTAAAAGATCTTGCTGATGACATTTATCCGGAATAATGCATGAAAATGATGTTAAAAAATTCATCTGAAAGCGGAACAATCGTGTTTTCAGATGCTCAACAGAGGGATATTCTACCTATACTATAAAAACTAAAATTTGATGTATTTATGCATACACCCAAAAATACACAAAATTTTTCACCGTGACATCGGTGAAAACTGCAATGGCGACATGTCGACATCCTGCCTACTCTCATTGTATGCTATGTGTTTTAGTTTTCAAATTTTAACTTTCATTAATTCAAATTTAAATTCAATAAACCGCCTTTATTAATTTGCATTTGAAAAATTTCAGTTTTCACCGAAGTCACGGTGAAAACTAGTGTGTGTAGGCGCAACGGTGAACTTGAGCCAACCTGCAATTCGAAATCGCCCTTCTCAGTGGCATCCACGGAGTCGCTGCAGCTTGCCACTTCCGTACAAAACGGCAGGAGCAATTTGTAACGCCGCGCGCCATTATTAGTTGACATTTTCACCCAGGACAATTGCTATTTAATCATTTTGAGTGGAGTTGGTGAAAAGAAAGCTAGTTGACTATTGTGATTTAGATGGTTCTAGAAAGTGGGTTTGGAAAGCGACAGAAGTTTGGTGAAGTGCTGACGTGAGGGTTAAGTAGCGCACCGCGGAATGATTACGCGCAAAGGATTAAAAGCACAAACAAGTGAAAAACAAGTGATAAATTCTTCGGCGATAGATTTCATTACCTGTACCAGTTCAAGAAAACTCCGAAAACTCATACATGTTAAATACGCCAACAAACATCAAACATTACAGAAAAAAATCCACGATCACCTCAATTTAGCCACCTTTTTAACCGGTCCAACAATATCGTCTGTACCAACATTTAACTGCACACAACTGCCTTCTGGCAGACTGCCAACATCTGCATTGACATTTGTACGTGATTTGTTGCTGACAGGCGTGTCATCATTGCTGGTGTACAATGACAATCTTTGCGATCGGGGCGACTGCGGCAGTGCGCTTGAATCGGGCGCCATTAAATTTGAACTGGATTCGTCTGCGATATTCGAGCGCGATTCAAGTGTTTTCGGATGATTGTCATCATCAACAACCCCAGTTATGGTTGTACAGAAAATTGGAAAACCAAATTCGAAAATGTAAAACATCTTCGTGAAAAAAGTATCCAAACGAAAAAATCAACCATTACTCGAAAATAAGGACCTAAAACAGACCAGGAAGGCGAATAACATGAGCACCATTGTCGGCAAGTTGAAACGAACGACCACTCGATGAAGCCACAGGGCCTACATTGTATTCTTGTACATTTGCCTCATTAGCCGTTGATGCAGGCATCTGAAAAAGAAAAAAAGACATTGTAAAATACGACGTCAAACTTCATTTGTTCGATAATTTTTTTCATTTGAAGAATATCGAACATGAAATTAAAATAGGTATTTATGTCAATAACTAAAAACTCTCAACTGATCTAGTGCTAGCTTACCTGAATGACGTAGTGCTGGCCGTCGGCGCCGGTGGCGGGCATGTGGATCACCGGCTCCGTGTCGTCCACATCTTCTACGACCACGTCCTGAAGACATGAAACTGACAATGACAAATAATGAGTAAATGGGGTGGGCGGAGGGTTTTTAAAAAAGTGTTGCTTTTTAAAACAATGTTTTCACGTTTTCCTCTAAGCTTCTAAACACTATTTATTCAGTGTCCTATTATCCTGCTTGTAGTTTAGAACACAGGTTAGTTATCTAAAAACACCTTTTTTAAAAATGGTTTCTTAAAAAACAATGTTTTTCCACCCCAGTAAACCCAACAAAATCCACTCAAAAAATCAATCCAAAACTTACATTCTGGCCCGCTGCAGGCCCATGTGCGAGTCGCGACGGCATCTCAATTCTAAAAGTGGCCTCCTCGTGGGGCTGCTCGTCGCTGGCCTCGGCGCCCTTCTCGTCGTTGTCGTCGTCGGCGCGCGGCACGATGTCGATCAGAAAGTCGAACTGTTCGCACTGGGAGATGGCCGTGGAGACGTCGGAGCGCTGGGTGGGGGTAAGTGAATGGGTTAGATTGTAAACTATCGTGATTAGCAGTGAAAATGGGTGATTTTGAGAATAATAAAAAAATAATTTCATAAAATGCCTAAAAAGTATAATAAAATCTATCTAGTAAAAACTGGAAAAACATAAATATAAAAAACTCACATTTTTATATTTTATTACATGTTTTTATATGTATCTAACCGAAAAAAAATTTTTATATATTTTTTCATCAACCTCCAATAGAACGGCAAGTAAACAAGTTGATGAAAAAAATAGAACGGCGCCTATCTATTAGGAGAAATACGGTATTCATACTTTGCCAAAAAACGTTCGAACTTGTTTTAAAAATCGCTGTGTGTGGAGCGGCATTATGTCATTTTGTTTTATGTTTCGACTGGGGAGTTATTCAACGGCGGCGGTATCTTTTCACCATGTTTTCCCCAGAATCACTATCATTCTGTGTAAAAGCATGCATCATTACAGTATGCTGCGTAAGCGCATTGCTCACGCTGTAATTAGCATTAGATAATTCACCAGTACCTCGAGATGCGAGGACACCGCAGAAGCATTTCAAACCATTCGCATTCACTACAACCCGAAATCAAAGCCTACCAATCCATTCACCTGCATAGTCTTGCGTCGATGATCGTCAGTGACGCACCAGGCGCGCAGGGTCAACTCCTCGGTCATCACCTCGCACGCCTTGGCCAACATGGCCGGCACCTCGGCGCTGATCATTTTCTGACGCGAGAAAAATAAGTGAGACGCAAAATAACACGACGCAAAATTGAAATGGGGGAATAGTTGACGTACAAAGGATTTGACTTCATCGTCGATCTTCATAATCTTCTTCATGCGCGCTAGCGGCAGCTCGGAGTACCTGATGCCGTCCCTGACATCGCCCTGCGGGTGTACAGAAAATAGGGTAAAAGGGGATCGGGATTCGTTTTTTTGAGTTTTCGGGATAGGGATTGGGGTCTCGGAATCGGGATGTTTGACAATTTTCGGAATATTCGAGCATTTATTGTTTTTCTCAATTTTTGGCAGAAGTTCTAAAAACACACACGGATGTCGGATGTCAAAGTCACAAAATGCATAATGGCTGTTTCAGTTCACATTTTTCAGTGCAAAAAAAATTATGTTCCAAATTTGGCAAAAAAAATTCTGGATCGGGATCTGCTTTTGAACTTTTCGCGATCACGATCGGGGTTGGGGATTCACGATACGGACCGCAAACAAAAGAAAATTATCTGGATCCGGTCTGGGTCGGATTCCCGTTAGAATGCAAACAGAAAACGAAAAATATACAAAAACATCCACGCACATCGGTCAGCGCTCTCATATGTCTACTGATTCTCGGCCAGAACGTAGTTAACTCCCTGTGAGGATCGTACATTCTGCGCCTATCCGGTTTGGTGCCACTGCGCGCTGGCAAGATACTTGGCACTGCGCCCATTGGCGCCGTCTGAGTGGGGTTGGGTCAGATTGCATTTTCAAAAGATGTTCTTATGGAGTATTTCGTGAAGATTGCATGGAGCATAAATGACATAGTACCAGGATATTGCAAATTCAAAGGCCATTTTTGTGAATCAGAAAATTTTCAAATGGGTAATTTTGCATATGCGCCAAAAAGATGTTAAAACATTGTCAAATTTGCGCAAAAATTCACCCAAAATCACTACATTTTGCCATAAATCATACAAAAATTTTTCTATACCTCCTGAGGAGAGATTTGCTATCTAAGATGCCGCCACAAGGGTCAAAAAAGTGGAAACCCCCGACCAGCTGTCAACATGCCGAACGGGCCACGTGCCAAGCGGCACAAGCCCTTCCAACTCATAATTACAACTCACCGGGCGACTGGTCGAGGGCTGGTTGTGCACATCTCCGCTGTCTTCCAACCCGATCGACTTACAGATTTTGTTCACATCCATGACATCGCCTGATGTTTGGCGGCAAAATTCAAAGCACTTTGTATAGAGGAGCAGTTTTTAAAATAAATCGCATTTGGTTCTGGGTATTGGGATAACCCGTTCAGATCAACGTGTAAATATATGATATTTAAATGGATATTTCAAAAAAGAGAAGTACCGAGTCTGTTCATTCTGAGATATCTGAACCGCGGATGAAGATATATTAATGGCGTACCGAAAATAGAGTACACCTGGTATAAAAACTCTAGGATTATTAAACCATATATTTTGAATAACATCCCCTGGCTAAAGTGTGTCGCAACATGCATATATTTAGGGTGTATTTACTTATGGGAGAAAAACGGGTGAACCCAAAATCACCTAAATCTATGTAATTTACAGAAATTTTTTTGAAAAACAAAATGCAGATATATTTATGATAAATATGAGTTCAGTATTATGCATCCTACGTGAGCTCTGATCGAAAAATAAGTAAAAATTTTTAACTAAAAGACAAGTTTGTTTCGGCTTCCAGTCAGAATGACAATAAATCGGTCAGCGTATTTCTCAGATTAAATACGCCTTACCTGCCGAATTACGGCCACGAGGCGGTTTAAAATTATATATACCAGGTGACCAATATTTTGGGAACGCACCAAATATATATTTTAATATCAAAATGCAAGGTTTAGTCTAGGAAGATAAACGGCAATCAGAAGCAAAAAGGGCAAGAAATTAATTACGTATACTCGGCGGACCGCAAAGTATGCGCAAAATCCTACCATAATTTAATGAATAAAATCTTGTAATAAATTTTGTAATTAATTATTTCACAGTGAAAACGAAATAATACGATGAAAAACTATAATTGTTGGCTCATTATTCAGATGGGTTATGGTAGGTTTCAATAAATACCAAGTGTGATGTCCGCCGAGTGTACAAATTGTAAGCCACAAAGTACAGAACGGAAAGTTATGTGTAGAAATATATACTGGCCGAAAATATTTAAATATATATATCTGGAAAAACACTATCTACAGAAAGTCTAAAATAATCACAGCTGAAACGACTACAGGTAACGGGTGTAACGCTTTAAAAGGTGAGCTCAAACGGTAAATTTGACAACAAACAGAGTCACGAACTTTCGGAACAACGAAATATTTATGGATGGATTCTGTACAACCATGTCGCGATGTTCAACCGGTGCCCGGTGAAAAGTAAATTTTTAAGTTAATAAAAAGACAAGGTCTAAAGTCAGAAAAGTTGCCCATAAAATGTTAAGATCCATCTTCTGTCCACAAAAATCTGACAAAATGCGGACACCCCAGTGGCGCAACTATTTTTTAATCGGTGAAGTTGAAAATAATTACAATACCGTGTTAAAAAAATGAAAAAAATAAATGGTAAAATATCGGATAAAACTAATTCATGTAAATATGAATGGTATAAATGAAAATGGGAAGAACTCTCAAAATGCCTAAACTAAACTGAGTATCTAAAGATGTCTTTTGAATGCAAATAGAAATCCCTTGCATGCGAAATAGCATCGATTCGAAGAAATGTAGCTAGGTAAAAATGCTTTGATATATTCACATTTATAATATTTAGGTATTATATTTGAAATAAAAATTTTTTCCTAAAAACCTTCCAGTAATTAAATGATTATAATGAATTTTTTTGTAACCATCCCGGATATAAATTGTCATGCCAATGCACGGCATACTACCACACATACGGGCTCTTTTGGTAACAAAGGAGGGGAAAATAAAAACAATGTAGCATAATGTTTTCTGTTATTCCTTGTGTGCAGGTATGTCATGCATCGTCTTTTAAGAAAATTGAATGACAAATTATTTTAACAAATGCTACGAGTGCCATTGGAAAATGGCCTGAAAGGTACTCTGTAAACATATTGCCCTTGAACCACATCCAAAGCCCAGGTACGATCAAAGAACCACACACTCAACTCAATCATAGCTGCACGAATATTTCCTGACCAACCAGGCCATGAGCACCGCGTGCACTGCAAAACACACGGCCAAAACGCCGAACAGCTCGAACAGCGTGACGGACCTGTCCAGGGAGTGCGCGTTGGCGTTCTTGCCCGCCTTGATGTGGGCGCACACGGTGCGCAGCTCGTCGTGCACGGGTTTTAGAGCGTCAGCCATCACGCGTTTCATTTCGGCCGCGCCGCACAACTCCGGAGAGCCGGACCGCTTTTGCATCGAGTCTGCCGGTGATTTTTTTATGAGGAGTTAGGGGCGGATTTTGAGTGATGGAAAATATAAATATTCCTGTAAGACGGACAACAGGGTTCTGAGCTGCAGTCAATCCTTATCTAAATACGAGACGCTATTTGAGCTAGTATGAAAAATGATGGCGTTGTCGGTGCGGCGCACAGTATACTCCAGTTACTTTACACCCTGCACGCGTGGTTCCCGCTGGAAGCGTGCCAACGATTTTTTTACGCATGCGATTTTCATAAAAAGTTGAAAAAGTCATCGCTGTTATAACGTCATACGTCATATAGCGCGACAAAAATATTACATTCTCACATCTCAACTGGCCCCTTTCGAATAAGTCCAATTCATCACGAATAAGTCCAATTCATCGGAAAAAAATCCGCCGCAAGTGCAACTCACCATTATCCCTCTCATCATCCGTGCCAAGCCCCCGCTCGTCACCGTCATCAGTGGTTATTCGACTGGCGATTTCACCAACGGCCGGTTTGGCGCCCAGAATGGAGTGAATCGACCTGGATCGGACTGGCTGCATGCGCGTCCGCCCCACCGTGCGCACGCAGAACTCGTTCTCCACCTGTGTTGGGGGTTTAGCGGAGTTTTGGACACCTGCCAACTAGCGCAACAGCGCACGCAGAATCACTTTTTCTGGTTTTAACAGCCAACTTGCAGTTTTTGATGGCGCCAATTAAATTTTGCCGACGCCGGTACACAAGACCTCTACAGCTTTAGTATCAATATATTGTGCAATATCAAAGCATAGCATACAACTCTGACAGTTGCAAGGCACCCACCGCAAGGTTCAACAATTCGATGAAAATTTCACGAAGCCCCCCCCCCACAAAAAACAACAACAACAAACAAACCTGTTTAACGTCCACTGTGTCGTCCCACGGCCGGTAGTCTGCATATTTGTACTGCCACAGGTTGCCATTAGACTCGCGATCGAACAAACGCGCCACATGCGGCGCGTCACTTTCCTGCGGAACCCACGACACACTTTGGTAGAATTGGGTGATTAGAATCGGTTCTCGCAGAATTATCAACCAACCTTCAATTCTCGGGCGCGCTTCCTCTGTGCATCTTCGAGAACGAACTTTTCTTCCGTGGCTCGCACCTGATCGCCGTCCATTATCGCTTCCGTCACTTTGGACCAAAGCCTGAATGTGAAGTCTCGTTTTAGCATGACCATCTAGGGTAGGGTGGCAGAATTTACCGTCCCGCGTACCGCACTTTTCAAATTCACCGTACCGTACCGTTTACAGAAAAATTGGGAATTTACCGTACCGTACCGTTTACCGGAAAATTGAAAATTTACCGTACCGTACCGTTTACCGTAAAGCCGTACCGTTTGTCAACGTAATCTAGGGTGTCAGATTCGATTAGGGCGTAATGCGCCCGACATGCGAGTAAGCGCATGCAATTAGCAGCATGCAGTTGTGCCTACAATTTCATGCGCTCACACGTGGTTCGAGCGCATTGGAGCCACACACGCTGGATGTCAACTGAATTCGTGTCGACTACATTTTTGGAATTATGTGATTTCAACTTCCCTATTTGATGGAACCTGGTTAATTTTACATCATGACACTTAAACTTCATTGTTTCTGTTAAGTGTGATGCTTTAAAAAATATTTTGTGTTATTCAGTTGACATTGAGTTGACACAAATTTGTGATGTCAACTAGCGTGTGTGGGCCCATTACGTCCTAACTAAATCTTCAATCTGGCCCCAATGATTGTGAATGCAAACGTAAAAACGAACCCACCTCTGCGACTCCCATTCATCCTGCTGATCCAAAGGGACTTGATAACGGGGCAAGCGGCGACGCACCGTCTCTGGATTTGCCTCCCACAACACTTCACTGCCCTGCAGAGGTGGTTATGAAGAAATAGAAAATATACCTTGTTTTCAAGAGACAAACGAGTTTAAAACAGAATTTATACAAGCATGTGAAGTTTACGTTGGCAACATGCCAACCATAATTAACGATGTGAAAGTGATCGCATTGATATACGAAAAAAAATGTTACCGTTCAGATGTTTCAGTTTTACATTTTACGAGGACTTTTTAGTTGTCTTATTCGTCTTTGGCACCATGCCAACGTAAGAGACTGCCCACATACTAAATTACCACAGAAATTTGAAAAAAAATGGAAAATTCAAGTCAGCTTCGAGTTTACATCAACCAACTACAGCACGCAGAAATTAAAAATGACTCATTCCGGTAAACTCAAATCGTTCGAAGCTCCATAAGTTGTTCGAAATTTCAGTTTACCTAAGTTGTTTGAAATTTCAGTAATAATCTAGTGTGTGTAGGCACAATAACCACACGCAAAAAACTACCAAACCACTGTATAGGCCACCAACCCCTGTAACTTTATCAGTCAGCGTTATAACCCCATCCCAGTGTCCTTCGAAAGTAGCCATCGTTTTCTCGCCCAGCCTAATGCGGCCAGCGATCGCGTTCATTTGCGCGGCGCCGCCAAAAAACGGCCGCAATTTGAAGTCGATTTCCGCTGTGTAGCGGGTGCGCTCGCATGCGATCGTGACCTGTGTCGATTTTGGAAGATTTTAGGCAAAATAAATTGCTAAATTCGATAGCATCTAATCAAATATGATATGAGTCAAATCGATACATTGACTGGCTCCATAAAGCGACTGTATAGGATCCACAAATAAACTTGACGCCAATGCGGAAGTGTATAAATGACACAAAAAGCGGTAAGTGAACTGATGTGTTATCATGTTTTTGAATTTAAAGGATTGAAAAAAATGCTGCCACCCATAAGTTCACTTGTAACTAAACTCTACACTTGACTCAAAACTCGCGGAATCGTCCACCCGACCACCTCACAAAAACACCTGGACCAAACCGAACTGACCTCACCACCCAATTCCATTGTCAACGTGCCCAATATGAGCCCCTTGCAGTGAGCGTAGGGCAGGGTGAATGTATAATCCTCGCCCCTTTCGAGTAGACTGACGCGACCTTCGCCGATCATGATTGCGGATAGAGAGTTGCCGTAGAATTTGGATTTCGCCAGAATTGTGCCGCATCTGTTGTGAGAGTGTGTGGTTAGGTGTGAAAGGAGTTTTTTTAACCAGTCGAAAAACGATTTTTATAAAAAGACAAGCATAAAACATTTATTTTCAATAAAACGGCAGCTGAAATCTTTCAGCACTGATTTTCAGCACCACGTGTTTTACATTTTCGGCAGGCGAGAACCATCAATAAAAATTAAGATCGGTTGTTGTCTATATTGGTTTTGTTGTATTTTAGTGAGCAAACTTCTATTGAAGCGTGCGACTATTTTATAATAATATTTTGATGTAATATAAAAATCAGCCAATGCCCTTGCACACGCTTCTGATGTCTGAAACATCACTATCACTAAATGCATTAAACTTCTATCTTGAAAGTAGGACTCGGACTCAGATATCTTGTATTTGCTTGGCCACAGAGTGTTATTGTCACAAATTTTACCAATCAACCAAACCGCACCACGGAAAGATCAAGCGACTGCAATACAACAATCAAAAAACTACAAAAACCTTTAAAAAGTCCCATAAAACCACACTAACGCATTATACCCCGCTGCTCGATTAGTGATGTGAAATGTTGAGATCGGCGGGTGATGCGATACTTGCTCAGCTATATAATACGTCTTCGAATCGCGTTTATCTTCGTGTTGCCAACAGCAACGGAATATTTCCCCGAGGATGGGATTGTAGGGTTTTTTGAGGCCCTTTGGTTTCTTGTAAAATCCAGACAGGTAATACTTGACCATGCATTTCATCCGGGAATAGGGGTCGTGCATTTGAGATGCCCTGGAAAAGTTTGTCGCGAATGGTAATGGTTTTAGATAAATATTTAAAAGTCTACCGATTCTTGCATCTTGCACTACCAAATCCCATCTGAATAATAAACAAAAAAAAACGATTGATATTTCCCCCACCATACTACGTTCGTTTCACTATGGGATAAATCAGGCGTCCCTATATTCATTCAAATATGGTAGCATTTTGCACAAAACACGCAACTCACCCACACTTCCCCACAACAAAATCGAACCAACTCGTAAATCAAATCGGCATGATAACAATAATCGCTGAGCCTCTCCAGGAAGCTTCTGGGCTCGAGTATGAACGTGGGCAGGACCACCTTGGACAGGTCCATGCCGGGTCTGACCTGCTTCATGAGCGACCACATCAAGTTCTTGTTCTCGTCGGCCACCTCCTCCGTTTGGTTGTCAGAGCTGCCCATCTGAAACGACGTGAATTCAGAAGTTGTAAAACAAATGTTTTGAATAACATCAACTTGCATGCATGTTTTGAATGACATGTGAATGCGGCCCCAGAAAAAAATATCTAGCACATTAAATAGATAATTAATTTCATAAATCTGAATCTTTGTCTAAGTGAAAATATCACCGATATTGGTTTATCGTCAGCACAATTAGCGAAGCAATAAACAAAATCTATCCACGACACAAACCAGACCAACCAATCCCAACAAAAAATCAAACCCAAAATCACAACCTCAAAACCACCCCCAACCCCCACTCACCCCAGGAAACTCCTCCGGGGGGCTCTTCTCATAAGCAGTCTCCTTGACATTCTCAATGTCCATCATAGTGACCGCGTCCTCGTCCAGGTCGCTGTCGTCGGTCAAGGTGGCCTGGGTCTCGTTGCCGGCCGCGCCCGCCGTGCCCAGGCCGGACGCGCTGCACGCTGAGAGGGGGGGGGGTGTTTGTGTGGATGGGGATTTGAGTGTGGTTTATTTTTAGTTGACTGGAATGCTTGAGTGTCAATCGAGTGTGTTTGATGGCAAGCTCAGACGTTTGCATGCGTGGTATCGACGCGATTATGGACTGTGTATTCGGGGGGGGGGGGGATTTTCAATGGCGATGCAACCGAACAAAGCGATGGTAATTTTTTTACAACTTTAGCGTACAAACTCTTTTTGTAAATACATGCAAACGCATAAGTTTTTCCCACACAGAAACGTGAGAATTTTTGACGTGGTTGTGATGTGAAAGTGAAATGGTAGTTTTGGTTGAGATTAAGGGCGAATTTAAAATCGTTCGATCGTGTACGAAATATTTAAGAATTATCAAACTACCCCAAACTGTAGAAATTGGGAAACTATTCAATCAAGTTTTTCAAATTTCAATTCAATCAGGAAGCATGCGTGGGCATGATAAAAATGCTTCATTGGTTAGGTCTAAAACACAACAAACCAGGGGTTCATTAGACGGGTTGGGGCGCCCCAAACGCTCCGCTCAAGCTATCTATCTACTCAATTTGCAAAAATTATGGCTACAATCCCAGTCCCCCCCCCAATCGGCCAGCTAACTTTCTATCAATCTACCTGCTGCGATTTTTGGGAAACCTCATCCTAATTTTTGCTAAAAATTGCTGATTTTCGTACCTTTTTACACATTTCACCTTAAAATCACTGGCTTATTTTTGCCTTTATTGTCTCTACATATACCTAATTTTTGAGATTTTTGAGAAATTTTACCACAATTTTTGCTCAAAATCGCTAATTTTCATACCAATTACAAAATTTACACAATTAAAGGCTTTTCACCTCCAAAATCACTAGTTAATGTTCCTGATTGCCTATTTTCAGCTATCTTTAGTATTATGTGTTCTTGTATAGCTATTTTGAACTATTTTTCAATAAATTTTAGCGATTTTTCTGCTTTTTCTCCCTCTACACCGTGAAAAACCCTATTAGAAAAAAACGCGATTTACTATCTACCGTATATCTTCGAATAAGTCCCCCAGGGAGTTATTTTTTCGTCAGAACTTTTTGAGGGGGAGTTTTTCGAGGGGGGAGTTATTCGAGGGGGAGTTATTCGAGGGGGAGTTATTCGAGGGGGGGACTTAATCGAGGATATACGGTATATGAAACCCCACAGGGTTTCAAATGGACTAAACCCCTGCAACAAACACTGGGGCTGAAGCTAAAATGGCCTAACATACTAGCTGATAACGGCACCAAATGTCAACTGATTACGATCCCAATTCAAAGCTTGCAGACGAGTAACACTACACGTTATTGAATGCATACCGGATCATTTGCAGCATGATTCAACACTTTTGCATTTGAACGCCGTTCGTCACTCGTTAGCAAGCTCTGAATTGGGATTGGAACCAGTTGACACATGCGCCTTGTCAACTAGTACATGTAGGGCCAATCACCCAACTTAGATGTTTATGTAGGTAAATATTTAGATAGTGTCAAGTAGGTCAAGTGTCTTCGTAAGTGAAAATCAAGATCTGTGGCGTGGGAAACTCACCTGTCCGTTTGCGCGCTGAAAATTGATGGAAATTAGTTGAAGGTTGAAATGGGTCGGTGCTGCTACACAGACAGGAAACGTATTGAACAGTGAAAATATTCACAGTGAACCACTTCATAGTCATGCGGTTGGAAGTGGGTAGGTATTATATGCTAAAAAGCGAGAAGCACTAGAGCTCGTAAGCAGAGGAATAGGACACCCAGTAATCGCATTATAGATAAATATTTACATGTAGCGGTGCAATGGAACCTATTTTGAATCAGTTTCAGGTGCCCGTTCCGCAAATTGAGAAGTAAATTGGCAAGTGAAGTAAAAATAATATTAAATAATTTCTTCTTCGCTTTTGCCATTTTATATCTCAGTTCACTTCGCTTTTGCCCTTTCACTTCGCATTTGATTATCTTATTTGATTTCTACGGAAGATATAAATATGATGACAATCAAAACAACCGATTTTGAAAAAAATCGAAATTTGTGGACATAACACACTTGTGGAAAAAACCTTCAAGTGAAGATATCACAAACTCATCGAGAAAATTCTCGCTCAATTTCCACATTAAATCAGAGCCCCACAAACCCTCCCCCACCCAAAACCAGCCCCACAACCAACTCTCATCGGCAAAGTGCCTCTCCGCCTCCACGTCGTCCAACTTCCTGATGGCGGCCGGCATCGACTCGAGCATCACCTCGGACGCGGTGGTGGGCAACGAGCCGGGCGTTAGGTGCAGCGCGCCCGGCGCCAGGTTGCCCGGCGCAGAGTCCAAAGATGCCTGCCGGGCGTGTTCGGTGGGTTATGTAGGATCTTGTCGGGTAGACAGGGTGGGTTTATGTGGGTGCCCACTCATTTATGTGGGTGCCCAAGTTAACGAAACGGTGTTTATGTGGGTGCCCTAGTAAATGAAACGGTGGATATCTCAGACAGCAAGATTCGGAAAATCGGTCGGGCTTTCACTGGTGATTACCTGGTGCCCGATTCACAAATTATGTGAGATATAATGATGATAATAAATGATAACTGATAATGTGATAACTGATGATTGACTAATCAAACTCGTGATTATGTGTTCCCGTGAAACCAACACATCACGCCAAAAAGAAGTGTGGCCTGTGACTAAAAAAAATACCGTAAGTGTCATAATACTAGCAGGATTCTCTCCGACCTTCGGTCGGGTTTTGTGGTTCTCTACAATTAATACCATTGGAGAAAATATGATACTTTAGTTAAGTTTGCCCACATGCTAGGCATGTGTTTTGAAATGCGGTATGTAATCTACCAACAATAACAAGACCAATACCAAAGATGCAATGTTTTGGAATGGATTTTTGTAAACTTCTGTAAAATGGTTGGGCATGAAACTCGGTAGTAAAATGTAGACAGTTTGCGATTTGGTATGATGGTGTGCAGTGTGCATTCTGTGTGGTATAGGTTTTGTGATATGATAGTGTGGTTTTTGCAAGGTGTCAAACTTTGTTGTAATCTTCAATTGGTTACATTTGTGCTTTGCTGTTCTTTTTGTGTTTGTAAATCCTTGTGGTATAAATTGTAGAGAACCACAAAACCCAACTGAAGGTTGGACAGAATCCTGCTATAGGTACCCACTACTCAGAGGCTTGCAAAAACTGACACCCCAATGGGGACCCCCCTCCAAATGGCACCCCCTGGGGAACCTCCCAAAAGTGGCACCCCCTGGGAACCGCCCAAAAATGGGACCTCCTAGGGCCCCACAAATATGGCACCCCCTGAGGACCACCAGAAAATGGCACCCCTTAGGGACCCCCCAAAAATGGCACCCCCTTGGGACCCCATAAAAATAGCACCCCCTGGGGACCCCCCAAACATGGCACCCCCTAGGAACCCCCACAAAAATGGCACCCCCTGGGGACCCACCCAAAGTTGGCTCCCCCTGGGGACTCTCCAAAAATGGCACCCCCCTGGGGACCCTGTGCATTCTGTGTGGTATAGGTTTTGTGATATGATAGTGTGGTTTTTGCAAGGTGTCAAACTTTGTTGTAATCTTCAATTGGTTACATTTGTGCTTTGCTGTTCTTTTTGTGTTTGTAAATCCTTGTGGTATAAATTGTAGAGAACCACAAAACCCAACTGAAGGTTGGAGAGAATCCTGCTATAGGTACCCACTACTCAGAGGCTTGCAAAAACTGACACCCCAGTGGGGACCCCCCTCCAAATGGCACCCCCTGGGGAACCTCCCAAAAGTGGCACCCCCTGGGAACCGTCCAAAAATGGGACCCCCTAGGGCCCCACAAATATGGCACCCCCTGAGGACCACCAGAAAATGGCACCCCTTAGGGACCCCCCAAAAATGGCACCCCCTTGGGACCCCATAAAAATAGCACCCCCTGGGGACCCCCCAAACATGGCACCCCCTAGGAACCCCCACAAAAATGGCACCCCCTGGGGACCCACCCAAAGTTGGCTCCCCCTGGGGACTCTCCAAAAATGGCACCCCCCTGGGGACCCTGTGCATTCTGTGTGGTATAGGTTTTGTGATATGATAGTGTGGTTTTTGCAAGGTGTCAAACTTTGTTGTAATCTTCAATTGGTTACATTTGTGCTTTGCTGTTTTGTTTGTGTTTGTAAATCCTTGTGGTATAAATTGTAGAGAACCACAAAACCCAATTGAAGGTTGGAGAGAATCCTGCTATAGGTACCCACTACTCAGAGGCTTGCAAAAACTGACACCCCAATGGGGACCCCCCTCCAAATGGCACCCCCTGGGGAACCTCCCAAAAGTGGCACCCCCTGGGAACCGCCCAAAAATGGGACCCCCTAGGGCCCCACAAATATGGCACCCCCTGAGGACCACCAAAAAATGGCACCCCTTAGGGACCCCCCAAAAATGGCACCCCTTAGGGACCCCCCAAAAATAGCACCCCTGGGGACCCCCCAAACATGGCACCCCCTAGGAACCCCCACAAAAATGGCACCCCCTGGGGACCCACCCAAAGTTGGCTCCCCCTGGGGACTCTACAAAACCCAACTGAAGGTTGGAGAGAATCCTGCTTTAGGTACCCACTTCTCAGAGGCTTGCAAAAACTGACACCCCAATGGGGACCCCCCTCCAAATGGCACCCCCTGGGGAACCCCCCAAAAGTGGCACCCCCTGGGAACCGCCCAAAAATGGGACCCCCTAGGGCCCCACAAATATGGCACCCCCTGAGGACCACCAGAAAATGGCACCCCTTAGGGACCCCCCAAAAATGGCACCCCCTTGGGACCCCCCAAAAATAGCACCCCCTGGGGACCCCCCAAACATGGCACCCCCTAGGAACCCCCACAAAAATGGCACCCCCTGGGGACCCACCCAAAGTTGGCTCCCCCTGGGGACTCTCCAAAAATGGCACCCCCCTGGGGACCCCTCTCAAAATGGCACCCCATATGGACCCCCCCCCCGCAAAAAAAAATATAGCACCCCCCTGAGGACCACCAAAAAATGGCACCCCTGGGGACCACCCAAAAAATGGCATCCCATGTGGACCCCCTTTAAATGGCACCCCCATATGTACCTCCAGAAAATGGCACCCCCTGGAGACCCCCCAAAAATGGCACCCCATGGGGACCCCCTCTAAATCCTGTAAACACAGCCCCTAGTTTGGAAACTCCTGTAAACTCAGCCCCTAATTTGGAAAATGGTATGAATATTTCAAAAAATCACTATCATCAATCCACAAATGCATCAATTCACAATCTTCAATTTTTTAGCCCCAGGGGTTAGACTTAAAAAGTTATGGTAATGTAGAGTAGAAATGGAGTGCACATCTCAAATCAGTGCAATAAAAAACCCACAAATGCATCATTTCACAAATTGAAAGTTTTTGTGCCCAGGGGTTCATTATCAGGGTTTTAGTAATGTGGTGTCAAAATGGAGTGCATATTTGAAATCGCTACAATCAGAAACCCACAAACACATCATTTTATGATTTGAAAATTTTTGGCCCTGGGGGTTCATTTTCAGGGTTATGGTAATGTAGTGTCAAAATGAAGTGCATATTTCAAATCAAGGCAATCAAAAAGCCACAAATGCATCATTTCACAATTTCTAATTTATTAGCCCCATGGGTTCAATTTAAGGCTTACAGTAATGTAGAGTTGAAATTGAGTCATTTCAAATCAGTGCAATTAGAAACCTGCAAAATGCATCATTTCACAATAAGAAATTTTTGGGTCTAGGGGTTCAATTTCAGGGTTTTAGTAATGTAGTGTCAAAATGGAGTGCATATTTGAAATCGCTACAATCAGAAACCCACAAATGCATCATTTTATGATTTGAAAGTTTTTGGCTTAGGGGGTTTATTTTTATGGTTATGGTAATGTAGTGTGAAAATGAAGTGCATATTTCAAATGAGTGAAATCAGAAACCTGAAAATTTATGATTTCACAAATTGAAAGTTTTTGGCTCCAGAGGTTCATTTTCAGGGTTATGGTTATGTAGTTTTCAGGGTTATGTAGTGTCAAAATGGATTGCATATTTCAAATCAGTGCAATTAGAAACCCACATCAAATCATTGCACAATTTCTAATTTTTTAAGCCCTGGGCATATTTGAAATTGCTACACTCAGAAACCCACAAATCCATCATTTTATGGTTTGAAAGTTTTTGGCCCAGGGGGTTCATTTTTAGGGTTATGGTAATGTAGTGTCAAAATGAAGTGCATATTTCAAATGAGTGCTTTCAGAAACCCGAAAATGCATCATTTCTCAAATTGAAAGTATTTGGCCCCATGGGTTCATTTTTAGGGTTATGGTAATGTAGTGTCAAAATGGAGTGCATATATCAAATTGGTGCAATCAGAGACCCAAATTTGAAATCAGTGCAATCAGAAACCCAAAAATGAATGATTTCACAAATTGAAAGTTTTTGGCTCCAGAGCTTCATTTTCAGGGTTATGGTTATGTAGTTTTCAGGGTTATGTAGTGTCAAAACAGAGTGCATATTTCAAATCAGTGCAATTAGAAACCCACATTGAATCATTTCACAATTTCTAATTTTTTAAGCCCTGGGCATATTTGAAATCGCTACACTCAGAAACCCACAAATCCATCATTTTATGGTTTGAAAGTTTTTGGCCCAGGGGGTTCATTTTAGGGTTATGGTAATGTAGTGTCAAAATGAAGTGCATATTTCAAATGAGTGCTATCAGAAACCCAAAAATGCATCATTTCTCAAATTGAAAGTATTTGGCCCCATGGGTTCATTTTTAGGGTTATGGTAATGTAGTGTCAAAATGGAGTGCATACCGTATTTCCTCGAAATACCCCCGGGGGGTTTATTGTTTCATAGTGAGAATTTTGAGGGGGGGTTAAACGAGGGGGGGGGTATTTCGAGGGGGGGGGGTTTATTATTTCGCCAGAAATTTTTTGAAAACCAAGTACTAAATTGTCGTCTGAAACGTACGCAGACGTCGAAAATGCAACAAAAATCGCCATTTATAAGACTCTAAAGACTTGTATAAGTGTGTAGACGTATAATCACTGTTCTCACATAACAGAGTCATCGTTTTTAACGTGTGTTTTGCATTACCCAGATGACAAACCGCAGCCTTTGTCATTTACGTTCTCTATACACTAAATTTGGGGGGGGGTATTTCGAGGGGGGGGTTTATAAGTTCATAGTGTCCATTTTGAGGGGGGGTATTTCGAGGGGGGGGGGGTATTTCGAGGGGGGGGGTATTTCGAGGAAATACGGTATATCAAATTGGTGCAATCAGAGACCCAAATTTGAAATCAGTGCAATCAGAAACCCAAAAATGAATGATTTCACAAATTGAAAGTTTTTGGCTCCAGAGGTTCATTTTCAGGGTTATGGTTATGTAGTTTTGAGGGTTATGTAGTGTCAAAACAGAGTGCATATTTCAAATCAGTGCAATTAGAAACCCACATTGAATCATTTCACAATTTCTAATTTTTTAAGCCCTGGGCATATTTGAAATCGCTACACTCAGAAACCCACAAATCCATCATTTTATGGTTTGAAAGTTTTTGGCCCAGGGGGTTCATTTTAGGGTTATGGTTATGTAGTGTCAAAATGAAGTGCATATTTCAAATGAGTGCAATCAGAAACCCGAAAATGCATCATTTCTCAAATTGAAAGTATTTAACCCCATGGGTCCATTTTGAGGGTTATGGTAATGTAGTGTCAAAATGGAGTGCATGTATCAAATCAGTGCAATCAGAAACCCAAATTTGAAATCAGTGCAATCAGAAACCCAAAAATGCATCATTTCACAAATTGAAAGTTTTTGGCCCCAGTGGTTCATTTTCAGGGTTATGGTAATGTAGTGTCAAAATGAAGTGCATATTTCAAATGAGTGCAATCAGAAACCCAAAAATGCATCATTTCTCAAATTGAAAGTATTTGGCCCCATGGGTTCATTAACGGGTTATGGTAATGTAGTGTCAATGGAGTGCATATATCAAATCAGTGCAATCAGAAACCTAAATTTGAAATCAGTTCAATCAGAAACGCAAAATTGCATCATTTCACAAATTGAAAGTTTTTGGCCCCAGTGGTTCATTTTCAGGGTTATGGTAATGTAGTGTCAAAATGGAGTGCATTATATATCAAATCAGTGTAATTAGAAACCCACAATGCATCATTTCACAATTTGAAAGTTTTGGCCCCGGGGGCCTCACTTAAGGATTATGGTAATGTTATTGTTAACTCCCATAAACTCAGCCCCTAATTTGGCAAACACCCATCAACTCAACTCCCATAAACTCGGCCTCTAATTTGTGAACTTGTGTCAACAGCCCCTTATTTTTAAACTTCTGTCAACTCAACCCTAATTTATAAACACCCATCAACTCAACCCTGAATTGTAAACTCAGCCCCTAAAAACTCAAGTCAACCCCCTATACATGTGCAATTGCATTCTTGGGAAGCAACTTTGCCATCTACTAACCCTGTTTGTCAAGATTGTGGATCGTGTTTGTAAAGGGCATTTGTACTAATAAATAGTGACTGCATTGTGTGCAAAAACACACACGAATTGGGCACAATGATGCCTGTGATTGTGTGTCCTATCTTTTACATTAGGCATACCTAGCACGCAATTCTTTCACAATTGTATATGTTTTGAAAACTATACAGCGACAGGCACAAAAACCGACACTTAACCAGACGCGTGCCTGTGCACTATATGTGCCACTATTTTGATCAGTGCAACCCTCAAAAACTGCCCACGGACAAAACACACAGGAGAAGTTCGCCGCAAATCACACAGCACGGCGGTAAGAAGCAAGGATTTGGAGAAGTGGCAATGTGCACAACAAAAATGCGCCGGCAGCAATTGTAAAGCGGGCCAGCTGCCAAACTAAATCTAGTGTATCAGAACGGAAAATAGAGGTTTGGAGGGCAAACATGAGAAAACGCAGGGCGGGACCCTCCAATTGGCCCACACACGCTAGTTGACATTGACACAAATGTCAACTGGCTCCGATCCCAATTCAATGCTTGCTGGCGAGCCAACGATCGACCTTCAAATACAAGCTTGGAATTGGGACCGGAACCAGTTGACATTTGTGTCAATGTCAACTAGCGTGTGTGGGGCCAATTGGGAGAGGGCCCCAGTTCCATTTTATACCTTTTTCCAACTATTTTACACCGATATTTCGTGGGAAAGTTTTCCATGACAGCTATTCCCACCACAATTGAACATCTAATGTAATGACAGCTAAGGTAAATAATAACAAAACTATTCACAAGGACAGAAACAGCAAGCCCCATTCCAATCTCTACCGCCCATTCAACTAGCGGTCAACTTGAGCTCTGAGACACACGTTTTTGAGGAAACGCTTTGATTGGCGCACCACACACAGAAATTTTGAATTATTGACGCGCGTTTTTGGATGCCGAACTACAAATGCGGAGATAAAAATCTATGTACATGAAACCAGGGACGTATCCATGATTTTGGAGCGGGGGGGCTACATGTTTACGGAGCCAGAGCCCCCCCCCCTAAATTTTTACCTTCACGGTGGCGAAATGGCGTCATCGCGCTGGCGCCATTCATAGGCGCCATGCCATGGCGTCAATGGCATTGGCGCTGGCGCCAAAAATCGCTTATATGTATGTAAATATACATACATATAGAGCGACTAGCCGGCCATTTCGTGTATTTAAGAGAAAATTGAGAGTACAGGTTCGATTTTATGTAAAATACACCCGCGTGGTGGAAAAATGCGCATCCGAAAATTACAATTTTTACAAAATATGACTTCCGCTACCGTGAACGCTCAAACGCATCATTTTTACAAAATGTCAGTGTGCAGTGGCACTAAACCTGGGCCTCTGTCGCCAATGGTAGACGAAAAAATACCAGGCGGTGTATGTCGCCGCGTACACTGAAAATTTTGGTTCCGCGAGCGAAAGAACACACCAGCGCTAGGGATAGAAAACATCTATTTTTCTCTAGCTGCTTAATCAAAAAGGATGTAGTGTTAATAGATTTTTTCTATTTAAATCTAATTATTTAAATGGTCCAACAGTGGAGAACAGAAAGGGGAAATCCTTAAACAGTCATGTTAGCTTATATTTGGCGTTTTCGTGTCTCCCAAAACACTTCGTACACAGAACCAAATATTCCAGCGCGCAGTGCACCTAGGGATGAAAAAAACGTTTTCGATGCTCCTGATTCATTTTTTGAAAACTCTAGCCATCCCTACGCGCACCCATGCATTTTCCGCCCCCCAACCGAAGGCTATTCACCTCGAAGCGGCCATTGTAAACCAAATGGCCATGTAGACCTGGCAGCCATGTAATTCTACCTAGGGTTGGAAAAAAAACGTTTTTTTTAACTCGATGTTTTTTTTTAAAAAAAAACGTTGTTTTTTTTTAAAAAACGTTTTTTTTTAAAAGCTCCCAGATATGACCTAGTGTCAACATATATAAACACCTTCCCGGACAAGTTCACCACCCATTTTTTTATTTCACTTCGAATGCAATATCTCCGTCCATGGGGGTGTTATAAGGCTGAAACTTTGTATATATTAAGTTGTAAGACCCCCTTACTCCCCAACAATGGGGGGAGGTGCGGCGACTCACTACAGGGTGGGTCGCCCTATATGCAAAAAAATTTTGTGGCGGTTTTGGTGTCCCAAGCAAGTTTACCACCCACTTGATTAGCTACACTTTGAAGGCTATATCTCCAGCTGTGAGGGCCGTAGAAAGCTGAAATTTGGGGGATGTCTTGCCAACAACCCCCCTCACAATACACCAGTGGGGCGGCTGCCGACGACCCACTAAGGCATGGGTCACTGCATATAAATTTGATAATTTTTTTAAGAACAGCCCAAGTGTCAGAAACAAGCTCGCCACCCAACTGCATTACAAAAAAATGTTGTGAGAACATACCTGATATAAAATTGAATCAGATTTGAACCCTAGTTCTGCTCATAAAATTTTTTTCAGTAGGGCACCCACCCTGTCCCATAAACAGCAGACTGAAAATTTCACTTTAAACCAATTTTTTGTGTAACACTTAAAAAGTTGGTTTACAAAGTTCACTAGGGGAGGGTCTAAATTTCAAAGTTATGTAAACAACATAACCTCTAAAATGCTTCCATAAGGAAATTTATTTGGGGTGAATGAAAAAGTGAAAATTTTGTCAAATTTTCTTCCTGAAATGACATCATTTTGACATCATAGAATTCACCCCAAGTAAATTTCCTTATGGAAGCATTTTAGAGGTTATGTTGTTTACATAACTTTGAACCTTAGACCCTCCCCTAGTGAACTTTGTAAACCAACTTTTTAAGTGTGATACAAAAAAATTGGTTTAAAGTGAAATTTTCAGTCGGCTGTTTATGGGACAGGGTGGGTGCCCTGAAATAATTTTTTTTTGGCTGAAATAGTGTTATAACCCGATTCATTTTTATATTGGGTATGTTGTTGCAACATTTTTTTAATGCAGTTGGGTGATGAACTTGTTTTGGGACACTTGGGCTGTTTTTAGAAAATGGTTAACTTTATATGCAGTGATCCATGCTTTAGTGGGTCGTTGGCAGCCGCCCCACTGGTGGATCGTGAAGGGGGTTGTTGGCAAGACATCCCCCAAATTTCAGCTGTATACCGCCATCACAGCTGGCGATATGGCTCTCGTAGTGTAGCCAATCAAGTGGGTGGTGAACTTGTTTGGGACACCAAAAACGCCAAAAAAATTGTTGCATATAGGGCGACCCACCCTGTAGTGAGTCGCCGCACCTCCCCCCATTGTTGGGGAGTAGAGGGGTCTTACAACTTTATATATACAAAGTTTCAGATTTATAACACCCCCATGGACGGATTTTTTGCATTTGAAGTAAAATAAAAAAATGGGTGGTGAACTTGTCCGGGAAGGTGTTTAGGTATATCAGACACTGGCAATACTCTGTGATGTTAAATATGACCATATAATGGCTGTGGAGCCATGGGATAGCATTATAAGTGGTGATTTGTGTCAAAAATATCCATTTTTCGTTGACATATCGTTCATATATCGCCTTATAGTCGAATGTTCATGACTTCAGGTAAAGTTTGGCACGGAATGGTGATCAAACAAGGTTATAAAAGGAGGTTGTTACTTTGGGAGTGAAGTTACACACTGTGGAGGTACATGGAAGCACATTACCTCAATATTCTATATTACAGCAACATATGTCGGCTTATTCACCCATGGTAGCACATAGAAATGGATGTTTTGATACTAAAAATGCAACAAAACCAATGAAAACAACCACCAATGTCAATTTGTGTGTGAAATTGCGCGCTTGCGCGTAAAAATTTTGCAAAATACCTAGTGCTTAGTACTAAAAATTTCGGCCGATGTTTTTTTTTAAAAAAAAAAACATTTCGGACGTCATGTTTTTTTTTTAAAAAAAACGTTTAAAAAAACATCGGCCAACCCTAATTCTACCCACTGGCCATGTAGACCCGGCGGACATGTAGCGGCTTCGTACATGGCCGCCTTCACCAATCCTTTACCTTTAATTGCCCATGTATCTAATTACCTTCCGCATGCATTAGCGTTTGAAGCCGGAAATGTGCAATTGCATTGAAAACCATCACACCCGATACTATCGCATAACCATGGCGCCCAGTACGCCACCAAATCATTTCACTGCCCTCCCTAAACTTTGTCCATTTTTACTTGAACACTAGTTGACAACTGAAATTTGTTCAACTGATAAATCCGTTTTGAACACATTAGTTCACTAGATATTTTACCAACTGTCAATTGTAAAGTACTTCTAACTGCTACACATGCGCCGGGTCTACATGGCCAGTGGGTAGACTTACATGGCAGCCGGGTCTACATGGCCAGCGGGTGGACATGTCCAGGAAGCCTACGTCGCAGCCACGGCACATCACTCAAAACTGACCAAATTCGGCGCCGACGGAATCAGCATCATCCTGTGGTGGTGCGCCGACTGCGGCGACAGCGACGCCATGTCCCCCCTGCCCGGCGTCGAGCCCATCGACGATAACGCGTTTTCGGACAGCTGTGCGGCGCAAACGCGAACGCAAATGAAAGGGTAAATGACTATATTGAGAGGAAAGACGGATACTGTCTAGAGAAGGATACTGTTGTTGGTGACTGACTAGCGGCTGAGAGACGAACACATACGATATTTACTTGGTGCATTGTGCTTCGGATCGGTGTAACACTACTATACATAATTACATATGTCCAATTAAACGAGTTACTGACGATAAGATGGGTTTTTTAGATGATGAACGAATAATCCCCCCTTGAATAATTCCACCTTACGGTATATGATCAAGTTTTTTAAAATCAAATTTGAAATCCCCCTCAAAAAGTCCGACGTAATTAAAATTCCACAGGGGGAATTATTTCAGCAAATACGTATTTTAAAATACTGTTTATAAAAACACAAACCAATAGAAGCACAAAACACTAGTGACGCACAACATCAAATGGATATACCGGTATCGCAAACACAAAACACAAAGTAGGAGATCTCTGACCGGTAACACCAGAAAAGAATTTCGTCATAAACTGAACTGCCCAAATGCGTTTGTCTACTAAAAAATGTTGAGCGTGTCAAACAGTTATGTGCACAGGTGCTTGTAAAAATAAAGTATACCTGCTTATAGGATTTCGCAATTAAGAATACCAGTGTGAACGTGAACACTACTCGGATTGAATTTTGGCTGAAATCTAATTTTTACTTGGATGAAACGTTGTCCTTTTCTCAGTGTTCCAAAGTAGACAAAAATGTCAGATTTTATCGATTCCGGTTTGGTGTGAGTGAGCAATGTCATGCCATCAAAATCGTATTAAAAAACTGGAAAACCAGTACAAGTGGGAATTCAGCATAACCCCCTTGAGCGGTATGGTAGATTTGCCATTGCCATTGCCGTTTGCCAGAAACTACCAATAAATAGCCAGTCTTAATGAAATGCCACAAAATCATCCGTGTACTTTCAACCACACGAAAGCGCATCAAAGCAGGTAAACAGCCACACCCCTCACGATTGACACAATAAAATAAATGAAAATAAAATGCCGTTGAATAGAGCAAGCCGATAGTGCTTAAATAACCCCACATTCCGAAAGCCAGAACAAATTTGCCGGGTAATATTACCATTACCTTCTGCGAGCTGGCGGCCTAAAAAATATATCGACGAAAACAGATTTGCATTTCAAAAGCGACTGTGCATGTTCACGCCGAATAGAAAAAGGGTGTAGGCATTCAATTGTGAAATTTGTTAGTTGCACAGATTTCCAAGCTGAATAACAACGGTTCGCAGGCTAGGTGCCCCCTACTATCTTCTTTCTGAACGATTTGAATATTTTTAAAGACCTAGTGCTGTAGACATCATGGATTATTATAATCCTCCATTTTTAGATTTTCGCAATCTGCAAAATACTGACCTTAGTCATGGTGCGCATGAGCAGCCCGCTGCAGCGCAGCGACAGCTCCAACGCATCCAGCCAGCATCTGAGATTTAATTAAATCTTCATTTAATGGGCGCAGTGTATTTATGGTGAGTGAAGCATCCGTGTGTAGATTTCCGCGGATCTTTTTAGCCTACGGAAATGAACTAGCTAGCGTAGGCACCAAGCAGCACTACCGTGTATCCGGAATATTCAGGCTCACCTAGGGCGCAATTTCACACACAATTTGACATTGGTGGTTGTTTTCATTGGTTTTGTGGCATTTTTAGTATCAAAGCAACCATTTCTATGTGCTACCATGGGTAAATAAGCCGTCATATGTTGCTGTAGTATATAATAGGTATTCAGGTAATGTGCTTCCTTGTACCTCCACAGTGTGTAACATCACTCCCAAAGTAACAACCTCCTTCAATAACCTTGCTTGATCACTAGTCCGTGCGAAACTTCACTTGAAGTAACGAACATTCAACTAAAAGACGATATACGAACATGTCGACAAAAAATGGACATTTTTGACACAAATCACCACGTTTTTTTATTAAAAAAATATGGAGGTTAAAAAAAAACGTTTTTTTTCAACCCTAGGCCCACCTGCCCGCTTCATCGCTCGCCGCGCGGCAAATCAGGTAAGAACTGGGCAGCGGCTGCGTCACTGCACCGAGAGCCTCGCCGCGGGGTCCCTGCGCAGAAATAAATCAAATTGAGATTATTAAAAAGTCTGAGACTACCCTGTACTTGTAGTCATGTAAACCAGCTAGAAATGTAAACCCACCAGTCATGTATTTCTAACCCAGTAACATAGCATGAGGGATTAGCGGCGGCGGGCTTAAATGATAAGTAAAGTACAGAGCGCGGGCCGCAGTGCATGTGCATTTACATTGGTTTTGTCGCTCTTCTAATGTTACTGCTTAAAGAAAAATTGAAAAACTCATAAAAAAAGTTGGTACAGTTTGAGTTTTTCAAATTTCTTTGAACAGTGTCATCGAAATAGTGACAAAACAATGTGAACGCACTTGCACTGCGGTCCGCGCTATGTACTCAAAATCATGTAAACCCGCTGTCACGAATGCCCGTGCTGTGCTAATCACCCTATAATATTTACATGACTGGCGTGTCTACATGACTAGCGGGTTTACATGACTAGTAGTCTACGTCGTATAAAACACAACCAGCGGGACCACCGATTTCCTCGAAATACCCCCCACTATATGGGCACTATGATCTTCTAAACCCCCCTCGAAATACCCCCCAAATGCAGTGTATAGAGAACGAAGATGACAAAAGCTCCGGGAAACGCGGAACACACGTGAAAAACAATGGCTGTGTTATGTTAGAACAGGGTTTATACAGTCTTATAAATGGCAGTTTTTGTTGCATTTTTTGACGTCTGTGTACGTTACAAACAACGATTTAGTACTGGGATTTCTAAAAATTTCTGGCGAAATAATAAACCCCCCTCGAAATACCCCCCCCCCCTCAAAATTTCCACTCTGAAAAAAAAAACCTGGGGGTAATTCGAGGAAATACGGCACACTAAGAGCAGAAAGATGACACAAACCCGCGTAGCCCAGATGGATTGATCGAGTGGGTGGAACAGCTTGAAACAGAATCCGTCCTTCTTCGATGGCCGTTCAATGAGTTCACACGTGTTCAGAAGTACCGTTCCCACCCAGATGCCATGCTGCGTATTGGTTGAAATGACTGTGAGATGGATTTGTAACGGAATAAAACAGTATTGCATGACGATACAAGCAGAGCACAGCCGATAGACCTAGTTCCAGGCAAATTAACTAGGACTTAGGTAGTGCTACAGCGTAAACGGAACTAGTGCTACAGCGTAAACCTCAGCACTCAACGACAAGGCATAAAATTACATGATTTGAGAAATTTTTGTTATGCTAGTGAAAATGCCACCATACAAGCACTATTGACACCAGAAAGGCCGTTACACTTCACGAACAGAAGATAGCGAAACGTGGCAACTTCATAGAGCATGCATATAATAAAACAGACCAACCTTATGTGTCTTTTCACTTTTATAAATCAACAGAATGCCCGGCTTCAGCACACAATAGAACTTCGTCCATTTTCTGAGCGTTCCGCGAATTTTCAGCCAATCAGCCATCACCACAACAGTGGGATCTTTCAACGCGCACAAAAGTTCTTGCGCGACGCGTTTCTTCTCATTTCGGTAGGTCTGCTTTTGTTGCTGAAGGAAAATAGACACCATTTTGGACGGGATTTGGGTTTATTGGAGATTGGCATGAAGCCAAAATGGTAAACATCGTCACAAAAAAGACGCCAGTGAAAGTTTAACTGCATACATACGCCTAAATAGATTTTCTGGGTAAAAGGCATTCACCTTGAGCATTTTTCTGCACTCGACCGACGTCTGGTCGTCGACCGGCGGTGTAGCCATGTCGCACGCCACGATCCCGACGCCGTATTTGTTTTCTCGTAAATAATTGTGACGGCAACACTCGTACCGAAAGTATTACTTTCGTTTCTTTCTTTTTTCGCGTCGAGGCAGCGCCAGCAGATGGAAATCGGAAACCAGCTGGTAATCGGAAACTTTTAAAACTAAATTCTAACCTTCAAATAATCCATATAGCTTGATTAAAAATTTATCGCTTGGCATTCTAGAAGTGCGTGGACACTTGCCATGTGTCAACGACTCAACACCTTTATATTTTTATTAAAGTATAATTCCTATCAGATTATAATTTGTTTTACAAATTTTTTTTACACATTCTTTAATGTTATGCATTGTTATCTTCCAAATGTTACTAATCAGATAGATACGATTTTGACAATATTAGCTGCAGTTCTAACAATTTCATGGCAAAGCCATCAGCTCCTAATTGTGCAGTAACAAATTCATTACTTATTTATTCAGATATTTTAGGAAAAAAATTCAATAAATATACTCCAATTACTTTACACCCTGCACGCGTGGTTCCCGTTGGAAGCGTGCCAACGATTTTTTCTGCATGCGATTTTCAGAAAAAGTTGAAAAAGGCATCGCTGCATAACAGCTCATACGTTAACTTTATCACAACAATGATTTTTTAAATCTTTATAAAAAAATCGCATGCTTTATCATCATTGGCACGCTTCCAACGTGAGACATAAATGAGTGCGAGGGCAGAGTACCATTTTCGTTTTTTATACCAAATTTCAATACATAAATGATCCAGTATTCGCACATTGATCTTCAAGAGAAAGTGTCAGTTCTAAAAACAGTCCAAAAATGAAACACTACCGAAATAAATATGTTGAACGATCCATCCAAATGGATGGTCAGTTATGAAAAATGGAAAATACATGGAGAATACAGTTGAAGAGTGCGCTTTATTTCGACGAAAAATTAGTGATAGAGTTTTGAAGCCCTTTTTCTAACCGTTATTTTTTGCGATAACACAGAAAATAGAAAGTTAGAAAACATTTTTTATACTTTTTCTTTTTGCCATTGTTTCCCGTCAGCGGCGAGCATTCTTTGATAAAACGGGAGAGTGACGAGTCACCAATTAGACATGCATGCGCATGGGTATAAACTGGAATAAGTCAGAGAAAGTGCGCTAATGCCGCGATTACAGCTCGGGCGTGTATAATTGACTGGGCATAAAATTGATTTTGGGCGTAAAATAAATTACAGATGAATTGATAAAGATACGACATTGTTATTTCAGTCAAAGAAAGCTTACATGCAGACGTTTCTTGTGTCCAAAGCTCATGAGTTTATTTTAATCTTACTGGGAGTTATGAATTTTAGCACAATTTTTCCAATTATGCGCTGTAAGTTGCGTAAAATTAAAAAAAATTTGCGCCAAAATTCATAACTTCTAGTACAACTAAATTAAATCGATGAGCTTCGGCCACAAGCAACATCTGCATGTGCGCTTTCTTTGACTGAAATTACAACGTCGTATCTTTATCCATTCACCTGTAATCAATTTTACGCCCAAAAATCAATTTTACGCCCGGTCACCTTTACGCCCGAGCTGTAATCGCAGCATAATAGGTATACGGCCCGTGCCGCCATTCGGGACGAATTGCATCTTAATTTTTCTATTTGTCTAATTCTATCACTAACTTTAATCAGTGAAAAACTATATTTTTTGATGAAAAACTATCGTTCATAAATAACACAACGCGGTAAAAAGAGATGATCTTGGAAATGACACGCCTTTGACCCCATTTTAACGTTGCATGGCAATTTATTTATGCGTTCAAATTCGGTCGGTTTGAGACAGTCGGTTTGAGAATCGCCACTGTCTGCAACTGTAAAATTTACATTTGCGGTTTTTATAGGTAGGTAATTTGTACAAAGAAATTTACGGTGCCGATCACGAGTATGAAAAAAAATCCGATCACCAACACAATTCAATGTAGGTAGGTAACTAGGTATTTAAAAAAATAAAGATTTTACCGAGAATATTTGTTCATTTTGCATAGTTTGTCGAAGCATCATATTTAAAAGCCGATGTTTCAATTTCACGCAGAATAAGTAAATCTAGTTTTCAGTTGTCCAGATAAGTTTGACTTTGGCTATCGCACTCCACATGCAAATACCGTATTTCCTCGAATTACCACCAAGGGGCTTTATTTTTCAGAGTGAAAATTTTGAGGCTGATGGGTGTATTTTAACGCGGATTTATTTTTACCTCAGCTCGAAAAGACTTGGGGGTATTTCGAGGTGGGGGGGGGTTAATTCAAGGGGGTATACCGTATTTCCCCCCTCTCGAGACCACTATGAAACAATCACCCCCCGGGGGGGGGGGGGTATTTCGAGGAAATACGGTATGAGAAAATACGGTAAATGCGAGGGAGAACATGAAAAACAACGAAATCCGTCGGACACATGTAATCACGTTACATCGCATCACAGTGCAAAGTTCAGCGGCAGTTGGACGCAGTAGTTTTGCGGCAAACGCGTGGACATTTTCATATTTTAACTGCCCCGTCACGACGCAGGGTCAAGTCGGTTAATTTTCGCGAAACACAGTTCAGATCAGTACAGCAAAACTTATCAATGACCTATTTACATTTTTACGAATGTAGATACCTACATCAAAACGAAATCACTGCAGTCGAGCAACACGCCGCGACGGCACAAAACAATCAATTTTTATCCATACTTATCGACCTTCACACTCTGCGCAGAGTCGACATCCAACCACCCCCTAAACCCTTAAAATGGGTACCAATCCCATTTCAACCCTACCCCTAACAGCCTTGGTCCTACTTCACTGCTCAGTGTTTTCATCGGCCGTCGACAATGGCGCCTACGCTCAAATGATCCGCTGCAAGGACGGCGGCTTGCCGGAGCACGACGCGGCCGGCGCCGTTTTGTCATGTTTGCCGCATCCTTGTGAGGGGGTGTTGGGTTTTGTTGAGGTTTAATAGAGCAGGGGTTACTTTCGAACCCTGTAAAATGTGGTGTAAAGAGTGTAAAATGTCAAAGTGTCAAAATTCATGTAAAATATTAAACGGCCAGTAAATGCCGTAAATCCTTGAATATATCCACACCATGGAATAATTCCTACTGTGGGGGAAAACCGTTGATGTGTGCATAAGATCTTTTCACTCCTTAAAATCAATTACTCAATAAAAAAACACATTTTGCCTTTATCTGAAATCACCAAAAATCACCCCCTAACAACACTTAGCGGCAACAACGGCCTCGTGCGCGGCGGGCAGCACGTGCACCTTCAACGGGTTCAACTACGTGTGCTGCCGCGACAAAACAGTCCACACCTACCCGTCGGGCGGTCACCCGACCGCTCCAAATCCATATACCAGCGTCACGGGCGGAAAATGTGCCGGGGGTGTCGCGCCAGCCAAAAACATTGCCGGCGCCGTCATGAAATGCCTGCCGTCGGGCGGCGACTATACGCACAGGTGTCAATCCCAGACCCTGTAAAGAGCCCTGTAATATGTCAAATGTCATGTAAAGTGTCTAAAGTCGTGGAAAATGCCCTGCAAAATGGCAACTCGCTTGCCATTTTGCAGGGCATTTTCCATGACTTTTGACACTTTGCATGACATTTGACATTTTACAGGTCTTTTTACAGGGTCTGGGAGTGCCCCCAGGTGTCCCGAGAGGCATGTATGCTGGTTTTCGGGCGTTGATTTTATATGTTGCCCGGCCGAGCACAAGCCCATCGAGAATCCAGGTTGTCTAGAGGGTGCCCACCGTATTTCTTCGAAATGGCCCGGGGGGGGGGGGGTTGATAGTGCAAATTTTGAGGGGGGGAGGGGTTAAACGAGGCTGTATTTCAAGGGGGTATTTCGAGGGAGTACAGTATTCTATTTTAATCTGGTTGATGTGTATGTTGCTCACACAATATCACGATCGTGCCAACTTCTGTGCGCAGTATACGGAGGCGGCCCGCCGCAGCTGCCCTCTTACATTCACCACTCAGCGAGGCAGGGTGGGTACGATCATCCTGCACCGCCGCGGGTGTATGACCACAAAACATCCAGTGTGCCGCCTTATGCCCAAGCAAAGCAGGGCAGCTATGACCAGTAAGCTGGGGGCACTTCTTGAACCAGTAAAATGTTCTAAAAGTGTCAAAAATCATGTAAAACTCTCCGGAAAGTTTCAAATGGCATGCAAAGTGTCAACAGGTCATGTAAAATGACCTGTAAAGCGGCAAACGCTGCCCACGTTCACAGGCCGCCGAGTACAGGATATACCAACACTCCGGCACCACCGATCAACGCATATGGTCACAATACACCGGCACCACCGACCAACGGATATGGAGCACCGCAGCCATATGGACAGCCGCACCCTAAAGCTGGCCATCACGCAGGCTACCCCAAGTTTGTTTGTACCTGGGCCACATGGGGCTCGGACGCACAAGTGAACCACTGCATATGTTGGTAATCAGTAAATCAGGACCTCTGCCGACCCCCGTAATGTCATGTGTAATGAGTAGTGATGTGAAAGCGCCATGGCGCTGGCGCCTGGCGCTAGCGCCAAAGCAAAAAGCGCCATGGCGCTTTTGGCGCTTGGCGCTAAAATGCTGTGGCGCCATTGGCGCTTGGCGCCGTGTTTCCGAAAAGCGCCATGGCGCTTTTGGCGCTTGGCGCTACTTTCCAGTGGCGCCATTGGCGCTTGGCGCTACCATTTTTTAAAGCGCCAAAAAAGCGCCAGAGAGTGATAATTGCGCCGCGGTGTTCGTGTGCCTTATTGCCTATTTTCAGCAATTTTTGGCCGTGTATGTAATTATTTTACATACCGTATTTCCTCGAAATACTCCCCCCCTTAAAATACCCCCAGGTGTTTTCGAGCTGAGGAAAAAATACCCCCCCGCCTCGAAATACCCCCCTCTGGAATAAGGTACATCATGTATGCAAGGAACATGATGTATTTATTGCGACCATTTTGCATCGCAGTTATACGTATACGCTAGTTTGTGTAGCGATGTACGTTTACGTCCGTGTATGTCCCTACATACATTATTTGGTCACGTTTATTACCGGCTTGGGGTATGTAAAAGCGTATTCTTTAGTATGACTTTCCCGAAAATTTCTGACGAAATAATAACTCCCCCCTCGAATAAGCCCCCCCCCCTCGAAATGCCCCCCCCTCAAAATTTCCACTATGAAAAAATAAACCCCCTGGGAACTTCGAGGAAATACGGTAGGTATTTTACTCAGATATGTAATTTAGCTATTTTTACCCTGTTATCTCACAGTTTGCACTTTAAATCTTGAAATATTGAATAGATTGAAACACTGCAACCCCCAACCCCCAGACAATCTTTCAGCTTCTACCACTTCAGAGAGGCAATTTGCTATATATTTGAACCAGTCTTAGTTAACCTAAGTTAACCTTAGTGCTTTAAATTGAACCTTGTGTGTTGAGCAAGACAACTTATTTATTTCCATTATTTGACCATTGTGTTTTTGTTGGCAATACAAGTAATTGAAAGTGAAGAAAATAGTACTTTGTCTCACCTGTATCATTAAAGGCAATATCATGTTGGCGCTGGCGCCATTGGCGCTTGGCGCCATGGCCCCGTGGCGCCTTTGGCGCTTGGCGCTAAGGTCCAGAAAAGCGCCATGGCGCTTTTGGCGCTTGGCGCCATTTTGCTGTGGCGCCATTGGCGCTTGGCGCTAGTTCCGGAAAAGCGCCATGGCGCTTGGCGCCAAAAGTCTGGCGCTTTTTACATCACTAGTAATGAGCAAACCCCGTAATGTCACGTGTTCTTGTGGAAATGCATAGGGGGTTTACAGGCTACACATAGAGGTTTACTCGTAACACAATGGGGTTTACCATTTTGCACATGGCACGGGGGTGTACTCATTACACATGGCATAATGGGGCGTAAATATTTACACATGTCATTAGGTACAGGGGTTGGCAGAGGTCCTGGTTGACTCATTACACATGCAGTGGTTTACTTGTGCGCCGATGCCTCAGGTGGTCCCGCCTATCTAGAGTCGAATTACGGTATGTACGATTGAGTCGCAATGGTGCCACGTGCATGTACTAAACACAAATATCTGGCTCTGAACCTGAATGAGACAGGTTGATCCACACCAAAACATGTTAAGCGGCGTTTACACTGCGAGCTGTGCCAGCAAACTTTTTTCTGTCGGCAATGCTCATTTTGTCACGACAACGCACAAATTTTTCAAAATTTTAGCGTGTGCCGACAAAAAAGCCTCGTTATCGGCATTTGTCGGTTGGGTCTCGTTGAATGTTTTACTCCTGACTGTTGTCGTCACAGAAAAACCGTTCACAGCTTGTGACGGCTACGTGACGACAAACAGTCACATTATTGAGCCGACCACCTTCGTTTTTGCTCAATTTGTCGGTTCGGGTCTCGTTAACGAGACCCGAACCGACAAATACATAAAATACCAAAAATTGTCGTACCTTGCTTGATTCTGATGCTGTTCGGGAATGTTGTGGTTTGGGGTCTGGGCTATGACAGATTGTTTTGCTTTACTTCAATAATCCCCCAGTTCCGAGGTAAGGGGGGTCTATAAAAAGGTATATCTTCCATTGACTTTGAATCCTTATAACTCGGCCATTTCTGGGCCGATTAGAATCGTTCCACACTTGAGATGATCAGGACAACCTACAGATTAAATTTTGAATCCGATGACCGATTAGCGATGTCTAAATTCCGTATGCCGATTTGGCCCGGTTTTTGAACATGAAAAATAATCATAATAATTATTTTTTTGACAGTTTTTTGAACATGTTATCATATACTTCAAACAAAAGTAATAAATTTGGCCCAAAAATTATTTCAATATCTCTTTCCAGTAAAAAGTTAAAGCACCTCAAACTTCAACCTCCAAACCATAAATATAAATTTAAAACAATAAATATAAATGAGGAACAAAGCATGCAAATTCATAACTCTACATTTCAGCCATTTCTAAGCTGATTTTCACCTATGAATGCTTAAAATGATCATAATGACCTGTAAATTTCATTTTTATGTTCTGATTATCTGTATGCGCTGTTCTTCATTCATTTATTCATTTATGCAGTTATTTTATGAGTGAGAGGCGGAAGTGTTATAACTTTTGATTGGAAAGAGATATTGGAGTAATTTTTGGGCCAGATTTATTCCTCTTGTCTAAAGTATATGATAGCATGTTCCAAAAATTATTTTATGATGTTTGAAAACTGGGTTAAATTGGCATACAGAATTTTAGACATTACTGAACTGACCACAAAAATTGAATCTTCAGGTTGTTCTGATAATTTTGAGTGTTGAACAATCCAAATCGGCCCAGAAATGGCTGAGTGATTAAGCTTCAAAATCAATGTGCAGATCATCCATGCAAAATGATCACCTTTTTATAGTCCCCACTTATCGGGACTGGACTTATTCGAGCAAACCAAAGCAATCCATCATAGCACAGACCCCAAACCCCAACATAATTGAACGGCATCAAAATCGGCCAGGTACGACAGAATGGGACACATGAATGTACATATGTACAATCACAAAAAATCATCACTAATTAGTTTACACCCTAATACTCACCCATTCCAAAACACCATGTATTAAATTTCAACAAAAAATAGCAGTGAACAGAAAATTGATTCATATGGAAATGTCTAGTGCCCAATATCACCTTATATATGCACTGCTGCACTATCGGCTGCTGAATTTTTTTTCCTCCATTTTCCATTTTGTTTTCCGGCCACTTTTTTCCCCATTTCTGTTTTTCCGGCTCATTTTCTGTTTTCTGGCTAAATTTTCAGTTTTTCCGTCTTTTTTCCGTTTTTCGCCTAAATTTTCTGTTTTTCCTCCTCATTTTACCTTTTTTTGGCTCAACTTTCATTTTTTTGTTCCAGCCAAACTGGTAAACATTCATGCAGATTGTCAATTATGTAAATTTTGTCTGTTTCCAGCAAAAAAATTTACAAAGTTTTTCTACTTCCAGAAAAATTTCAGGTAATTTTATCCATTTTCTGGCAAAATGTCAGCAAATTTCATTTTTCTGTTTCTGTTTTTCCGGCCCCTTTTTCTGTTTTCTGGCCATTGAAATTTTTTTTCCGTTTCCCTTTTCCGCCAATTGCAAATTTTATTTCTGTTTTCCGTTCCGTTTTCTGGCCGCTGAAAGTTTTTTTTCCATTACCGTATCCGTTTTCCGTAAAAAAATTTATTGACACCCTAATCAAAACCATTGTTTTTTTATAAAAAACAGCAGCCAAAGATTTTTGTACTTATGCACTAAGTATTTTGCAATTTTTTGTGCACAAGCGCACAATCTCACATACACATTACCATTGGTGATTGTTTTCATTGGTTTTTAGTGCTAGGATTTTTAGTGTGAAAGCTTTCATTTGTTCATGCTATTGTGTAATAATAAGCCGTGATATGTTAGTTGGTATATAATATCCAGCCACTGTGCTCCCACATACTTATACAGTGTGAAAAGTCATTTTCAATGTATTCGCCTTTTCTTATAACCTTATTAAAGCACTATTCCATGCAAAACTTGACTTGAAGTCACAAACATCTGACAAAATGCAATATACATAACAAGTCAACAAAAAAATGGGTATTTTTTGCAAAAAATCACTCACACTTTATTTCAATTCCAATTGATATTTTGGGCTTTATTTAGTATTCACAAGCACAAAAAATGTACTCTAATATTCCCCAATCCATTAATTATCATTTCACAAGTAAAATACTATTCATTTAATACAGCAGGTACGCTGAGCAAGTTTAGTGCAAATTCACCCCCTTAGTTTTTTCACTCACCCAGTACAGAAAACTTAAAGTAAATGTTTTTACTTTTACTGATGGGTAAACATCAGAAAAATAATTTTTCCCCAGAAAATGTAAAAGTGAGTATTTATTTAGGACTTTTGCCCTAATTTTCAATCAAAATAACTAATTTTCATACCATTTTAACCTTCAAAAACACTAGTTCATGGGTTATGTGCCTGTTTTCAGCTGTTTTCAGCAATTTTTTTCCTATTTCTCACTTTTTTCTCCCTTTTTCCCATCTTTGCCTTGAAAAAGCCAATAACATGGCATATCTGAAATACGTTTTCTGTACTCAATTACTTTCAAAAAGTATATGTAAAAGCAAGTACAGGTACTTTTTTAAAGTATAGATAAATTTATTTAGTGAGTACTTGAGTATATGTACTTTTTGAGTAAACATATACACATTTTTACAACTGTGGTGTCAAGACCAGGCACATTTACAACAACTGCACATTTACAACAATAGGTCTCAAATGGAGGGATTGGTAATCTGGAGTGATTTTTGCAAAATTTTACCCGAATTTTTGTCCAAAATCACTTATTTTCATACCGATTTATAGATTTTCACTTTCAAAATCACTAGTTTGTGTGTTTTTTGCCTATTTTCAGCTATTTTCTGTACTATATGTGCTTACCTATTTTTTGTGTAGTTATAAAGCACAATATATCTAGTATGAGTGATTTTCTTAGTGATTTTATTTTCAAATTATAAAATACCGTATTTCCTCGAAATACCCCCCCCCCTCGCTTGACCCCCCCCCCTCTCGAGACCACTATGAAACAATCACCCCCCCCCCCCCGCCCTCTCGAAATACCCCTCCAGATTGAGTGTAGAGAACGTACATGACAAATACAGCAGTTTGTGTTCTGCATAGTGCAGAACACACGTTAAAACAATGTCGGAATCACGTTAGAACAGTGTTTATACCATCTACGTACTAATATTAGTCTACAGGAGTCTATACATGTCAGTTATTGATACATTTTTCTACCCCAGCGCACATCACAAACAACGATTTTGTACTAGGATTTCAAAAAATTTCTGGCGAAATAATCACCACCCCTCGTTCAACCCCCCCCCCCCCCTCTCTCAGGAGCACTATGAAACAATCACCCCCGGGGGGTATTTCGAGAAAATACGGTATATAAAGTATATATATATATATAAATATATATAAATAAATCACTCAGAATTTGAAAAAAATATAAATATATATATAAATCACGTGTTATCGTATTACCTCGAAATACCCCCAGGGGGTTTATTATTTCGCCAGCAAAATTTGAGGGGGGTGGGGGAATTCGGGGGGGGGGTTATTCGAGGGTCTATTATTTCGCCAGAAATTTTCGGAATTTCCCCATACGCAGACATAGAAAAATCAAACAATTACGTAGATGTATATGTGTTTATAGGCATATATAACTGTATATAGACCCTTCCCTAACGTCACTTAGCCATCACTTTTAACGTGTGTTCTGCATTGTACAGATCACAAACTACGGTATTTGTCATGTACATTCTCTTTACACTCAATTTTAGGGGATCATTTCAGGGGGGGGGGGTTATTTCCCCAGCTGAATTTTAGGGGGGTATTTCGAGGGGGGGGGGTCAATTCAAGGGGGGATAATTCGAGGTAATACGGTATTTATATTTATTGTGATTGTCAAAAATATAAATCATGGGTTATTTTTTAAATGCTATTTGTTGTTTGTAATGTACGCATACGTTGAAAAATACGACAAAAACCACCATATATAAGAGTCTACAGACTTCAATAACTGGATCAATGGTATTTGGTTGGAAAGAAAGTTCTGTCTGTTTCTAGAAACAAAGCGGAGCGGAGCATAAAAGCAGACAGACAGAACTTTCTTTCCAACCTAATATAAACAACGTTATAACGTAACACAGTCATTGTTTTTAACGTGTGTTATGCATTACCAGTTCACAAAACGCAAACTTTGTCATGAACTCAATTTGGGGGGATTGTATTTCGAGAGGGGGTTTATTATTTCATAGTGCTTATTTTGAGGGGGGGGGTATTTCAAGGAAATACGGTATTCTATATTGCCAGGATGAAAACTGCAACTGTCATTTATGTTTTCTATAACTCAATTTATACACATTTAAAATTTAAAAATTTAAACATTGTCGTCACAAAAAACACGTTCGCAGCTCTATGAGGACAAGCAAAAACAAAAATCAAGCTCCCTTGATGACATTGAGTCTCGTGTGACGACAAGCGCTCATCGTCGCATTGTCGCCAATCAAAAGCTTGTGCCAACAACAAGATTTTTTCAATCCAAAAAAGCGAACCGAATACGAAATATTTTTCAAATGCTTATAACTCTCGAACGGAATGTACGATTTATCTGAAATTTGGCATGTGAGTGCACTTAATTAGTGAGTATACTTCACTGTTTTTTCTTGCAGATATGGAACTTTATTCCGGATTTATGGAACTTTTTCACTTTTTGATTTGTCGGCACATTTTGCAGTGTAAACGCCGCTTTAACAAACTTGACACGCACAGATATAGCCCAGCTGCCTTCCTGCGGCTGTCATTCCAACCTGTGCAACCGGCCCGCTCAGTGCACTCGTACCAGCACCCGCCCCCGTCGCCATATGACACTTCATTTGGGGTCAAGAAAAACTTCTCACTGACGGGCGTGCAGCAGGGATACCCACCAAGACCACAGGTTGCGGTGTCATTTGTGTCAACCTGGGGGCAGTCCCGAAACTGTAAAGTCGAGTGTCACATTGACATGTCATGCAAATTTGTCAATTGTCATGCCGTGTCAAAATTTCAGTTTTTTTTAATCGGTATTTTATGACATTTGACACTTGACCTACAGTGTGCGGGGGACTGCTCCAGGGCTTTTCAACTACCTAACTGATTCTAAATTCCCAGGCGACCCACTATCACCCCGCGCCAGCACTGCCTCACCCCCCGCCGCCGCACCAAGTATACCCCCCTGTACCGGTCCCGCATTACACATCTCCGGCACCCCCGCCTTATGCCACAGCTGCCACTACTCCGGCACCCCCAAATGGAGGGTACGGGCCGGCGGCCAGCACCGAAGCGTATGGTCAACCGATTACTTCTGGCTACGGTGCACCGGCGGGGAAGGGTTACGGTGGGAATGTGAAAAACAGCTCGCCCGCACCGCCACCGTATGGTGCTGCGCACACTACTGGTTAGCCAGATAAATATACCTTGGTACATGTATCGATACCGGTATCGGTTGGTAGATGTAGATGCGCAAAACACGGTATGGAAGTAATTATTTTAGTGGACAAAAGCTTTTTTTACAAATATGTAAGCTTTTGAACTGCCAAGCAACGTCGCAGGTCACAAATTTTGTGTATTCAAAACCACCATGTGCTTACGTACACACACCTGATGCAGTACCCTCAAACAATCGCACCGCAGGAAGCTACAGTCCCGGGACATCGCCACCAGCCCCACCTTACGAGCAAACAAAAGTCCCATCATACGGCCAGCCCTCGACCAAGGGCAACTCTTATGGCCAACCAGGCACCAGTTACACTCAAAAGACCCCACAGACGAATGCATATGGACAGAAAACAACAGACTATGCGCAAAAGACCACCACGCAAAGTTACACGACAAACACACCGGCACCCCCACCGTACGGGGCCGTGCAAAAGCAGGAGTACGAAACTGGCTATGAAATTGAGCAAAAGCAGCACCCGAAAAATGTGTACGCACCGGCGCCGGCGCCGCCGCCACAAGAACCGCTGAATCCTAGGTTGCAGGCTATTGTTAATGCCATACAGGATGGATACCCTTTCAAGTAAATTTTGTGAATAGTTTTATACACTACTTTTCTACTGAAATTTCGAAAAATCTAGAATACTCATAAATAGATCAGCTTCCAAGGTATGTGACTTTATAGGAATGGGGTCTTCGTCAACTACAGTTGACGGAGATAAACTCATTCCGGTTAACTAAAATGCATTCAAAGCTAGATAATGAATTTTCGAAATCTCCAAATTTCGTTACTAAGCTAGCGCGTTCAGCACAAAACAGCTTTCCCACCGTGAAAGTTGATCAAACTCTAAAAATCACCTAAATGGCATATTCAGACACACATTCTACTACCCAAATCGTCTCGAGGCAGAAAATGGAACCCCAGAAGAGGACCCAGAACACCACCCAACACTTCAGCTATTCAGACGACCCAACCCTCAACAGAGCAACATTTTCGATTCTAGGACAACTTACAACACAGCCTACAGCAGATGGCAGATGAGAAATAGGGCAGTGTGGCATCGGCGGTGAATATGTTAAAATGACTATTTAAATGTGTGGTTTTCACAGTTGAGCTTGAGTACCAGTTTGTTTGATAAGCTGTGATATTTGTATTGTTGGTGATGCTGTGATAGGCAAATGACGCGCGTATCCGAGATTCTCAGGTTTTTTAATTGGGAGAGTTTGTGTTCTATCGGTTTCTATCGGTCGGCCGGTTTCATTGCAGCCACGCACACTGGAGTAACATCGAACATTTGAGTTTAACAGAGCGAACGTTTTCTAATCGTCGTCAACAGTAGTTGACAGACTCCTCACTTTGGTAAACTCAAATGTTCCCAAGACAGATTTATGAGTTCCCCAAATTTCAGTGGTGTACTAGTGTGCGCAGCGTTATTTTTTCAATTGAAAATAACCACGACAGCGCACACCTTAGATGAAACGAATCGAACTGTCGAGGGAAAAAGCGTCGGGCTACACTTTCTCGCAACTTATTTAACGAATTTGATATTCAATTACGAGTAAACATCGATTTATGTTCACATCGAGTCTTGATAACGATGCTGCGTTTTGTGAACCACTATAGCACTTTTGTCGGGGAACGTTTTAAAATAAAACGTTCGAGTTATATTTCGGAACGCACCAAGTTGTTGCGTGCACAAATCAAATCGTAAAATAGAATATGAAGGTAATCAAACATGCTTTAGCTATTTACGAAAACACACGGAAGGGGAATAGAACAAGACAGGCCAATAAATGAATTTTTTAAAATGCCATGCAACTAGTGATGGAAAAGCGCCAGAAAAAAAGGCGCCAGGCGCCAATGCCGCCATTCGGAATGTGGGCGCCAGGCGCCACGGAAAGAAGGCGCCATTTGGAAAATAGGGCGCCAGGCGCCAAGGGCGCCAGGATAAAGAAGTGCGTACAACACCCCAAGAGCTAAAAATGTTTCTGCAGCACCATTCACACACATAAAAATGTTTCTGCAGCACACGCATTCACTTCTTTATTGGCGTTTTCCAGGATGTAATGCACAACAACAATACTAGCAACAAAATTTTTTTAAATAAAATCCATATGACGAATTCAAACAAAATGGACATTGTCATTTGACAATAATCCGTTCACTTCAAATAGACTTTTCCAATCAATGTTTCCATAAAATGGACAAAAACGGAATTGCAACTATTTGAATCCGTTTATTTATGATTTTGCAAGTTCAACGGTTCATCATTCTTATCTTCTGATCCGTCAGACACATCTGATGAACCGCTGGATGAAAGATTTCCACCCGTTAACACCACTTCGTCCATTTTCCAGCGAATTTAGATTATCCACGCATGCGTTTTTATTTATTTTTTAATTTACACAGCACTCACCTTGAAACCCTGCTGGCGCCTTTTTGGCGCCCTTTTAAAACAGGGCGCCAAGCGCCAAGGGCGCCATGGCGCCTTTCAGAATGTGGGCGCCACAGAAAAAGGGCGCCAAGCGCCAATGGCGCCATGGCGCGGCGCCATTTGGCGCCCTAAAATGGCGCCAGCGCCATGGCGCCATTCCATCCAAACCATTCAATTCTACATTGCCCCGTATCGGTGACCAATGCAGCTCTTTAATTCATTATAATTTATCCAGTATACTGACAAAGAAGTAGTTTCCTGGTCATTAGCATGCCAAAAACGCAGCGCCACAACGTTTTGCAGCAGATTGTTTTAAAAAAACTTCTGGCATTTGTTTTTAAACTGTTGAACAAACAGTAGCCAACCCAACATACGAAACTAAATAGGTAAATACCGTATTTCCTCGAAAGACCCCCCGGGGGGTGATTGTTTCATAGTGGTCCCGAGAGGGGGGGGGGTATTTCGAGGGGGGTTACTATTTCACAAGAAAATTTTTGAAAACCAAGTACGAAATTGTCGTCTGAAACGTACGCAGACGTCGAAAAATGCAACAAACACCGCCATTTATAAGGTTCTGTAGACTAATATTAGTATGTAGATGGTATGTACACTGTTCTAACGTGACACCGACATTGTTTTAACGTGTGTTCTGCAGTACACAGAACACAAACTACAGTTATTGTCATGTACGTTCCCTTTACACTCAATTTGGGGGGGGGGGTATTTCGAGGGGGGGGGTGATTGTTTCATAGTGGTCTCGAGAGGGGGGGGGGGTCAAACGAGGGGGGGTATTTCGAGGGGGGGTATTTCGAGGAAATACGGTAGCTACGCAATGGGTATAGTATAGATCAGATTTTGAAAATCCATTTGCTTAGGTCTGGCAATGGCGGCTACAAATCATATCTAAATATTTCGATAGATCACATAAAATAACATAAAATACATTAAACGAATCAACACACGCGCAAGAATAATCAGATCAGTCGACACAGGTCACATAAATACTTCAGTAAAAAAGCTGTTTTCAAGAGCGCATTCAGGATGTCAACTCTGTAAAATGTCAACAAATTTGTCAACTGTCGTTTATAAAACCCAATAAATGTCCCTCACTCGTTTTTGCCGTTCATTTTAAAAGACCTGATATATATTTGTGACATTTTACAGCCAATACAAAACTTCCGCACACAATTTTTTTGACCAACCCTATAACTAACTGATTCAGCCAGTCAAGTCATTGTGATCAAATAAATTCTGATCATAAATGTCAGCCACAATTTGCCTCCCAGCAAACCATCTATTATGGAGCGATTGCCGCGCATTTTCGGCCTCTGGATAATAATTTAAGAAGTCACACTTTGACAAAAATAGGCAATGAAAGTACATTTAAATAATCTTGAACAGAAGGAACCACCGTGTAACGAACCAGAGCTCAGAGAGAATCTGACGAATATTTTCACGACATCCTCGAGACCCTCACCACGTTCTTCTTGACAAATCACAACCTGCAAAACACGAACTTTGATATGATATGATTTTTTATCAAATCTTATTTATTTGCGAGAAATGATAAATATTTTATCGACCCGTTTGGCCGCCCAGATATACCCAGTGACTAGGGTGTCAACAATATTTTTTATGGAAAACGGAAAAAATTTTACTTGGCGGAAAACGGAAAGGTAGAAAATTTGTCTGCCGGAAAACGGAAAGGTAAATTTTTTTGCACTGCCGGAAAACAGGAAGGTAAAATTTTCAGCTGCCGGAAAACGGAAAGGTAAAAAATTTTTCCCTGCGGACAAGCGGAAACGAAAATTTGACACCCTACCAGTGACTTTGAGATAGAATATGATTCAACTGGTCAGTCACTGCATCTAATCAGATTTACTCAGACCGCCCAAAAAGCGAGTCGGATCAATTGAACTTGATTGTCAAAGAAAACACTATCAACATCGAACACGCACCTGCTGCACCAATCCATACTTGGCGCACTCCTCCTGCACCTCTTCCTGCAGCGAGTCGTCCACGTCGTCGGGGCCGACCATGTTCCTCAACACGACCACGGACGAGTCGACCGGACGCATCAACTTGCGCATGAGCATCGACCGCGCCTCGTTGCCCTTGATGCGCATGTGCTCCTGGGCGGCGATCGACCCGCCGCTTGCTGCCGAACTGTCCTCGAGCAGCTCCTTCTGCTTGTCGCTGAGCACGCCCGTCGCCAGCAGTTTGGCCACTGGAGAAGAGATAAGATAGGTAATACCGTATCTGTTCTTATAGAAGGGTGCCCTTCTATTTATTCGTCAGCTTTTTACCCGTCCTTCTATTGGAGTCCGTCATTCGATTTTTTCGTCATTTTTTCAAGTTCAGTCAGCATTTTACAGGGTATACTTAGCATCATTCGAAATTGCTTAGTCATTCATAATGACTCATTCATTCGAAATCATTCATAGAATTCATTATATCTTAAACAACAACAAATCGACACACCAAATAAGCCAATACCGTATAAAGTTTCGACTAATTTTTATGAGACAAAACGACGGAACTGTCTGACATGGCGCTTCATCTAAGTTAACATCCAAATTACTATATGCAATTTTTGCGTGATCAATATCGTCATTTTGCAGGTGACAGCGTCCGCCGCCATTTTTTATTTTTTTTAGCGTTTGGCACACATCCAGCAGTTTCACATGTACCTTCTATTGGAGATCGCCCTTCTATTCATTTCGTGGGCAGAAAAAGTCGAAAAAGTGTACCTTCTATTGGAGACGCCTTTCTATTAGAAGAAATACGGTATATGTATGGTTAAGGAGTTCTACCGCATGCCAGTAAGCTTTACAGAAACATAGTTGCACGGCACACTCAAATTTTCAGTTGCAGTTCGAACACTTTTTCAAGGGCGGAATCCAAAAGGGCGGAATTAAAATCGGGGGTGGAATTCAAAAACGTCCGAACTGCCCTCGATTTCAATTCCGCACATGAAACGTTCGAACACTTTTTCGACGGCGGAATTGCCTCGAATTGCGCACGGGCGGAATTAATTCGGAAAAGGCGGACAGCGCAATGCGTTTGAACAACGTCCGCACTTTTTTACTCATGACGGAATTGTGCATGGGCCGAATTAATTCGGAAAAGGCGGAAGGCGCAAAGCGTTTGAACAACGTCTGCACTCTTTTGAGTGTGCGGTGTGCCATCTAGGCAAGAAAACATTGGGACACTTTCTAGAGGGTGGAATTCAGTTTCGGTTTACACAAATATGCCACACGGTGAACTTCAATATCTTTTAAACAAGTTGATATTACTAAAAAATTTATCTATTCATTTTTGAAGACAAAGCCTAGATCTACCTATAAAAATTTTTTCACAAATATATTTGGCAAGATAAGTGAGATGTGTTTCTCACAACAACCTTCTCTAATGGGTGGAATTGAAAGTCAAGGGCGGAATTGAAAGTGTCCCAATCATTTTGAAACTTGCTGCGTTGAAATGTTATGACACGCAAATCAGCGAAAAGTGTACAAATTCGTCCGGACTCCGTTCGAATGTCCAAAAAATGCCCTAAAAATCCTTTAAAAAATCGTTCGAACTGCACTTGGAGTTCCGCCTTGGTGGAACTCAAAAACGTTCGAACTGCACTTGAAAATTTTGAGTGTGCGGTGCGCCATAGCGTCTCACTCATACGCACTCCAAACCTGCGCCTTTGCCAACAATGGTGCCAACTGGAGACAAACTTCAAGTCGACCACATGACGCTTTGTACGCGAGCGACACCAAAACGAAGAAAATGGCGCAAGACAACCGATTTTCAACACGAACTAAAAAGACAACCGGAAACGCACTAGTCTCGGCGTTTCGCATCGCCTTAACATGTTCATCCTCATCCGGATTAGGCTTCTTAGTTTTGGCCTTGGCGTTATCACCGGCGCCGTTGGCACCGCCGGCACCTGGGGGCAGTCCCAGACCGTGTAAAATGTCAAATGTCATGCAAAGTGTCAAAAGTCATGTAAAATGCCCTGCAAAATGGCAAACGTTTGCTATTTTGCAGAGCATGTTACATGACTTTTGACTCTTTGCATGACAATTGACATTTTACAGGCTCTGGGATTGGCACCTGCAGTCGAATCGTCAGTCGCACCGCTGGGCGGCGGCACCGGCTGCAAAAGCGACGCGTCTGGCGCCGGCGAGTTTCTGGATGATGGGTGCACGGCGGCACCAGATGCTACTCGCTTCAGTAGGGGCGGAGTAACCACCCTGAGTGAGGGGGTCAGTTTAAGTAGGATTTCAATATCCATGTAAATTACGTGTGCTGTCAGCGATATCAGCGGTAAGTGTAAAAAAAGTTCATTTTCTGATACCTCAGCTAGGGTTCAAACGGGATCCCGAGTCACAGACGGAATCACTTCTCATTTCACTTCACTTTTCACTTGACCTCTTGCGGGACTGGCCCCAGGTGTACCTTTAGACCATTTTTGTGGCAAATCAGAGAAAAACCTCTAATATCAGAAATGTCCTCTATATGTCCAAAATCCAGATCCCGATCCCTATCCCTCAACTTTTATCCCGATCCCATCGCATCCAATCCCGAAAAGTCAATCCCGTTTGAACCCTACCCTCACCCACACTCACCTTGGGGGTGGTATAGCAGCCGCCTGGGCGCCGAAACCCCGCCGCGACGTGCCCGACGGCGAGGGAGAATGCGGCGCGGCCACCGGCGCCATCAGTGCTGCCGACGCCGGCACTGGCACCGGCGCGGGGCTTCCCTGGGGAGGAAATTGCCCAGCTTGTCGCAAGAACTCAAGGGGGTCTCAAGGGCCCTGTCCCTGTAGACATGTAAACCCGCTCGGCATGTAGCTAAAATATAGCTAAAATAGGTATATAACCGTGTTTATACAAAATAGCGATTTTAAGGTGAGAATTGAGAAAATATTACAAGAATTAACAAGTTTGTGTGAAAATTTGGGAAAAATAGCTCAAAATTTTGCTCCACCTAAAAAGGTAGCCGAACGATTTAGGGGAGGGGGGGTCAGGGTGAAGTAGCCAAAAAATTTGCCTCGGGATAGATAGATTGCTGACCGATTGGGGGGGGGGCAGCCCCCCATTAGAGACCCCTGCAACGGGTCTACATGCCGAGCGGGTTTACACGCCAAGGGAGTCTACGTCGTCTCAAGACACAAACCACTCACGGCGTGCCCTTGCAGCGCGTTGATCTTGGCCGTGATACTAGCTGCGGCCAAAGCAGACTCCGTAGGCATCCTCGATCCTATCCCCATGGCGACGCAGGCGGCGGCCGCCCCGCTGCCGCTGCCGGCCGCCGACGTGTAGCTCAGCGCCGCCGGCGGGGTGACGGCGCGGCCGACGCGCAGGAATAGGCCGCCCAGGTCAAACAGGTTCATGGACTGCACCGCGTCCGACACCGACTGTGCGTTGTTGTACTCGATAAAGCCGTACCCGCTAGAATTGTAGTGGGGGTGTTAGCACGGGGGTATTTGGGGGCGCACAATGTGGTGACCATTGTGCCTACACACACTAGTTTGCACCGTGACTTGGTGAAAACTGCAATGGCGGCGTGAATCAAGTGTACGCTTATTGTATGCCATTATGTGTTTTAGTTATCAAATTTACAAAGTTAAACTTTCATTAATTTAAGCTCAAATTAATAATAAATTAAATCATACAACCGAGATTTATTTGCATTTAAAAACATTTCAGTTTTCACTGAAGTCACGGTACAAACTAGTGTGTGTAGGCACATTATATCAATTTTTAAAAGTAGAGTTTCCAATATTCTGCATTTTCATCCGATTCGCTAGGTTGGCTAAGCTCAATATGGTATAAAACACATGTATACAGTGAGATAGAGTGCATTGCATTGTCAGTGAAATAGTTGGAACGGCTAGGGCCCATTCCGCATGTAGACCTATTATAGACACATTATGCCTGCAGGGGTAAGAAAGGGGAGAGGGTAACACCACCCTAAACCGCCCAGCTATCTATCCCTGGCGCAAATTTTTTTGGCTACATTCCCCTGAACACACCCCCCCCCCCCCCCACCCGCAAATTGCCCAGCTATCTAGCTATCTGGAGCGCTTTTGAGCAATTTAACCCTAAATTTCACCAAAATTCCCTGATTTTCATACTTCTTATAGATTTTCACCTTCAAAATAACTAGGTCATGTGTTTTATTACCTATTTTCAACATGCCAGGTTTAATTAAATGTGTTCTGGGCAACGTGCAATTAAATGTGCGTATAATTAAATGTGCGGGATGGGTTTACATGCGGAATAGTGCACTGCCGTTGGAACTAGGGTTTGCAGCCGTATTTAAAGAAAACATCGCATGGATACGAAACGGTTTCTTGCAAAGAAAAAATTTATCCATTTCAGATTTACATTCTGTGTCTATTGGTACATCTCTGTGCAAAAAGAATCCCTGATCAAGCTGTATGCGTTACGTAATCAAGGCTAATAATTTACGAGAATGATGTGAAACCAACCGATGTCCCTTTCCAGTCGGTGCGCGTGCCAATTGGCACGAAATAATAGTGCCAAACGCTTCAAACACTGTCCTCAGATCTGTTTCACTTAAATCAGGGTGTACAGAAGCGACATAGATCCTGTTGAATGACTTCCCCTCCTCCAAAATCGAGTCGACAATTGGCTGTGCTTGGAGCTGCAGAAAAGATGATTCTATTTAATAGAATTTAATAAATTACAAAAAATGTCACGGAATAAATTACCCACAGTGAAAAAATGGGATACATGTCGCGATGGAGACAATTTTTTATTTGTTTGAAAACGCCAATGGAACGTAAAAGTATTTCAGAACATCAATCATGTTGTTTAAGAGATTATGACTTTGGTTGGGGGGACGATATATCGCATCGATAATTGAATGTGGACTATTGTTTCACATCGTATATCAAACATTTTTCCTATTGAATATCGATATGATGATCCAGATCTAGATATATAGAATAGAGTTTCAGAAAAATATCGAATATCCTATCCACGATGACGATTGACTCTAAATTAGTGACCTTCAATAGCTAAATTTTACGTACATTTGCAAATCCCACACACCAACCTGCGGCATAGAAGTCTGCCTAGTAGCCGCCTGGGCGGCGCACCTGGACTCCACCCTGAGCGGCCTGCCCACCAGCTGCACGCCGGCCATCTGCTCCTCAGCGAGCACGCCCGCCTCGGGCACCTCGAACTCGATGAAGGCGAACGCCTTGTGCAGGCCCGTGTTGGGGTCGCGCGACATGTTGATGCCCTTGATCGAGCCGAACGGGGCGAATGCGGTGCGAAGGGACTCTTCCTTGACGTCTTGGGCTAGGTTGCCCACGTAGACTCTGAGAGGGGTTGGGGGGGTTTGGGGGTTTCGGTGGGGTTTTCTCAGGGTGTATATACCGTATATCCTCGAATAAGACCCCAGGGGAGTTATTTTTTCGTCAGAGTTTTTGAGGGGGGACTTATTCAAGGGGGAGGAGTTATTCAAGGGAGGGAGTTATTTTTTCCTCAGAAACTTGGACTGAATTCATCGTATGAATGCATTCTGTCAACTCATGTAATCCATGTACATATTTAACAGTTCAACAACAACAAAAAGGTGTTTATACACTGCGTACATGTCATGTAAATGTTGTCGCAGCCTTACGTTAGCATTCTTTTGTATTTTCATCGATCATTTTTGTAAATTTAATAGCATATTTTTCACACAGAGGGGGACATATTCAAGAGGGGAGAGTTATTCGAGGGAGGGAGTTATTTTTTCGTCAGTGTTGTTGAGGGGGGAGTTATTAAAGGGGGAGGAGTTATTCGAGGGGGGGGGTCTTATTCGAGGATATACGGTAGCCACAAATACAGCCAAAAATTCTGGTAATAGACAGAAAGGCATGCTTTTAAACTAGTGATTTTAATGGTGAAAATAACCAAAGGTGTGAAAATTAACACAATAATAAATTATTTTGAGCGGGGCAAAATTACTCAGATAGACAGATAGTTGGCTGATTTGGGGGGGGGTGTCATAGGATTGTTGCCTCGGAATAGATAGATAGCGGCACCTAGGATAGGTATGTGCGGGGTTTTTTTGGGAGGGGGGGTAGGGCCGTATCCAGGGGGGGCTGCAGCCCCCCCCCCTTCCCGGGGTGAGACCAGAAAGTGGCCAGAAAATGCGACTTTTTCGACGTCAGCGTAAAAAATTTTGCGCGCAAGCGCGCATTCTTCACCAGACATAACGTATTATGATTAGATTTACATATGTGGCCGCAAATCATTTAAAATACACTGAATGTTCTGCTTTTTGCTGTTTTTGTATGTATATTTACATGCATATACAGCGTTCCATGGCGCTGGCGCCAACGCCAATTGCGCCATGGCGTGGCACATACTAATGGCGCCAGCGCCATGGCGCCATTCCACCACTCTGTAGCTAAATTTTTGGGGGGGCTGAGCCCCCCCCCCGTTCGCCGGCCTCCGTAAACAAGCAGCCCCCCCCCCGCTCAAAAATCCTGGATACGTCCCTGGGGGGGGGGTCACGTCGTCCCATTTTAAATGATTCCTGCTCGGAGGGGAGATAAGGATTTAGAATAAATTCACCAATGGGCTTGAAACTCGACATCTCTAATATACTACACCACCCGTACTCAAATTCAAACTACATCCACCAAAAGTCAACAACAATGTCCAAACCTGGCCATGAGCGACAGCGCCTGCGCATACATCTGAATCTTCTGCAAATTCTGCTGCTGCGCCTGCGTCTGTTTCATGAGCACGTGCTTGACGCTCAGATCCATGGCGTAGCGCTTCGCTCGGTACATGGCGTCCGTGGGGCGGCTGGACAACTTTGGTAGACCGAGGCCTAATAGTTGAGCTTCTTTCTCGGCGCCAGGGCCAACGAGCAACTGCGAATTTTTTAATGTTGTTAGAAATGTTGGATAGAGCTATTGAAGGGTGGCAAAGCTCTGCTTCTGACGTTTTTTTGAATGTTTTTGGGGGCGTGGGTCTGACTTTTTGCGTGACGTAGGGGTGCACTTGATTTTTTAAATATGACTTTTTTAAATCACAGGGTGGAAACGGACCTTTAAAAAAATCAAAATGCCAAATTTCTGGTAAACATGCACCAGGCACCTGGAATTATTTTGCGCCCAATTTCACGTACACATTAACATTGCTGTTTGTTTTCATTCGTTTTGAAGCATTTTTACTTTTTCCCCATTTTGGACGAATTTTACAAATTTTTAATTTTGAAATCAATTTAAAAAAATCTTTTTTTTATTTTAATCAAGTCCTTTACAATTTTTTTCAACACTATGGGCATGTCAAAAGTAAAACAAATTCAAACAATTCTCGACATCATCCACGTATTTAGAAAATCCGACGCAAACAACGCACCCTGCCAGCCTGCTCCAGGTAAGTCACAGCGGCAGCAGCCTGCAGTCGAGCCAGTTCATCCTGCGCACTTTCCTTGCTCTGCTCATCCACCTGCATCTTGTTCTCGTCGTTATCTGCCGCCTGCCGCTGCAACTCCGCTTCCAATTCGTGCCGCTCGGGCATGCGCCCGGCGCCGCTGAATAGAAGGTGTGATAGACTGGGCGGCAGGACTTTTGGGGTACCTGATGATGTGGTGTTGTCGTCGGCAGCAAGGATGTTGGGGTCGGCGGTGATTGGCGTTGTCTGAGCGGACGGAGATAGCGTTAAAATATATTTTTATCAGAATGGGCTGGGAAAATAACAAAAAGTTTAACAAAATAACAAAAATAAGTGTCAACTAAATTTTGGGTTATTGTGTGATTTCAATTTTCCTATGTGATAGAGCATCCTTAACTTTATATCATAACACTTAATTTTTTCATTGTTTCTGTTCAATGTGCTGCTCGAAACTTTTTGTGTCATTTAGTTAAAATTTATTTGCGACGTCAACTAGCGTGTGAGCAGCACAAGCAGCTTTCCACAACGCCATCCATTTGCATAATCACTTTCCCGAAACAAACAAACCTCCATGGGCTCTTGCTTGACCTCACTCTGCTGTCCATTCTGCACCACCTCGAGTCCATTTGTCGCCGCGCCGCTCGCAGCGACAACATCCGCTGCCGGCGGCACGGCCGCTTCAACTTTTACGGTCGCGTCGCCCGCCGCTGCTGCAGTCGGCGCGGCCGCCGGCGACTGGCCCGAAAACGTGGAAATGGTGGGGGTACTCATTTTTGGGGTCGGCCGCGCACGGCCCGCTGCAACGGACTGGGACGCTGATTACGGGGTAATTTGAGATGGGAAGTAAGGAGTTAGTCGGCCCCGTAATTATAGCCTAGCAGATGCGTTTGCAAGCTTATATACCGTATATCCTTGAATAACCTCCCCCCCCCCGCTGGCCAAATGAGGAATAACTCCCCCTCTGTGATAGGTGAAAAGATGTTGGGTCAATTCAAAAAACAATAGCCAGACAGACCAAATAAAGTTACACCTAGGCTGCAAATGCAGCGTGCGAAATGAAAAATACAGAAGGATATTAGCCTACGGCAGCGACAGTAGATACATAATGAAAATCCGATGAAAAATAACTCCCTGGGATTTAAACTCGAGAATAAGATTACGGTACTTATCGCCACCACAATAAATCTTAACTAGCCCGCAAACACACAAATAAAGGGGAAAACAGATCCAATGAAACTAGGCGGCACTAACAGTGGTTTCTGGCTGTACCGGCACTGATGCTGCAAATCTTCAGCTAACTGCTCGCACCTGTGAGGGTCAACTACTAAATAACACCAAATAAATACCATTGAAATTTTCGAGTGCAAAAAAACCACCAGCGGTGCGGTAAAATTGAAACCGTGTGTCAAGTGTCAGAAAAACGACAAGTAAATTCCTTATTCACTCCAGCTTCATAAACCAAAACCAAAAATATTTACTACAATTCGAAGGAACAATGTGCGCATTCTATGATAAACACCTATTCACAATAACAGAATAACTCCAAACACCAAAAGAAGACCACTTTTGACTGCCAAAATGACAAGATCCGTGAGCGATGATAAACCCAGGCGTCTTCAATGGGGGTCTCCAAAAACGCTTCAGCTATCAAATGAAGTGAACAGAAAGTTATTTTGTTTGGGGGGTGACAGAATGTTTGGTATACGGATGAAAACTATATTCCAGCCGGGTCTACTAGGGTTCAAACTTTCAAATTTAGAAATTTTTCCCAAATTTTTGCTCGAAATCACTAATTTTTACGCCTTTTACCGATTTTCACCTTAAAAATTAGCTATTCATTGTAAAATTAGCTATGTTCCTTATTGCCTATTTTCAGCTATTTTTGTACTCTTCCTACTTTATTGTAACCCATTTTTAGTCATTTTTCTCCTATTTTTAGCGATTTTCCCCCTTTTCCGCCTTCTACACCTTGGAAAAGCTGATATATTTGACCCTATCTTCAAACCCCATCCCAAATTAAAAAAATTAAATTAGTGGACCTATTTATGATCTATATGAGCCCCCTACATAGTCGAAATCCGGGCGACCCATATTAAACCCATCGAAAACTGATCACCGACATTTCTATTCATCATAATTCAAAATACCAGTAATTCACAAAAATTATGAAGAAAAAAACAGAACAAAAAAGATCATTATCCAAGAATGGTTCGCTTTATCGCGGACACATACTGAGCGGGTACCCAATAGAACCAAATAATTGACATTTCGGTAGAACCAACGTGCAGACCCTGGAATGGTGATATTGGATGGGGTTGATATTATGATTTTTCGGGCATAGGGTTCAAATAGGATCGAATTTTCAGGATCGGAATTGTGACAGTGACAGCGGTAGGAAACGTGAGGGGGGGGGGGTTGACGTACCCCTCCAATATTGCGACCCCCAGAGAAAAACACAAAACAAAAAACGACGTTACCAAGCTGTCTAGCTATCTTGAGCGAATTTTGAGAGTATACACCCAAATCGCTCACTTTCATACTCTATAGATTTCCACCTCCAAAATTACTAGTTTATGTGTCTAACTGCCTTTTTTCAGCTATTTTTAGTACTATATGTGCTTATACACCCATTTTCACCTACATGTAGAGATTTTTCTCCCTTTTCCCTTATACACCTTGAAAAAGCCTATATATCGAACGCCCGGAACCCCCAAGTTTTTCCCCAGCTATCTATCTATCCATCTAGGAGGCCGCTCAGCCATCTATCCAACACCCGAGGGTCAAAATCTAGAATACCCATGAACAGTGGATCAATAGCCATCGACTAAGCGACAATTTTTTCGGATCTTTTTCTGAGCTTCCGTTAAAAGGATGCCCGACCCTCACACTAACCACTATATGATACTGCTCGTGGTTCTCAATCGGCTCGCTGACAACATTCGATATTGTACCCATGGGCACTTTGGCTGTTCGCTCTGAGTGTGTTTATTTTGAAGTGCACATAAAACCAGTGTCAATCAAAAGCTGTAACAATGGCCCTGCGCACACTAGTTTTCACACGAAATTTCGAAAACTCATAAATGAGCTTTGAACGTGTTTGAGTTTTCCACAATGAGTCATTTTAATCTCCGTCAACTGTAGTTGACGGCCACCTCATTGTAGAAAACTCAAATGCGTTCTCAGCTGATTTGTGAGTTTTCTAAATTTCGTGTGAAAACTAGTGTGCGCCGGCACAAAGTAACAAACCTGCAGTACCTATCCAAACTTGGTCCAACTCAAGTTTGAACGTCAGCCGCACTGGCTGGTTGTGCTTGTTCCGCATACCCGTCAACGGAGTTGTAGGCAAATTTTCCTGACCGTTCAAGTACACAGATTGAAAAAAGTCATGGACAATTGAACACTTTTGCACACACCTGAACATTGCGAATTCCAAACATTGCGTCCTCGGGCGGGCCAGATTTTACCACCTTTTCGTGTGCTTTTTGTTTGCACAGAGGCTCCTTTTTGACTGTAATTCGAAAAAGATCACATGAGAACGAAGGGGGAAAAATCAGAAAAAACCTGGCGCAACTACCAGACTAAACCTTTCAGTTTTGGAAAAGCTGAAAAAATTTTACCTCTCCAGTTTTCCGTCAGTTAAATTTTTTACCTTTTCTTTTTTTCTAAGATAATTTTCTCCTAGACATGTTTATCCCTATCCCAGACACAGTAAAATGCCTTGTAAAATGTCAAATGTTATAAAAAGTGTCACGTCTAGGAGAAATAAAAAAACTTCATCTTACATGGCTTTTTACATGACTTTTAACACTTGCATTACATTCGCCGCTTCACAGGACACATTTCACAGGCTCTGAAAATCGTCCCTGAGGCCTGAAGTCAACAAAGCCAACAAAACCCCACAAACCAGTAGCCAAGGTCTCAGCGGCCAATTCAAAGCTCGTGGGCACCTTGCTGGCGGCGGCGACTTGTGCATCAGTGCTGCCAACGAGCATAACTTTGGCGCCGGCGCACAGGCGGCAATCGGTCAGCGTTTGCTCGTCGCGCAACTGCCGACTGTTGTGGATCAACTTTTGGTTCTTTACTGGCACGTCTGGGTGGGGGGGGGGGGTGATTTTGTGTTGTTGTTTCTTTATTCTGGGATTCTGATGAAATGGGAAGTCTTATACAGTCGGTATTGACAGTATTTATTTTAAGTTTCATCTAATTAAAAACCCCTTGAATCAAGTTTGTCAAGACTACCGGATTGATGAGTAACTAAACACCTTCCCGGTCACGTCCAGCACCTTATTTTTGATTTAACTTGTGACATCATATCTCCAGTTCTAGGGCGCGCCAGAAGCTGAAACTTGGGAGGAGATATTGGCGCAACTCTGCACGAATTGGGGGGGGGGGGTCGCGGCGACCCTCTCAGGGTGGGTCACATTAAATGCAAAAGTTTTAGGAGGGGGGTATAAATCTAAAATTTTGGGGATGTGTTACCAACAACCCTCCCCTACTATACACTTTTCAATAATGTGAAAAAATTTCTAAAAAATTATCTTATTCTCTAAAAAACACCACCCCCCAATAGATGGATGACAAAAAATTCACTTTTTGGAACTTTTTTATTTGACATTTGAAAAGCTGGTTTACGATGCTTAAAGGGAAGGTTTTGATGCTTGAAGTTATGTACAGAACCTTACCTCTAAAATGCCTGCATTGCAAAATTTACTTGGGGGGGGGATTTTAAGTGTAAATTTCGTAAATTTTTGTTCCTGCAATGATGTCATTATTATGTCATAAAATTCCCCCCAAATAAATTTTGCAATGCAGGCATTTTAGAGGTATGGTTCTTTACATAACGTTAAACATCAAACCCTTCCCTTTATGCATTGTAAACCAGCTCTTAAAGTGTCTAATAAAAAGTACCAAAAAGTGAATTGATTTGTCATCCATCTATTGGGAGGTGGTATTTATTTTTTTGGAGAATAAAATAATTTTTTAGAAATTTTTCACATTAATATCACACTATTGAATAGTGTATAGTAGGGGAGGGCTGTTGGTAACATTTTATTTTACATTTATACCCCTCCCACAGCTCAGAAATAACTGGGTGCCGGACCTGTGCGGGACACCAAAACAGCCAATAAAAATTTTGCACTTAGCGCGACCCGCTCTGTAAGGAGTCGCCGCGACACCCCCAATTCATGCGAAGTAGAGGGGGTTTCGCCAATATCTCCCCCAAGGTTCAGCTTCTGGTGCGCCCAGAACTGGAGATAGGATGTCACAAGTAAAATCAAAAATAGGGTGCCGGAAGTGACCGGGAAGGTGTTTATAAGAACTATAACCTATAAGTGTTATAAACGATAGGAAAACAAACAACGGACCAGTAATTGTTTGCAAGTGTTGCTTCAAGTCCAATACGGAACGCGTTTCACCAAACTCTACGGGATATTTCGCTTGACGACCATGGTGCACGGTGAACGCGATTAACTACGAGTTTGCGTTGAGTTTTTAGTTGAAAAATAAAAATGCCAATTTATCAAGAGTCAATACAATCGGAAGCACAGATAAAACGCTGTTGTGTCTTTAACCCCCGAGTTCCGTAGGAGCGCATCAATATTTTTTTTGCAGAGTCATTTACGTTCTCACATTTGAAGGGTCGAGTCGATTACAGTGCGCGCAGATATTTTGCTTTGCATGCGGCGGTTGGCGCAAGCTCCGCCCACTTCCGTGTAAATGCCCACTAGCGCTAACCCCAAAAATCACGAACGTTCCGTCAGGCTCGCCTTTTTTGTGTGTGAGCTCAATAACGACAGTTAAATTTCTACGATTTCTTACATTCGACAGAGAACGCACATAATTTTAGCCCCCTGTGCGTACGCTCGACCCACAATTCCCATTTCTAAGCGCGTGGTGGGCCTCGAAAGGTTCGTAAAAATCACAAGTTTGTATAGGGAAAACGACACGCCCAGCCGAGCAAAATTCACGTGCAGTTTTAAGATGTAGGCTGGCGCGAGTGCGCGGAGTAACAGTGGCACATGGCTCGGTGCCAATACGCACAGGAGTTTTCTGCGCGCACTGTAGCATGCAAGGTACTAATTTATCGATAACACCGAAGTTCATCAATAACTTTTGCATTTGTGGGAAGATTTAGCTTGGAAAAAGATCTTGGATTTTACTTGAAAACATTTATATGAAAGCTCTTTGTCGGTGCACGCCAATGCATGTGTCACTCTTTTAGAAGAATTACATTTGCATTGATATATTTTATAATACCATCGATTTTTCTAAAAGAAAGAAAAATTAAATAAAAAGCGACATAATTAACATGAAATCTATAATTCACCACGCCTGGCCGTATTTGATATAATCCTCACACCCACAGGCGGTGACATCACAGTGACCTCACAATCTTACAGCTCAAACAGAAAAACGACAACAAACTGATTGTGACTCCTCGGCGGGCTGCTCAGCTGTGCTTTCCATTTTTTCTGCATCGCAGGCGCCATTTTTCGCGTCGCCAATGTCCTCGCTGCTGCCGCTGGCCGGCATGTCGCCCACGCAGTTTTCGAGCTTTGCCGCGCTCACTGGCTCCTGATTTTCAGCGTCCGTTGCGGACATTTTATAGCGGCTTTTTTAGTCACCGGGTTTAGGTGCTGGATACTTTCGTTCTTCTTTTTTTTAATGGAGCCGGAATGCGGCACGTTTTCTTAGGTGAAACTTGTGCAGTCGGTTGTGGCATTGTTGTGTTTCATTTGATCGGACAACATTATGTTTGTGGAACGGCCATGTCGTTCATGGCCTGAAAAACTCAGCCAATGTCTTTTATCGTGTTCTTTTTTACGGAAATTCTACCGATGACGTGATTGTCGGTTCAAAAGGAAGAGTCCCCGTATTCAATCTTGGAAAAATGCCAAAACGGCCATGTGGATACAACCGTTTGCACACATATATCGCATACATGTGTCAACTGGTGATTGGGCCACTATGAACGACCATTTCCGGTTGTTTATTCGCATTCCGCGGCCATTATCGGTGACGCGGACATAAACCCTGCGTCATTTACTTTGCTTCGTACAATATCCAATTGTATCAAACCATATCCAATACAACCTCGGAGTAGTGCCAAGATTACATAAATGACCCGATCCGTTCAAAAGACAGTACATAGAAAAACAAGCGCCTATAGACATCTCTTGTCGAAACGGCTGTAAAAAGTTGTAAATCGTTTTACCGTTTGTTTTCAGCATAATCCTCTATTGAGATTGACGTCTATTTTACTAGTTGGTGCAGACATTCCTACTTCATTTTTTCCACGCGTTTTCTAGTTGAAGTCTTTAAAAGCGATGTCTTATGAACCGTCCCATCGAATAAAAGAAAAATTTCGAAATGAAGCCTGATGGCAGTTAATCGTGTTTCAGTCTTGCTTGCGGATTTGGATTGGCGAGGGAGAAACCATGGGATGGAGAAGGTCACTACTATCCAGTGAACAAATTGAGTGCGGCAAGTTGTATGCGGCAGTATGTATGCATTAATACAATTTGTAGGCACGCGGTCAAATATGTGGGATATCGCAACTGTGCCAAGTAGTCGAGTTTTTATTTTTAATTGCCAGAAGTTCATCCATTAGCCGGACAGCATCGTGGCGGGGGAGGGGGGTATTTCACGCGAACGTATAAGTTTTCAAAATAATGGCGCATTTTAGTGTAGGCGCCAGGAACTGGCGTTTTCCCATCACTTTTCGTAATATCCCGAGTAGTGATGTGAAAAGCGCCAGGACTTTGGCGCCAAGCGCCAAAAGCGCCATGGCACTTTTCCGACCCCTAGCGCCAAGCGCCAATGGCGCCAGAGCGAAATGTGCCAGCGAAATGTGCCAAGTGCCAGCGCCATGACGCTTTACATCTCTAATCTCCATTAGCGCAAACAAACGATAATATTGCTGAATATTACAGGTGATATGGGAGCGAGCGTCTGTACATTGGCTGTTTCCGGATCGCGCCAACGCGACTGCAAATTATTTAGGATGGAAGAATAGCACGGTCGGTTGTTTGCAAATCGTTAACGGATATATCCTGTGAATATTTGTTTGCTCATGTGGTAACAATTGCTTCCTATTTGCATTTTTTGACTACTGCTATTATTTTATGTGTATGCATATTCCCAACCCTGGCAGTGTCGGATTTGATTTTCGACATAACTTTATACAGATTTGTTTGAGTGTGATTTTTCAACCGTGATGAAAAAATTTACATAAAAGGAGTTTAAAAGGGCAGCCAAGATTCTTCCAAATAGTTGAGGTATTTTGCTAAAATTTCATTTGTGCACATTACTTTTGTTATTTAACAGCATTAAGTGTTATATTGTGTTTACCCATAACAGTAGGTAACATAAGCTGGTCTATATCTTCATTCGCTCTAGTCGCAATAAAAGTATTGGTCACAAAAGTAATAACACCAATACAGTACATAAATAAAATATTCCACCTGATATTTATTCCTTACTTTCCCCAAGCGGTTTTTTCTTTTTTTTTATACCTGGAAAAGGAACACATCTAAACGCAGTAAAACATCTAAATTCTAAAGCCGCAGCGGAATTATCCCCCAAGCTGTTTGCGTGCGTTTTATATGCCATGTTTATGTTTCCCAATAGACCCAATTTGCCAGAGCTTGCAATTATCGTTCAAGCGGGATCCCGATCCCGGGTGCAGTAAAATGTCTCGTTTTCCGATCCCTGTCATTTTACAAATAAAAATACAAAAAACCTCGTCCACGAAAATTTAAGGAAGCTGCCCCGCTCCCGGATCCATGGATGGAATTAAGGGTGGCATTTTAGGGGGGCGGGGGTCCACCAGATTTTCGTGCCGTCCCATTCTGTTGTTTATGTTGGCTGATTTCGATGTTTCGAGTACGTTGGGGTGTGGCTGATTGAATTTGAAGCCAGGGGTCTCGAATGGGGGGGGGGGGTGGGGGGGGGGGGGGTTACCCCCCCCCCAAACCGCCCAGCTATCTATCTATCCCGGAGGCCGCTCAGCTATCTATCTATCCCGGAGGCAAAATTTTGGGCTACTACCCCCTAAACCCCCCCCCCCCAAATCGCTCAGCTATCTACCTATCTGGAGCGATTTTTCAGAAACTATACCCCAATTTTCGCTCAAAATCGCTATTTTTCATACCTATATATAGATTTTCACCTCCAAAATCACTGGTTCATGCGTCTAACTGCCTATTTTCAGCTATTTTAAGTACTATATGCTCTTGTATACCCATTTTGAGCTATTTTACACCTACTTTTAGCGATTTTTCTCCCTTTTCTTCCTTCTATGCCCCGAAAAGCCTATATATCGAACCACCACAAGCCCGATCGTGACAGCTAAAAACGGAACTGAGCAGTACCGACGGGATAAAGTCGCTATATTCTTGTGCCGGCACCCTGATTTCGATTCGGACAGATAGAAAAGTCAGTCCCGAGCCGAAAACCCTCGCCTGTCAGACTCTGAGCCGAGCCCAGCTTGTAATGCGCGTTGATTTGCGCTCACATATGTAAATTTCCGAATTTCCGTTTCACGTAGCTTGCGATAAGTCAAACGGCGGCCAGCGGGCGGCCCACATCGACCACTATTTGCACAGCTGCATGTTCTATTGTGATGTTAGGCGGCAGTTGTACTGGCGAATACCTTTATTTCATTACGCCAGCGCGGCACGCGTGTCCCTCCCTCATGCAATACTTTGAGGAGAGGACGCCCCGTCTTGTCTAGATACCGTATTTCCCCGAAATACCCCCAGGGGTTTTATTATTTCACCAGCGAGTTTTGAGGGGAGTAAATTCGAGGTGGGTTTATTATTTCGCCAGAGGGTTTTTTTGTATCTCAAACTGCGGTTTTTGTTATTTACTCTTTCTTTACTCAATTCGGGGGGGGGGAGGGGTATTTCGAGAGGACCTATTCAAGGGGTATTTCGAGCAAATACCGTAGGAGCTTATTTACCTTGTTTCACCCAATGCTCCACTCTTCGAACCTTGTTGCATGCTCTGCGTAAATCTGTGATTTTTAGTAACTTTTCTCAATTTTATCGAACTTACCGATTACCGTTGTTACTAAAAATGATATCTCTAGGTGACTCATTTTTTAAGTATTGATTGGCGAAAATCGGCTGTGAAATGGCCCAGATATGTAGTTCTGCCGTTCATGCTGTTTTTTTATGGATGTAACTCGGAAGTTTTGAGGTTTCCAACTTTTGATTGGAAAGAGATTGGAAATTTCTAATAATTGATCCAAGGACGTAAATAGTCGGGGGAGCGGCCGCCCTCCCCTTTCCCGGGTCGGACGAGAAAATATGCCAGAAATGGCACTTCCGAAAAGCGATTTTGTCGGCAATTCGGAAAACTTTTGCGCGCAAGCGCGCATTTCGGCGCCGCACAGTATACCGTATTTCTTCGAAATACCCCCCCCCCTCGAAATACCCCCTCTCAAAATGGGCACTGAATTTGTGGTCCGGGAAATGCATAACAGACGTTCAAAACACTTACTGTGTTACGTTAGAACATCGTTTATACCATCTACATCCTTATATAAGGCTGTAAAAACTTATAAATGGTGGTTATTGTTGCATTTTTCACGTTTTTCTCTCAAAATCCTCACTCTGAAAAAAATAAACCCCTTGGGGGTATTTCGAGGAAATACGGTATTTTAGTTATACCTGCGGTTTAGCAACAAAAAAGCATTCAAAATGTTTCCCCGTTGCTGTATATGAATTTAAAATGCATACATGTACAGCACTATTTGGCACAATGCCAACGCCAATGGCGCCGTGGCGTCGCGCCTACAAATGGCTGGCTGGCTTGCTGGCGAGCTGGCGTTCGCCGAGCTCCGTATACAATCCGCCCCCCCCCCCCCGCTCAAAAATCCTGGCTACGTCCCTGAATTGATCCACCCCAAAATGCTACACGAAGTTGCAGCTATGGTCCTGCCCGTATACAAGGACGTAGCCGGGGGGGGGCGGGGGGGGCGGCCGCCCCCCCCCCTTCCCGGGCCGGACCAAAAAATGTGCCAGAAATGGCACTTTCAGACGACGATTTTGTCGACAGTTTAAAAAAAATTTGCCCGCAAGCGCGCATTTTCCATCCACAACATATATTCTCGGCTGACCGGTTACCGCGGCCTCAAAGCCAGTGAAAATGGACTCAATTCCTGTCCATGTCGCTCTATATGCCTGTAAAATACAGGCATATACTGCTGTTTTGGCGGCAATGCCAACGCCAGTGGCGCCATGGCGTGGCGCCTACGAATGGCGCCAGCGCCATGGCGCCATTCACCTACTACAGGGGTAAAATTTTAGGGGGGGGGGCGCCGCCCCCCCCGTTCGCCGGGCTCCGTATACAATCCGCCCCCCCCGCTCAAAAATCCTGGCTACGTCCCTGCCCGTATGCAATTCGTCACCGCAAGGAAAATTCTGGATATATGTACCTCTGAGAAACGTGCCCGACGTGCCCGACACGCCCGACAAATGCAAATGAATCCATATAATGATCGATTTCCATACAAATTTGATGGATTCTATCTACAAATTTAAGCTGAAAATGGCCAAAGGTGTATGAAAATTAGAAATCTTGAGGAAGAATTGTGGTAAAATTTCTCAAACCCATCAAATTTGTGTGGAAATCGATCATTACAGGGGTCCATTCCCATTTGTCGGGCGTGTCGGGCACGCCTGCCTTCCTAATTAAATGTGAGGCCTGGTTTTGATAAAATTGCACGCAAATGTCCTGCCGCTATTCGCCGTTAGCTTCTTGTGGCGCCGCCATGCGCTACCTCCATGCACTGAAACTTCTCCGTACATAAAGTACATGGGTATTTAAGTATTTATGTACGACCATCACAATGTATTAGGTACGCGTTGCATATTATATAAAAGGTTGTAGCTGGCTTAGGGTTGGAAAAAAAACGTTTTTTTTAACTCGATGTTTTTTATAAAAAAAACGTTTTTTTAAAAAAAACAACGTTTTTTTAAATAAAAACGTTTTTTTTTAAAAGCTCCCAGATATAACCTTGTGTCAACATATATAGGTATATCAGACAGTGGCAATACTCTGTGATGTTATATATGACCATATAATGTCTGTGGAGCCATGGGATAGCATTATAAGTGGTGATTTGTGTCAAAAATATCCATTTTTTGTCGACATATCATTCGTATATCGCCTTATAGTTGAATGTTCGTGACTTCAGGTAAAGTTTGGCACGGAATAGTGATCAAACAAGGTTATAAAACGAGGTTGTTACTTTGGGAGTGAAGTTACACACTGTGGAGGTACATGGAAGCACATTACCTCAATATTATATACTACAGCAACATATGACGGCTTATTAACCCATGGTAGCATATATAAATGGATGTTTTGATACTAAAAATGCAACAAAACCAATGAAAACAACCACCAATGTCAATTTGTGTGTGAAATTGCGCGCTTGCGCGCAAAAATTTTGCAAAATACCTAGTGCTTAGTACTAAAAATTTCGGCCGATGTTTTTTTTAAAAAAAAAACATTGCGGACGTCATGTTTTTTTTAAAAAAAAACGTTTTCTTTTAATAAAAAACGTTTAAAAAAAAACATCGGCCAACCCTAAGCTGGCTACATATTTATAATAATTAACTTTGATTGCTTTTCAACGCCTGCTTATGCACTTGCCGTTCTTTGAAGTGGTTATAATACGGATAAGTTTGTGTGGAGTTTATGTAGAGTAAAACTAGTGGAAGTCGTCGGTAAAGTGCCATATTTCTCCTAATAGAACGGCATACTTTCACTAGAACGGCAGCCTCCAATAGAACGGCAAGTTTTGGCACGTTTTTGCAATCATGGAAAAATAGAACGACAGCTCATATAGAACGGCACCTCTTATAGACAGAGGTAGGAAAACATTGGAAGAGCGCCAAAAAATATATGAAACAATGGATGGCAAGAATGCCCAAACCACTGAAATATTCATATTTATTTAATTTCAAATTGATGCTCTGATATCAAAATGTTGCTGAGTTTCATTAAAAATAAAATCATTTTCAAATCAAAAAATGTGTGACAAAATGGTGAAAAATAGAATCGCACTAGGCGAAGTAGAACGGGCTAGGGTTGGAAAAAAAACGTTTTTTTTAACTCGATGTTTTTTTAAAATACAAAAAAACGTTTTTTTTAAAAGCTCCCAGATATGACCTTGTGTCAACATATATAGGTATATCAGACAGTGGCAATACTCTGTGATGTTAAATATGACCATATAATGGCTGTTGAGCCATGGGATAGCATTATAAGTGGTGATTTGTGTCAAAAATATTTATTTTTTGTCGATACGTTCGTATATCGCCTTATAGTCGAATGTTTGTGACTTCGGGTAAAGTTGGCACCAAATAGTGATGAAACAAGGTTATAAAAGGAGGTTGTTACTTTGGGAGTGAAGTTACACACTGTGGGGGTACATGGCAGCACATTACCTCAATATTATATACTACAGCGACATATGACGGCTTATTAACCCATGGTAGCACATATAAATGGATACTTTGATACAAAAAATGCCACAAAACCAATGAAAACAACCACCAATGTCAATTTGTGTGTGAAATTGCGCGCTTGTGTGCAAAAATTTTGCAAAATACCTAGTGCGTAGTACTAAAAATTAAAAAAAACATTTCGGACGTCATGTTTAAGAAAAAAAAACGTTAAAAAAAACATCGGCCAACCCTAAGAACGGCAGGTAAAAAAGTCGAAGAAAAAATATAACGGCGTTATCTTCGCCACTCTTCTATTAGAAGAAATACGTTGTGCTAGTGGACGAACTTGTCTGTACATCCCCAAATTCGATATTGTCTAGATCACCCCCACTCATCCAATTTAAATGTTGCAGTCCGCGGCTACCGGCACCGCAGTTCCACTCGGGAAATTTACTTCCGGCTTCTCTCATGTTTTGTATTCGGATTCAACTAAATGCGTGAATGTAAATTACGTAAACTTAAGTCTAGGGATGGAAAAAAGCGCTTTTTTAACGGCCCCGTTTTTTCAATAAAAAAGCGCTCTTTTTTAAAAAAACGCGCTTTTTCGCTTTTTTTTCAAAATATGTCAAGACATTTCATAGAAAGCTTCCAAATGTGGTTCTGAGCAGGGACGTATCCAGGATTTTTGAGCGGGGGGGCTGCTTGTTTGCGGGGGCCGGCGAACGGGGGGGGGGCTCAGCCCCCCCCCCTAAATTTTTCCCTATATATGGACGGAAAAGCGTTTTGGCGCTAGCGCCATACAAAAGCGCCACGCCATGGCGCTATTGGCGTTGGCGCCAGCGCCAAGAACCGCTTTATATGTATGTAAATATGCATACATATACGGCGAAATTCAGAAAAATGTATTCATTTCCAAGGATTTTGGTTTAAAGGGGCCGATCCGCTGAAAATACACTGCACCGGGAAGAAATTGCGCGCTTGCGCGCAAAATTTTTAAGAAATATCGAAAACTATATCGGAAAAGTTGCATTTTCCGGTACTTTTTAGGTCTCACCCCGGGAAGGGGGGGGGGCTGCAGCCCCCCCCCCGCCCCCCCCCCTGGATACGTCCTTGGTTCTGAGTCAATATATACAGGTATTTATATCGTACAGGTGGCAGCTTTTGTGAATATATTTAGCCATAGTATGGCTGTGGAGCCATGGGGTAGCATTATCTGTGGGGTTTTATGCCAAAAAATCCACTTTATGTTGACTCATTATGTCAATTGCTATTTAAAATGGTTCAAGTAAAGTTTGGCATGTAATAGTGCGTAAATAAGGTTATAAAAGAAGGCTAATACATTGTGACTGGTGTTTCCCACTGTAGAAGTATGTGGAAGCACATTGGCTGGATATTATATACTACAATGACATATCATGGCTTATTATTATATGATAGCATGCCGGAGTAGAAGCAATGACACTAGAAATACACAAAACCAATGAAAACAACCACCACTGGTAATATGCATGTGAAATTGCGCGCTTGCGCGCAAAAAAATTATAAAATACCTAGTGCATAGGTACAAATTTTTGTGGCAGCACTCTTTTTAAAAAAAAGCGCTGGGACCCTTGCGCTTTTAAAAAAAAACCCGGCGTTTTTTTAAAGCGCTGGCCATCCCTACTTTAGTCCAATTTTTAGTTGGATAGATAGCAAATCGCTCCTCCGGAGTGATAGATATCTGCAATTTTTTAGGGGTTGGGTGGGCGGTTCACGGGTTAAATATATAGGTAATCTTTTTCAAGGTGTAGAATGAAGAAAACGGAGGAACATCGCTAAAAGTAGGTGTAAAATAACTAAAAATGGTATATTGAGCTTATAGTATACTCCGGTTACTTTACACCCTGCACGCGTGGTTCCCGCTGGAAGTGTGCCAACGATGGTTAGCGCGTGCGAGTTTCATAAAAAGAGGACAAAATTCATTGTTGTTATAATGGTATTCATTATCATATTCACATCAATGAATTTTTCCAATCTTTTTACGGAAATCGCATGACTTAACAATCATTGGCACGCTTCCAACACGAGACATAAATCAGTGCGACGGCAGAGTATCATGTACGCCGAGTATACAAGATAGCTGAAAATAGGCAATAAAACACATGGGCTACTGATTTAGTAGGTGAAAATCAATGAAAAGGTATGAAAATTAGCGATTTTGAGTGAAAATTAGCATAAAATATCTCAAAAATCGCTCAAGATAGCTAGATATTTGGCATTTGCCTTGTTTGGGGGGGGGTCAGGATATACTTGCCAAAAAATTGCCTCCGGAATAGATACCGTATTTCCTCGAATTACCCCCCCTTGAATTAACCCTCCCCTCGAAATACCCCCCCGGCTCAGCCCCCCCTGAAAATTTTAGCTACATAGTGGCTGAATGCCGCCATTAGTAGGCGCCACGCCATGGCGCCATTGGCTTTGGCGCCAGCGCCATGGAATGCTGTATATGTATGTAAATATACATACAAAACAGCGAAAAGTTTAACATTGAGTGTATTTATAGCGACACATAGACTAGTGTATGTGTACCTATCTACGTTGATATGTATGGAAATATCTTGTGAAGTCACCTTTATCACTGTTTTGGGTATTTCAAAGCCCATTCTTTACTACCTCCCTTTACGAAAATTTCTGGCGAAATAATAAACCCCCCTCGAATAAGCTCCCCCCCTCGAAATACCCACCTCAAAATTTCCACTCTGAAAAAATAAACCCCCTGGGGGTATTTCGAGGAAATACGGTAGACAGATATGTAGCTGAGCAGCCTCCGGTATACATAGATAGCTGGGCGGTTTGGGGGGAGGTTACCCCCCCAACCCCCGCCCCCCTCCTTTTCCTACCCGGAGTCCAATACAAGTGGCGGCGTGAGCTCTGAGCTAGTGCACAATCACGCAACTAGAATCACGCAACAATCAATCAGTCGGAACAGACACAATTTCAAATGGTACACAGTATACACCGCCTTCAAGAGCCAAGAATCTCAAATTTTCCGACAGACTGAATTTCCGATGGTTTCGACGCAAAGCATGTTCTCAGTTTGCGCGTTGCCATCATCCAATTTATTTTAAAACTGCGGAATGTAGCCGCTGTTCCTGTAAATTACCCAATTCACGCTAGTTGCTAGGTGAAAAAGTGCGGCAAAAAATGTGCTGGCAATTCTATTTTACTTTTGTTATTAGGAAAAAGTATTCGTATCGGATCCCACGTGGTCCATATTTTCTTGCATCTAGCTAAGATCTCATAATTGTTTATCTTCCCTCGAAATTCTTTAATCATCGTGTTCGGTATTGCCGTATTTCTTCTAAAAGAACGGCATACCTATGATAGAATGGCACCTCCAATGGAACAGCAGGTTCTGGCACGTTTTGCGTTCACGATAAGAATAGACAGCAGTCTCCAATAGAACGGCACCTCCAATAAAACGATACCTCCAATAGAATGGCAGGTAGTGTAGTATTATAAAATACTACAGTAGGAATTACGTTGGAAAAGTGCCAAAACACAAAAAAATATGTAAAATGGATGGCGGGAACATTCAAAGCATTCAAATAGGTAGATATGAAAATTTCAATTTGATCCTTAGTGTCAACTAGTGTGTGTGGGGCTAATTTTTATATTTTTCCAGGATGGCACAATCCTCAAAATCCTCAGTGTGTGGTTTGGTAGGGTGGGCAAACGCAAGCCTAAAAGAGCCAGGCATAGTGTTAGAAAAAAAACGATTTGTAAAAGTGAACCGTTATTTCTTCAGTTTTACCCATTATTTCTAAAAAATATATTTGTTTTCAAATTTTGCCTAGTTTTATTTGAAATGATCTTGGAGGGGTAAAAGATCACAAAAATTTAATCTATATAAAACGATAGCCATTGTGCTGTCATGTCTTCTGTGGTCATATAATCACTGTAATACCATGTAATAGCATAGAGCTGGCTTGTTTTCACTAAAAAAACTGTGTTGGGTGTATCACTCTTCATAGAGCATTTTCGAATCTGCTGTTGGAAATAACAAATATTGCTTTTAAGAAGTATCCGAGTCAGTTTGGAAGTGGATCTGAATGTAATTGCAGTGTGTTTTATACGAGAACACCTAACATAATTTTTTATATTCATTATTTACCACACATGTTAAAATAACACAGAAATGGGTGGTGCACCATAAGAATATGCTGCAAAAGTTATGAAAATGCCAGGCTGGTTATTCGGAATGCAAAATTGCAAACACTTGTGCACTACATTTGTCTGGCAAAAAATTGCTTATGTATGGCACTAAATTTTATTGCCAGCTTGCAAAAATACAGTCTTATGCTTGAAAAAGTCACTTGCCAATGCTAACACTAAGACATCACCACTTGTTATTGCATGCTAAAGAGTTTGCAGAAAAGTTAGCTTTGACCCAAAAATGCTGCATCGTTAAAAAACAATCACCCAGGTGAATTTACATTAAATTTGCATTATTTGCTGTCTAATTTCACCTGCAGTTATGATATTGGAAATTTTGTTCTACCTTCAGGTTTTCATAAAAAAGATGTATTTTAAACCTGCCAACTGCAGTCTGGCATATCACCAATGCGCGCAAATCCATTCGGTCCAGGGGTCTCCTAGGGGGGGGGCTGGGGGGGGGCTGCCCCCCCCCAAATCGGCCAGCTATCTATCTATCCCGGAGGCCGCTCAGCTATCTATCTATCCCGAGGCAAAATTTTTGGCTACTACCCCCAAAGACCCCCCCAAATCGCTCAGCTATCTATCTATCTGGAGTGGTTTTTGTGAAATTTTGCCCCAATTTTCGCTCAAAATCACCAATTTTCGCACCTTTTTATAGTTTTTCACCTTCAAAATCGTGCTTTCCGGCTATATACATGGTTATATACCTATTTTTAGCCATTTTATACCTACTTTTGGCTACTTTTAACTGATTCTTAGCGATTTTTTGCCCTTTCTGCCTTCTTAACCTTGAAAAAGCCTATATATTGTGCCCCCGCCAGCCCCCCCCCCAAGCCCCCCCCAGCCCCCCCCCAGAAAATTTTTTCAGCTATCTATCCCTCCGGAGGAGCGATTTGCTATCTATCCAGCCCCCGCGAGGGTCAAAATCCTGGAGACCCCTGATTCGGTCCGATCTGGTGCTTGGTGTTGATGCTTGACGCCAATGAATCCAAAACTGGTACCCGACTGAACTTTATCATTGATGTACCAAAATGTGTCATAATTAGCTAAATATTGGTGTGACAAAGTTATTTATAAATGTGTTCTTTTAATGTAATTTAAGTGTGTAGGTATAGATAAATAAATAAATATATATATATATATATATATGTATAAATATATATATATCAGGGATGGCCAAGGGTTTTTTCAAAGGTTTTTAAATAAAAAAACGTTTTTTTCAATTTTAAAAACCAACCATTTAAAAGCGGTTATAAAAACCTCAACCAAAATTTTTAGTACTAAGCAGTAGTTATTTTGCAAATTTTTGTGTGCTTAAGCTAGGGTTGGTCAATGTTTTTTTCAAATGTAGTACTAAGCACTAACGTAGTATTAAGCACTAGGTATTTTGCAAAATTTTTGTGCACAAGCGCGCAATTTCACACACAAATTGACATTGTTGGTTGTTTTTATTGGTATTGTGGCATTTTTAGTATCAAAGCATCCATTTCTATGTGCTGCCATGGGTTAATAAGCCATCATATGTTGCTGTAGTTTATAATATTCAGGTAATGTGCTTCCATGTACCTCCACAGTGCGTAACATTGCTCCCAAAGTAACAACCTCCTTTTATAACCTTGTTTGATCACTATTCCATGTCAAACTTCACTTGAAGTCACATACATTAGACTATAAGGCGATATATGAACATGCCAACAAAAAATGGACATTTTTGACACAAATCACCACTTGTAATGCTATCCCATGGCTCCACAGCCATTATATGGTCATATATAACATCACAGAGTATTGCCACGTGTCTGATATACCTATATATGTTGACACACAGCCATATGCTTTGTTACTGGGAGCTTTGTTACGTTTGTTATTTAAAAAAACGTCTGTTATTTAAAAAAAACGTGTTTAAAAACAAACAAACATGGAGTCGAAAAAAAACGTTTTTCCAACCCTAGCTTAAGCGCACAATTTCATGTACACATTACGATTGGTGTTGGTTTTCATTGGTTTTGAAGCATTTTTCTGTGAAAGCTCCCATTTGTTCATGCTATTCCGTCATAATAAGCCGTGATATGTTAGTGTAGTGTATAATACCCGGCCAATGTGCCTAGGGTTCAAACGATATATCGTATCGAATATCGGATATCGACCATTTTTTAATATCGAATATCGATATCGAAAATTTTGAAAAAATATCGAATATCGAATATCGATATCGAAAATTTTGAAAAAATATCGAATATCGATATCGAATATCGACCATTTTTTCGATATATCGAACCTGTATTGTGTCCCCAAATGTACTTTTCATTTTCATTTTGAGATGTTGTTGGTTGATCTGATGTGCTTATAGTATTGTATTTGATGAGTAAAAGTGCAGTATTTATAATGTCATTGTTGTTGGAGTGCTAAATTTGAAGCCAGAAAACGCTGATATACTTTTTGCAACATGCCCTTAACCAATTAGGTTATAAGGAGGAACTGTAATATCTACCAATTGTTATTTGTCTGATACACTTTGATTCATCATGTTTTTCTTCTATTTTCTACCATTGAGTGATGTTAAAATCACTTGTACCCTTGTTAAAATCACTTGTACCATTCACATTTCAGTAAAGAGATGATTAAACATGTGTGCGACCACATGAAAATACAATATGCCACTTGAAATATGCCTAGCTATACCAAAAGCATATCGCAATATCGAATATCAAAAATATCGAAATATCGAATATCGACCATTTTTCAATATCGAATATCGATATCGAGGTTCCATATCGTATCGATATCGAATATCGAGTCTCAGAAAAAAATATCGAATATCGAATATCGATATCGAAAATTTTGAAAAAATATCGAATATCGAATATCGATATCGAAAAGTCATATCGTTTGAACCCTAAATGTGCCCCCACATACATTGTGAAACATCACTGTCGATGTATTAGCCTTCTTTTATCACCTTACGTAAGCACTATTCTATGCCGAACTTCGCTTGTAATGAACATTCAACAAAAGACGATATACTTAACAAGACCACATAAAATAGATATTTTTTTTACAGAAATCACTATTTATAATGATATCCCATGGCTCCACAGCGATTCTATGGCCATATATAACATCACAAAGTTCTGTCTTCTGTCTGATATACCTGTGCATTTTGACTTATAACCATATCTGGGAGCTTTTGAACCACGTTGCTTTTTTAAACCCACTTTTTAAGAAAAAACATTTTTTAATATAAAAAAGCCAGATCGTTAAAAACGTTTTTTCCATCCCTAATATATATATATTTATATTTTACGCCATATATGTATATGTATATGGCGTAAAAACACCACTTCTGATCATTACCATTTCACAATCTTCCACCCCCCCCCCCCCAACACGATCCGAGACACGATTCGCTCTGTCTCGAGTGAGACGCCGCGCAGCGCATGCGAACGATGCGCACGGCGGGCGTTCTGCACTGCGCACGGCGGGCGATCCAATGCATTGCACTGCACCCGCTGCCCACTGAGCGGATCTCGCGGCAAAAAGACGGACTCCTGGCGCCGCCATGCTAACACGTGCACAAGCTTTAGAAAAGCAATGTGCAGCGATCGTGACCTGTGTCTGTATTTGCGGCCGTATGGCAGCTTTCGCGGTAATAATAGGTGTAGGCGGGTAAATCTCTGTGTTTGATGCTTGAATGCGACTCAATTTGAGGGAATAGATGTTGTCAACCAGCGCAAGCATGGAAATCTTTTGCATGGAATACAGCGTCAATATTTAGGTAATATGTAGGCATCGCCGTGTATTTTAAATACCGCATTAACTCGCATAATTCTTCTCCCTGGAATAATTCGTCTGTTAGATGAGTGAGGAAAACACAGTCCCCCATGAATAATGCCCCCCCCCCCCGCTGATGCCTATAAATATGAACTTCAGGCATATTATATGATTAGTGTGTCCAATTTGAACAAAAATGGCTAGTTATTTTGTTTAATTTGTTTTGTTATTCCTCAGGGGAATTATGTGAGTAAACACGGTCTGTATTTTCATATGAGCACCTAGCAGAATTGAGTGGCTAATATTGCAAAGTTGATCCTGCCAGCACCTTACAAAATAGCATCAGTATTTTAACATGGCTGTATGCACATTTCGCTCATGCCTCACTTGACCCATTCTCTCTAGGCATGCAATGCAACTGACATAAATGGGTCGATTTCTGCTTTTGTGCTGGAATGTATTTACTTTATTTATGGTTGTCAAAACAGACATCAATAAATAACTTGACAGCCAGGCCAATTTATCAAAGCTGAATGTATTTATTGGGGCTGGGGGATTTGGATTGAGGCTGTTGTCTAGAGAGCATCGAAAGTACAACACATTGTGTACTACTGTGGACCATGTGCACTTACAGTGTGCTTTGATGCAACATGTCACGCTTTTCAGATGCGATAGAAAGTTATCAGACTTTGCCAAAATGACATGCGACTTCAATGCTGAAAAGAATATTTCAAAAGTACATAAAGCCGAAGGCTACGCTTGCCACGATTTTGCGCTGTGATATAAATGTCTGATATTTTTCAAAATTATGTTTAACGGTGTACCATATGATTTTCCTATATTTAAAGTCGACAATTTATGTCATTTCTCTACGAAATCCATACTCAATATCAAAAGCCGAATATTCGATGCCACGATAACACTGTCGGAGTTCATTATCTCAAAGTACACGATTAGCTCACCAATTTCAAATTTAATTTAATTTTTTAATCAGCGTCCGTGATGAGAGAATAAATCTAGGTAGGTAGGTAGTTTGATTTTATGGTTGACGTTTCATGGTTGGTGGATGTAGGCTTGCGAATTACGAATTTTTCTAGTGCAATCAAATTTTCGCCTTGACTCAAGCATTACCTTATAATAAAACAACAACTCAAATTCACGCCAACGCATTAGGCAGCTTTTATATATTGTTCAACATTTAGTGAATATAAATACATAAACACATATTTACAGGCCGTCCAAAATTTGCCCTAACTCATTTACAATTTTACCTAAAAAATTCCGATCACAAAGCATGTCCGTTACAGAAATCGTGGATCAGGGTGACAATTCAGGGGAAGGCAAACAGAGCAAAGACAAACGAATTTGCAGGCTGCCCACGCAGTTTTTAAATGACAGGTAGGTTTTTTTGGTATTTTTTTTTGTTTTTGTCGAGATTTTTTCCAAATTTTTTGTTTGGGTGTTTGCTTTTGATCACAATGTTTCTTGAGTTTTTGGTGGAGCTGTAAATATCTAATTGAATATCGGGTGTTTGTTATTTAGCATTTTTCATAACTAAATCGAAATTTCAGGCTATCGTAAATAAACACCTTCCCGGTCAGGTCCGGCACCCTATTTTTGATTTCACTCCGGGTGCCCTAACTCTCGCTGCGGGCGGAGTATAAAGCTGAAAATGGGGGGGGGGGGTATATACTTGCAACCCCCCTCTACGCTGCATCAATGGGGGAGGCCACGGCGACCCGCTACAGGGTGGGTCGCCGTATACGCAAAGTTTTTTTTTTGGCTTTTTGAGTGTTCCGCACAGGTCCGGCACCCACTTTATTTTGCAACACTTCGGATGCCGTACCTCCAGCTGTGGGGGTGATAAAGAGCTGCAATTTGGGGGGAGTATAGACAACACCCTCCCCTACTATACCCCCTCAGGGCTGCCTCCTTCGACTCACTAAATTCCCGGTTGCCGCGGTTCAATTTCATTTCATTGAAAAAATAAACTGTCCCATCGGGTCCGTCACTGGTTTCTGGTTCAAAAATGAACACAGTAGTGTAGAAAATGCATGATTAATGTGAAATAAAGCGATTAAAGATGCAATTTGATACACGTATCCAAATTGCAAAATGTACCATGCATATCCAAAACTAATTTTATTTTAAAAGTTGAAAAATCGCTCGCTTCGCAGGGTCTCTTTTCGAGCGATTTCGTTTCATCGAAAAAATCGACTGTCCCATTGGCCCCCCACACGCTAGTTGACATCAACACCAAATGTCAACTGGCTCCGTTCCCAATTCAAAGCTTGCGTTTGAACTTCGTTCTTCGGCTCGTTAGCAAGCTTTGAATCGGGATCGGCACCAGTTGACATTTGGTGTCGAAGTCAACTAGCGTGTGTGGGCCCATTGACACGACATTAAAAACATGACCAACCAATAGATGGATGACAAATAATTCGCTTTTTGGAACTTTTTTATTAGACACTTGAAGAGCTGGTTTACGATACTTTAAAGGGAAGGGTTTGATGATTAAAGTTATGTAAAGAACCATACCTCTAAAATGCCTGCATTGCAAAATTTACTTGGGGGGAATTTTATGACACCATAATGACATCATTTCAGGAACAAAAATGTACAAAATTCACACTTTGAAATTCTACCCAAGTAAATTTTGCAATGCAGGCGTTTTAGAGGTGTGGTTCTTTACATAACTTTAATCATCAACTCCTTCACTTTAAAGTATCGTAAACCAGCTTTTCAAGTGTCTAATAAAAAAGTTCCAAAAAGTGAATTATTTGTCATCCATCTATTGGGTGGGCATGTTTTTTAGCGAATAAAAGAATGTTTTAGAAATTTTTCACATTAATCTCACATTTTTGAATAGTGTATAGTAGGGGAGGGGTGTCGGTAACACATCCCCAAAATTTTAGATTTATAGCCCTCCCACAGCTAAAAAATCAGTGGGTGCCGGACCTGTGAGGGACATCAGAAAAGCCAATAAAATTTTTGTACTTATTTCGACCCACCCCTAAAGGGGTCGCCGCGACCCCCCAAATTCATGCGAAGTAGAGGGGGTTCCGTCAATATTTCCCCCAAGTTTCAGCTTCTGGCGCACCATAGAACTGGAGATAGGATGTCACAAGTGTCATCAAAAATAGGGTGCCGGACGTGACCGGGAAGGTGTTTATATTGAGGATTTTGTTCGTGTGCAATATTGACATTAAACATTTCTAGACATATTCAGAAGCATGGATTATCGAAACCATAATATCACATTTGTTAAAACATTGTCTGGTGTGTGCATGGTTCACTTATTCATATTATTATCACGTTTTAAGTCAATGTTATTACCTAAATATATTCTTTCCATTTCACTTTGCAATATCCGCCGAATATCACTGTTTTTTCTTTCTGTTTACGTAAAACCGCAATATTTATCTTGTATTATGACCATGGATTGACATTTTTACTTGATTTTTAAGATCTTGATGGCAAACACCATCCTTCATCGGAATGAAACGTTTTTTTATTTGTGTATGCAATTTTATCAAGTAACCGTGCCGTACTGGGTGTCAGGGACGTATCCAGGGATTCTGAACGGCGGGGGGGGGTTTGTCTACGGAGCCCCAGGTATTTACCATGCTAAGTGCATTTGCAGAGGTGTCGAGTTGTACCTGCTAAAATAGCACGTATGGCATAATTATAAAATACGCACTTGCGCATAACAATTTTACAGAGTATTCACCTTCCTGTACAAATTACTGCGGAGCACCCCCCTCCCTGAATACGTCCTTTATGCCATTATATAGTCCTTGTATTTATGTAAATATTTACCACAAAGAAAGGCCAAGACAATTATTTGTCATGCGGATGCCTGCATTCTAATGCTCGATGCCGAGATTGGCGCTCATAAACAACGTGTACACGTGTATGTGTATTCAAAACAAATGATTAATCATGTTGACAAAATGTCTTGGGAAAATAAGTATTGGGCTTTTAGGGGAGTAAAACGAGCTATGTGCACGCCTCACGCACCGCTGTACATACTGTTTGGAGTTCAAGAAAGAAGTTAGGTGTATAAACAAAGTTTCATTTGTGTGTGTTTTTCTTCAATTTTTTTCTTTTTTAATGTTAGCACCACAAATCTCAGCCTTCCACCTCGCAGAAAGTATTTTTTACCTACCAAAAATCTCAATGTTATGCTCGGTATTCTGAGAACTAGAAAAGTAATTAACTAAATTGTCGAGAAACTACAAATAAAACCATATCTCTATCAATCGTTTCATGATGTATTTAAATATTCCTATGCTGCTCATAGTGTTGTGGATCGCGTGCGCTATTCTTATTCACGTGAATACAACATAAATACAAGTCTTGTTTAGATGTTCTCAGCTTCCATATGTATTTATATGTCATTCAGTTTTGGCTGATTGCTCCAGACTCAACGACCCCTTGTAGGGAAAGCCAGGGGTATCTTGAATTTTGACCTTCCGAGTGGTTGGATCAGGGACGTATCCAGGATTTTTGAGCGGGGGGGGGCTGCTTGTTTACGGAGGCCGGCGAGGGGGGGGGGGCTCAGCCCCCCCCCCCCTAAAATTCTAGCTACATAGTGGCAGAATGGCGCCATGGCGCTGGCGCCATTAGTAGGCGCCACACCATGGCGCCATTGGCGTTGGCGTCAGCGCCATGGAATGCTGTATATGTATGTAAATCTACATACAAAACAGGAAAAAAGCACAACATTGAGTGTATTTATAACGATTTACGGCCACATGGAGCAAATCTGATGATAATACCTTATGTCCGGTTAAGAATGCGCGCTTGCGCGCAAAATTTTTTACGCTGACGTTAAAAAAGTCGCATTTTCCGGTCACTTTCTGGTCTCGCCCCGGGAGGGGGGGGGGCTGCAGCCCCCCCCGCCCCCCCCCTGGATACGGCCCTGGGTTGGATAGATAGCAAATCGCTCCTCCGGAGGGATAGATAGCTGAAAAATTTTCTGGGGGGGGGGTTGTGGTGGTTCGATATATAGGCTTTTTCGGGGCGTAGAAGGAAGAAAAGGGAGAAAAATCGCTAAAAGTAGGTGTAAAATAGCTCAAAATGGGTATACAAGAGCATATAGTACTTAAAATAGCTGAAAATAGGCAGTTAGACGCATGAACCAGTGATTTTGGAGGTGAAAATCTATATATATAGGTATGAAAAATAGCGATTTTAAGCAAAAATTGGGGTATAGTTTCTGAAAAATCGCTCCAGATAGGTAGATAGCTGGGCGATTTGGGGGGAGGGTTTAGGGGGTAGTAGCCCAAAATTTTGCCTCCGGGATAGATAGATAGCTGAGCGGCCTCCGGGATAGATAGATAGCTGGGCGGTTTGGGGGGGAGGTAACCCCCCCCCCCCCCCCAACCCCCCCCCCCCCATTCGAGACCCCTGGGGAAAGCGCATGATTTTTTTTCAACTGATTTTTATTTTTGTTATACTAAAGGCAAAATTTCTGGTAGACATGCACAAGCACAAGGTGTTTTGCAATTTTTGCTCGCAAGCTTGTAAATTTCACTTAGACATTGACAGTGAGTGTTGTTTCATTTGTTTTTATTGTCCTTTTACTGGCAAACCTTACATTTTTACATACTATCATGTAATAACAAGCTCTAATATGTCAGTGTAAAATACAAAATCCATCAAGTGTCCTTCCACACACTTCTGAAGTAGAAGAAAGTGCACTTAACACATTCACCTTTTTAGCTTTTTGACATTACTCCATGTACAATTCCTATTGTTGAAGTTAAAGATGGTTTTGAAAGTCGGTATAAATACATCACAAGTTGACAAAAATGACTTTTCTGTAATGACTGTTTATAAGGCTATTCCATGACTCCACAGTCATAATAAAGAGCACAATAGACATAACAATAAATTATGTGACACTTAAAGAGCCGGCAAATATAAATGGGTTTTTGATTTTGAAAAATTTGATCAATTTTCATCTGACCCCAAATAAAAGTTGGGGCGAGCCACCCAGCTCAGTTTGTAGCCCCAACTTTTATTTGGGGTTGAATGAAAATTGATTAAATTTTTCAAAATCAAAAACCCATTTATATTTGCCGGCTCTTTAAATATAAACGTATTTTTCCTCTATACCCGCATTGTTGACGATTTTGAAAAAATATCAGATTTTAATTTTTTTAAGCATTGGAAAAAATAGATATTTTTGCCAACCCTAACCCCCTGTGGTTGATATTTTGACAATGCACTCAATTTCACCATATCTTGTTCCTGATTTCGCGTTACCTCCATTTTAACTAATTGAAAGTGTATCAATCTACCCCGCCTTCTCATGCCGCAAAATCGGTGTACCTAATTAACACAACCGACTTCAAATGCAGCAGTGTGTCAACGTAATTGATTTACTTATGTATGTAAGCGCACGTAACAGTTTGTGACAGCGTCATGTCGTGATTGGCATGGATTAGCTTGAACATGAGGCCAGGGACGTATCCAGGATTTTTGAGCGGGGGGGGCTGCTTGTTTACGGAGGCCGGCGAGGGGGGGGGGCTCAGCCCCCCCCCCCTAAAATTCTAGCTACATAGTGGCAGAATGGCGCCATGGCGCTGGCGCCATTAGTAGGCGCCACACCATGGCGCCATTGGCGTTGGCGTCAGCGCCATGGAATGCTGTATATGTATGTAAATCTACATACAAAACAGGAAAAAAGCACAACATTGAGTGTATTTATAACGATTTACGGCCACATGGAGCAAATCTGATGATAATACCTTATGTCCGGTTAAGAATGCGCGCTTGCGCGCAAAATTTTTTACGCTGACGTTAAAAAAGTCGCATTTTCCGGTCACTTTCTGGTCTCGCCCCGGGAGGGGGGGGGGCTGCAGCCCCCCCCGCCCCCCCCCCTGGATACGGCCCTGCATGAGGCCAACTGAAACTGGGTCCGTTCGAAATGACCTGCACATCGTATTGAGGCGTCGAATTCTAAAAGTCGACAAGTCCACAAAATGCGATTTTGAGTAAATAGCATTTTAAGTTTCAGACCAAATTCACGGTTGGATTTAAAAAAGTAAAGTAAAATCAGATTTTAAAAAGAGTTGAAAAATCAAGTGCCACCCCTATGACCAAGTAGCATCAACTTGGAACACATAAAGTACACGTAAATATGTATGATTTATTCATGTGTACATGTGCATGTAAATAATTATCTACCAGCTAAAGTTCACCGGAAAAAGCACTATCCCGACATTTTCTGTACCAACCACGCATGAATGCACTACGCGTGTTTCACTACGCATTACGTGTGTTTCACTTGACTAAATGGTGGCTTTGAAGTTGCCAGTTGCGCACTGCTTTGAGCGAATGGGATTTGTTGCTTGGGTCTATGAAAACATTCATACATTGGATTTCACCCCTCAAGGGTTAGCGGGGGGGGGGGGGGGTCCGCTTAACGATTACCTACTCTCATGTGTTAAATATGGTTCATCATTTATGCATTTTAATAACTGTTTAGCATTCCTTTTTTATTTATCTGTCACAAACACATTTATGGTTCAGATAATAGAGATAGATGCTAAATACACTAATTTGCAGTTATGGATATTACGATTACAAACAGGAATATTGCCGGTATTTCGTCTACTGAATCAGGTCGGTGTAATTTCTAGTTCCTGAGATGTTTTCCAGGTGTCAATTCACAAGTGGAGATATAAAAAGAGAAGTTGAGTAATTTGCGAAGTGGCAAGTGAAATGACAAGTAAAAAGTCGGCAGGGTAGTAGGGTTCAAACGGGGAATGGCGGATTCCCCATAACCGCGTATTGCACATTTGTAATAAACCTCCCATAAGTGCCGCACATTCCACAAATTAAAAAGTTGCACATAGGGTAGGGTTGGAAAAAAACGTTTTTTTTAACTCGATGTTTTTTTTAAAAAAACAACGTTTTTTTAAAAAAAACAACGTTTTTTTTAAATAAAAAACGTTGTTTTTTTTAAAGCTCCCAGATATGACCTAGTGTCAACATATATAGGTATATCAGACAGTGGCAATACTCTGTGATATTAAATATGACCATATAATGGCTGTGGAGCCATGGGATAGCATTATAAGTGGTGATTTGTGTCAAAAATATCCATTTTTCGTCAACATATCGTACGTATATCGCCTTATAGTCGAATGTTCATGACTTCAGGTAAAGTTTGGCACGTAATAGTGATCAAACAAGGTTATAAAAGGAGGTTGTTACTTTGGGAGTGAAGTTACACACTGTGGAGGTACATGAAAGGACATTACCTCAATATTATATATTACAGCAACATATGTCGGCTTATTCACCCATGGTAGCACATAGAAATGGATGTTTTGATACTAAAAATGCAACAAAACCAATGAAGCAACCACCAATGTCAATTTGTGTGTGAAATTGCGCGCTTGCGCGCAAAAATTTTGCAAAATACCTAGTGCTTAGTACTAAAAATTTCGGCCGATGTTTTTAAAAAAAACAAAACATTTCGGACGTCATGTTTAAAAAAACAAACAACGTTTTTAAAAAAAAAAAACGTTTAAAAAAAAACATCGGCCAACGCTACACATGGGGACATAATATTCCCCATGGTGGGCAAAGATTCAAAGGCAAAATGGGTATCCATTTGCCATAACACAAAGTATGCACAGCCCTCATGTGCAATCTTCTGTGTCCATGTGCAATTTGTGCAGATGTGAAGGGTCCAAATTCATAGTATTTACAATAATGCAAGTTAATGCAAAAACACAGCTGCCCTTCATTGCATAATAGTGTCAAGTATACAGATTATCCAAATATTACTGGCCATTGGCACTATCTGTCACTGTTGTATTTGAGGTTGATTAAAATCTATGAATTTAAGCTGGCTGATTATTTAGCCAATATTGAAAATCGATTTGTTTTAATTGCTTGAATGAAACTGTCTCATTTTTCTTCAAAGTCTCTAAAGGGAATTTAAATAGATCACTAGAATCTATTCCAAATGATAACCAGTAATAGCCATTTTCAGCAAATATATGGCCCTAAACATACTTTTCAGTTGACAACTGAAAATTCCAATGCTGATAAATCTGTTTTAAATACATTTCAGTTTTCCAGAATAAATAAGTTGATGAAGATTAAAAATCTAATATTGACTAATACTGTTCAGAGATTAAAAATAATTCACTATGGTAAACTCAAATGTATTCAAAATAGATTTACCAGTTTTGGAAATTTCAGTTGTCAACTAGTGTGTGTCAACAGTATATACAATAATGCAAGTTAATGCAAAAACACAGCTGCCCTTAATGAGCAATTTCCATTTTTCATCCCGTATGGTTTACATGTTCACGGTTTTCATGCCATTCTGTGTCACTTTACTAGCTAAGTGTGACACTTTACTTGCTACTCTAGTGTGCCAGTTTTCATCCAAAGTATTACACTTTACTTGCTATAAGTATCCCACTTTTCAGGCCAAAGTTGTGTGTCTTGTGCCAATTTTGTCTTTTACATGAAATGTGGCATACTGTATTTCTTGTAATAGAAGGGCGTCTCCAATAGAAGGTACATAGTAAAACTGCTGGAAGCGCTGATGTCAAACAGTTCCATCATTTAGTATGAAGAAAATTAGGTATTTTAGTAAAATTTTTGATATGGTTGTTATTGTTGTTTTTAAATATTCTATGAATTTTTCCAAATGATGCTTAAAAAAGACTGTTAAGTATACCCTGTACAATGTTGGCTGACATAAAAGAAAATGTCTGAAAAGATGACGAGAAAATAGAAGGCCAATCTTCAATAGAATAGTGGGTAAAAAAGTTTTTGAAAAAATAGGAGGGCGCCTTTCTATTAGACAAAATATGGTATTTAGTGGCGTGCCTGTGGCTTGTAAACCGTAATACTTTGGCACGTTAAGTGATATACTCTGGCATGAAAAGTGACACATCAATTTGGCATGTAAAAACATGTTTGGGGCTTGAAAACCGTACATTTCAGCAAGTAAAACGGAGCATTTTAGATGAAAAACGTGAGCATGTAAACCGTAATGGATGAAAAATGGAACACACTCCCCTTAATTGCATAAACGTGTCAAGTATACAGATTATCCACATATTTATGGCCATTGGCACTTTCTGTCACCATTGTATTTGGGGTTGATTAAAAATACAATTTTTAAGCTGGCTGATTTGTTTGCCATTATTGAAAATATATTTTTTTTTTGCTTGAGTCAAACTCAGTCTCATTTTTCAATGAATAAGTTGATGCAGATGCAAATCTAATATTGAGTAATACTGTTGACAGAGATCAAAAATCAGTCAGTATGGTAAACTCAAATGTGTTCAAAACAGATTTATCAGTTTGGGAAATTTCAGTTGTCAACTAGTGTGTGTAGGCACAATCACATACATTTACTTGCACTTGTTTGCACATTCAGCTCAATACTCACTAATCCCTCTGATTTCACTGCTGCATACTTTGCATTATGGGGAATTTACTGGTGCCATGTGCAATTTTTGCCACTGAGACTCGCCATATATGTGCAATCTTTGTTCTGCCATGTGCAACTGACGGCACTCATGTGCAATGTTAGGTTTGTGCAATACAGGAGAAAAATTGTGCAACGTATTTGCATGTGGAATACGCCGTATGGGAAATGCGTAGGGTCTCGTTCAAACGCCGATCCCGAATCCCGAGAAATTTCGGGATTTCGTGGTCCCGATCCCGAGACTTTGAAAACGCCAATCCTGATCCCGAAAAAAATGCCCCAATCCCGATCCCGGGAAAATTCACAGACACAAAAGGTGCCAGAAATGGCTCTTTTAAGGGATCATTTTGTATGCAGTATTCAAAAATTTAGAGCGCAAGCGCACATTTCCTCACCTCTCTCTATATCTCTGTTGCGTGGGCATGGACACAACTACAAATGTACTTGATACAGTGCCCATTACCATAGTTTAAGGTTAATACACATGCACAGTGGTGTGAATGCCAATGCCAGGCCCCAATTGCGCAGTGCCTTAATGAATCTATAGCATTGTTTTGAATGCCAATTTAATTCAACGTTTCTGGCATTCATTGTTTTTGGTGTTTTGAATCATTTTGTTAAATGTCAGGAAACCCCTCCCTGAAAACCAATTTTTTAAGCCTAAATCCTGATCCGGAAAAAACGCCAATACCGATCCCGAGCGCGATCCCGAAAGGTCAATCCCGATCCCGAAATCTCAAAAAGCCAATCCCGATCACGAAAGGCCAATCCCGATCACGATCCCGAAATTTGAAAAAACCAATCCCGAATCCCGAAAAGTCAATCCCGTTTGAACCCTACAGGGACGTCCATTTTTAAGTGGCAAGTGAGGAAACAAATAGCAAGTCAAAAGAAATTGGAAATCACGAGGAAACGTTTTTAAAATGAAATCGATTGTATTTATAGTTCACCTGTTTCCTTATTTTCGAAACAAATTTGCTTTTTCTTGTATTTTGATTTGACTTGCCAATTCTGAAATTACTTCAACTTACAAATTGGCTTTTTTCGCCTCCACTTGCGGAATTGGCAGCATGTCGTATTTGCATGATTGGCATAAACTATAAAATAATAGGTAATATGCAGGGATGGCCAGTGTTTTTTAAACTATCCTTTAAAAACGATAATTGTATCAAAACCGTCTTTCAGCACCATGTATTTTGCAGTTTTTTTTGCGCACAAGCGTGCAATTTCATGTAGCCATTATCATTGGTGTTTTTTTCATTGGCTTTGCAGCATTTTTAGTGTGAAAGCTCCCATACTTCTACAGTGTCAAACATCACTGTCACTGTATGAGTCTTCTCCTATAACTTTATTTGAGCACTATTCCATGTGTCACTTAAACTCATGAACACTCAACAAAAGGTGGGTGATAGGTATGTATATGTAACGAGTTGACATAAAACATATTTTTGACAGAAATCACCACTTTTAATGCTATCCCATGGCTCCATGGCAATTCTATAGTTATATATAATATCACAAAGTACTGTCACCTGATATATCTGATACTGATATATCTGTATAGGTATGTTGACTCATAGCCATATTTCGGAGCGTTTGAAAAAGACAGTCTTTTAAATGTCTTTTTTAAAGACGTCTATAAAAAAGACAAGGTCGTTGAAAAATACTTTTTTCCATCCCTAGTAATATGTGACGTCATTCTCACTCTACCGCGTGCGCTCTATCCAACAAGCAAAATCTGATAAGGAAAAATCGTCCCTTCTCAAATTCCAAGTGTATTATGTACATATATATTTATGCATTTCAATTGCAAAATGCGAATTATGTAGATCGAGTTTCAGTCGGGGCAAACCGGCAGAGTGCAGCACGTGAAGCCCAACTGGGCGCCCTACTCTATTTATTTTGTCTTTCCCGCGTCCATGCATCCACAACAGTGCGTGTTGCACTGCGCGCCTCATGACCGGGGCGACTTGCCGCGCACTTTGCGGCCGGCCGCCCATGCGTTCATGCTTCGCTCTCGTCGCAGCGACGCCTTCGAGCCTTTGAATCACAATGCTCGCCCGGCCGCGCATTGTTTGCTGAAGAAGGCGGCGAATATTTTTATCAGACCAGACGGTTCGATCGATAGCCGCCGCGCCGCCGTTCAGCGGACTGTAGCCACTGTTGGGTGTGTTTCCGCGCGGCGGCCCGCGTGCATTTCATTAGTCTCCGCATTCAAATTGTGGAGGGCGGCGCGGCGGCACAAACGGCCGGTCGCCGCCGCACCCGCCGCCGCTTTAGTCGGCCGTCGGGCGTTTCTTTCTGCTGGCGCGTCCGCGTGTGCAGAGCAATGCATCCGCTGCGCGGCGATTGCGTAGGTAGTGCGCTGCGCGCGCGCGGCAAATCGTATTGCGGTAGAGCTCATAGCAGAGTTGCGAAAGTGTATTTCCACTTACCCAAAATACCCGGGTAAATGGGTATTTATATTTACACTTACACTTTCATAAAATACCCGTACACTTTTTTACACTTTCCTGGGCAAAATACCCAGGTATTTTTTTCTTTCAGATGGCCCTCTTTTATGCTTTTGAGAAAGCATAAAACAGGTTCATGTACAAAAAATAACTGCACATATGCAGTTATGCATTGAATGTAGAAAATATGGCAAATGTGCAAACTAGCACTATCTCTGACCTTTGAACAGTACTCCTGGTATTCTACAGTTTCATCATACTTTTGCAAAAAAGAACAGATCAATTGAAATTTACCAGCTGGACACAAAGTCGACTGGCTTTTGCATTGATATTTGCTGCATGTACATTCTTGCATTTAAACAGTGTGTAAATATCACATTGCTTAATCAGTAAAATATCAACACTGAAAAAGTGCCATTATTAGGCGATTTCATAACACTAAATTTGTTACAGTCTGAAATGTTTCATAATTGGCAGTAAAATGTGAAAAAATGAATGAAAATGATAGACAAATTGATCTAAAGGTGAAAACAGTGGTGTTTTCTAATTCTCAACAGTGAGAGCTCTTTCTAAAAAAAATTTACACTTACACTTTTTTTACACTTTCCTGGGTATTTTAAAAATACCTTACACTTTTGGTATCCATACTTAAAATTTGGAAAGTGTATTTACACTTACACTTACACTTTCCAAAAATACCAGTATTTTAACAACTCTGGCTCATAGCTTGTCGAAATCAAGCAGTTGAGGACTAAGTGAACGTGCGTCATTTGTGTTTCGAAAGTAAATTACTAGTGGTTGGCTGGATTTTTTCTTTGTGATTCTATTCGCGTCGTAAGACTAGTGCGCTTTTGATGAGTATAATAACAATATCTTCGGGGAAATGACGTTTTTAATCAAATAGTTATATTTATATCACCGATAAGGCCATGGCACGAGTGCACTTGCAGCCATAACAAAACTACCGTCATTACTTTTCGAGATTGCATCCAAGAACACTCGAAATTTATACTTTTAATCAAAGTCCCCATGGGCGCTATTAGCTGAACACACCTTTGCAAATTTACTGACGCCCGATGCACTTAGAGTCAGTTCCGTGCAGTAGCTATACAGCTAAATATATTACATACTCTTGTCTGTTCAGTCTTATTGTGAAATACTGTATCACCTACGCGTATGGCGTGCGTAAGTGACCGCTAGAAATGTGTTTTGTATTTAGTATCTAGGGTCGTGTTTTGAACTGTGGAAACTGGCTGTTTTTCCAATTTGTGCTGCACAGAAAGAAAGGCGAGATCAATTTTCCCTCGGGACGTTTCTGGAGATGCGGCCGCTTTCCGCTCGGAGCCGGTGGAAAAATAATTCCCTGCGGTTCGAAGTTGTTTTTCTTTCACAAGCTGTTTTTCTGGACAATCATTCCAAGCGCTTTTCTTTCATTTCTCAGCAGTTTCCATGACCACGGTCTTTCTTCCATCCACAGTAGCATTTACTTCCGTTTTGATCCTGAAACGTTTATAATTGCCGAATACACATTTCACATACAGCATGGGAACTGGGCGGGCAGTGCGGGCTGGGCAACAGCACATTACCAAACGTTCAGCCTGCCGCTGCGGCCGCCGCACCGCCCAATCGGTGCCGCCCCGCCGCCGGGTGGTCCCCAATGAAAGCGAACGCCGCCGCAGTCCGGCCGCCTTAACAGAGCAGAGGTCCTATTGAACGCCGCCGCACCCTATTGCTGAAGGTGATACCGCGTTCAGCCGGGCGGCGACAATTTACGCCGCCGAGCGTCGGCCTGCGGGCGGCGCGCTTCAATTGGCGCGTAGCGGCGGCGCGGCGGCACCCGGCGCTCTCGCCGCCCATGTGCGACCGTCGGCGGCGAGGAGGGCCGCAGCGGCGGCGCGCACCAGAGGGACCCGTCGGCCGGCGGCGCCACTCCGCGCTGCTGTAATAACCGGTGAGCTGCCCTTTTGCTCTTTTCTGGCCGGCCCGCCGCGCCGCTCGTTGAGTTGGCGCCCTAATTTCCGCTGCGCTGCACCTGGGTGGCTCGCGAGTCTTGCTCTCATGCGTGGACTGTTTTTGTAAGAACTATACAGCGACTTACCCACCCCGCTCTAGAGTTAGTGGCGCAGCATGGAAAGTACCGTATATATTCGAATAAAGCCCCCTTGAATAACCCCCTGTCGGCTGAGAGGGAAAATTAACTCCCCCATTGAATAACTCCCCATTCTGTGATAGGTGGAAAAGACGTTGGGTCAATTTAAAAAAAAACAATCAATGAAGAAGGACAGACTACCTAAATAAAGACATACCTCTGGCCAGTCCCGCAAGTTGACAGGTACTTTGGTCTTGACTCTTGGTTTTACTCTTGACTTTTTACTAGACTCTTGACTTGACTCTGGTGCTGGTTTCCGCAAGTGACAAGTTTAAGAATGATATGAAAAGTCAAGAGTAAAGTACTTGTCAACTTGCGGGAGTGGCCCCTGGGTTGCAAATGCAGTGCATAGTGTGAAACGTAAAATACAATAATATAAGCCTACATGATACATCAGCCAAAACAGATACTTGTAATCCTGAATACGCCCCCTTGAATAACCCCTCCTCAAATCCCCAAATACTGTCAATCGTTGCGTTCTATGGTCCATTGGTTGAGCATGCATTGTATACTATTGATGCTTCAAGTCAAATTTGGCATGAAATAGTGTTTAAATTAGGTTACGATAGAAGGCTAATACATTGGCAGTGATTTTTCACACTGTACAAGGATATGGGGGAACATTGACTGGATGTTTATACTACACTAACATATTACAGCTTATTATGACACAATAGCATGAAGAAATGGAAGCTTTCACACTAAAAATGCCTCAAAACAAATGAAAACCAATTGTAATGGGTATGTGAAATTGCGAAAATTGCAAAATAAGTACAAAAAAGTATGTAATTACAAGTGCATAAGTAGAAAAAAAAATTGGCTGATGTTTAAAAAAACGGTTTCGATGCCCACGTTTTAAAAATAACAACAACATTTTTTAAATAATAAAACTGTTAAAAAACATCGGCCATCCCATAGTAAGAATGTCATTTTCTAGGAGCCATTTACATTCAAAAAAGTTTTTTTTTGAAGTTCAAACGTTTTTTTCAATCAATTGTAAAGCCCGGTTTGCACACGTTTGCCCAACTTGAATGTAACAGTGTGTAGTGTAGCGTAGTGGACGCCGTGGTGTGGCGAGGCCATACCTATGCTTGCAAGGAAGGAGTACAACGGTACCAGCGTAAATAGGGCCACTAATCGACCATGACAGTGCAACTTTTATGGCTTTTCCGCTGTGCGCTGCGCCGCGCAGCTGCGTTGGCGCGCCGACGCATGGCTGCCGCCTATAAAAGCAATTTCGACGAACGTCGATCACACGCCAGTGCACTTGAATCTAGGCAAGTGTGGTCGAATGATCGTTTTAGCTCGCCTCGAATGACCTCAAATCAATTTCGTCCTTTTTACGTTAGACTTTTATTGTGTGCACATGCATGCACGCTCTGACGGCTTTATAACGTTCCACTTGGCTGGATTTCTTACGTAATCTGGCTTTTTTTTATAGTTTTCAGGCTGTTTCATTTCCGAGGCAAAACGGGAAGTTGCTCTGGCCTCTGAACGTAAATACATGTGTGTTGAATGTTATATTATTCAATAAGTCTGCCCCCCACCCCTCTTCGAAATGACTCTCGCTGACTTGACTTCAGGGTAAATGCTTGCATGAATCACATCTAGCATATCTTATTATAATTGGAAAATCAATTGTTTAAAATCAGATACGTAAAAATTAAATACATATTACGCATAGAGCAAAAATGCAACTTAGACTTGCCGAAAATGGACAAAATTTACGCTTAGATCAGTTTGAGAGAATGTTTGAAGTACTTTGAATATTTTGCATTCCATTCATTGTGCATTGCCAGAATCCATTTTTCTACCAAAATGCTTTTTACAACAAAAAAATCTGATAAAAATAAGCCTAATATTTTTTTTAAAGCCACATAAATCTTAATCAGGGATGGAAAAAGATCTATTTTTAATGACCCCATCATTGTATTTTTATTTAAAATGGTCATTTTTAAAGCTCCCATATATTTGTGGTGATGGGTCAAACAGATAAATATATCAGACAAGTTGCAGTACTTTGTGATGTTACATGTAAAGAGCTGGTCAAATTAAATGGGATTTTTATTTTTTGAAATTCAATTGATTTTCACTCAGCCCTGAAGTGAAGTTGGGCTAAGGCACTTCGTGTGGAGATACACCAGGTATTGCCAATGTTCACCCCTAATTGGACTGATATAGCTGCTCCAGTGCATTGCAGGGGCATTTCCTGTAAAAATTTAGAAATTTCTGGCTGGTCAATATAAATGGGATTTCCGCAAATTTTTAAAGAATCGGTGATTTTATGTCCTAAAACTGGCTGAAAAGTTAACAGGGGGTGCAAAACAATCACTCAATAAGAAAATCAGCCCTTATTTTGTATCACCGTGTCCAGGAACTCTGACAAGCGATCATAGAGCACCTGAACAAATCCCTTTGACATGCAGTTATGATTCCTTTCTGTGTCCACTGCCAAGTGAAACATGCACGATGGGGGGCTTACATTTGGGTGACAGATACACCTTGATGTGGCGCATCTTTTCACACCCATAGCTGCACTGTAGCAGCTACATCGGTCTAATTAGGGGTGAACATTGTCAACACCTGGGAGTATCTCTATAACACCAAGTGGCTTAGCCCAACTTCACTTTGGGGCTGAGTGATAATCAATTGAAAAAAATCTTAATTTATTTGACCGGCTCTTTACACACATGTAAATAGTATTTGAGTGAACTTACTACAAGTTAACTTGTAGAAAGTTCACTCAACTACTACACATAGAATGTTTATGGGGCCATGGGATAGCATTAGAAAGTGTGGATTTCGGCCAAAAATCATTTTTATGTAATCTTGTGTTCTGTTTCAATGTGTAATTTTTCTCTTGTCAAATTATTGATTCCTCAGAACTTCTGAATTCTAAATGTCATGAATTTGACGGTTATCGAGTATCAATAGCTCCATCAATACAAATTACCAATGTTCGCAGTATAATCATGAGATAACGTGAAGATATTTAGTAAAGGTAAAAATAACGTGTGCTGGCGATCTGTAGTTTATCTAAACGCAAGAACTCAAGACGAAACGTCTAAACATTTCTAATTTATCATCGGCGTAAATACTTCGTTTTGCATCAACGGACAGCTCATTAAAAATTCATTCTGCTACCGGCTAATTTCCCAATGGGCCCCAAGCCGCCGCGTTTGCAAGATAAACATATACGGTTACGTTTTATTTAGATCCGCTGCTAAAGTGAAAATAGATTTCTTATTGACCTGCATTATTTGACGCGCTAAAAAAATTTTTTGGCAATCGAAATGGCCACGCAGAGGGTTGTAACATTTACAAAGTGCGTGAGTTAAGATATACATAATCAGCTAGTCACTGCCAGAGGGGCGCAAAGGCAGTGACTTTACAGTGCTTAAATGGGCCCACACAGACTAGTTGACATCGACACCAAATGTCAACTGGTTCCCATCCCAATTCAAAGCTTGCATTCAAAGTCGTTCGTCGGCTCGTGAGAAAGCTTTATACTGGGACGGGAACCAGTTGACATTTGCTATCGATCGTGTGGGCCCAATATTACATCCACAAGCCAATTACCGCACATCCGAAAAAGCGGGTGCGTATAACGGGATCCGCGCGCAGGTCCGCCGAATGGTGGGAGTGCGGCGCGCGGCCGCACCGCTCCTCGTCCACGTGCAGCGCGGCCACGGTGGCCGGCGTGCTGGCCGCCACGTCGCTGCACGCGCGCCCGTCTAGCAGCTCGCTGGGCGGCTCGCCGGCCGCCCGCCTCCGCGGCAGGCAGGTGCTCGCCCTGAACCGGTCCAGAGAGCGCCAGCAGCGGCACCGCACGGCCGCCGGCGGCGTGGCCGGCCGCGCGCTCGCCGGCACCCTGATGCAGCTGGGCGACGCGGTCGCCAGGGCCGTGGGGTTTGTGCTCTGTTTCAACGCGCTCGCGGCTCACTGTCTAGCCGCCGCTCAATTTATTGGCAATGCGCCAGGTACGCCGGACCGACCGACGGGTGCTGTTCGTCGGCGGGCAGCAGCTCGTGGCGCGTGGACGACTCGTCGTTGCCGTCGACGCCGCGCGCGCCCTCGCCCACCGCGCTGGCGGCCGTGCGCTCGCTGTTCAACCAGACCAGCACGCTGCCAGCTGAGCAGGTCAAGCTGCACACTCTCAAGTGCGCCGATGGGTTTGCATCCGTTTCGTGGTGTTTTAATTTATTATTTTTATTTTTTGAAATATATTTTCATTTTTTTATGAATAATTCATGGCTGGGGATTTTTGACGAATTGTGAAAATATTATACTGCTGAACCGGACCAAAGGTGCGGACATGGGGAGCTGCTAGTTTGACATGTAAGGAGGAGCGTGGCATGGTCAATTCTGGCTAATTAAAAATATTTGAGCACTGAAAATGTACTTTCGTGATAACATTTTGTTTTGTCTTTACCCTTATTTCAACGCCACCACATCTATTTTTATATCCAGAATATCATATAATAATACATACTCTCATTATGTATTCAATTAGGATTCACGTCCATGATATTAAAAATACCTATGATGATTAACACCCACAAGCAAATAAATACATACGTAAATGTCATTCAGTTTCTCTTCGGGCCACAATAGCATAATCTAAAAACATATACTTAATTAAGCTCAATGTTGCTTTTTGTTTTTTTGCCCAGCGCCACATTGCAATTTGATGTCATTGTTATCATTGTATCATCAGCATTCTCACAAATATTCATTTACCTAAGTCCGTCACATTTGAAACTAAAATTCCAGTGGTTTATGAATAGATTGAAAAAGATTTTATGTATTTAATTTAAATGGAAATGGAAATTTTATTTATTTTATGTCGAAAAATAAGATTTGAATACAAAAACATAATCTTTGGATACAAAAAAAATTTGGATACACAATTGACACTTTACTTTACATTTGACACTTTGCATGACAATTGACATTTGAATTTGCATTTGACTTTACTTTACACTTTTCAGTGTTTGGGACAGGCCCCAGGAATGATACTCACAATTTATCAAAATTTAACATGTATGTCACTTAACAGTAAAGAGTATACTCTTACTCAGCAGACTGCAAAGTATGCTTATGTATTCAGAATTACTTATGTCTTAGGCGATAACATGTTAGCGGGACACTTATGCATGCGCCTTCACAAAAAAATATATGAAAATAATAAAAAGACAGAGTCGCGTGCGCACAATTGACAAATTATTTTTTCCTGGAAAGATTTTTTGGGAACAGTCATGCATTTTTAACAATGACGCCATGGTGAAGCGCTTCCTCCGGAAAAGTGCATATTGCATAGCATGTTGTGTGCTGTCTGTCAATATTTTCAGCTGCCGGAAAACAGAAATTGAGAGGTAAAAATTTTCCGCTGCGGAAAATGGAAGGCAAAAAGGTAAAAATTTATCCTCCAGAAAACGGAAACAAAAAGTTGACACCTTACGCAACCAAGGACGTTTCCAGGGCGAGGCGGGGGGCTGCAGCCCCCCCCCGTTCCCGGGTGAAGCCAGAAATAAAAATTTTGCGCGCGAGCGCGAATTTTTCCGCCGTACATGGGTATTATCAGAAAATCGGTACCTGTACCCTCAAATCTGTCTAAAATACATTAAATTTTGTGCCTACCTCTCTATTGGCTGAGCCCCCCCCCCCGGTTAGCCGGCCTCCGTAAACAAGCAGCCCCCCGCACAAAAATCCTGGATACGTCCCGATCAAGTATACGACAAAGTTGCGTCTGGATTTGATATCATTTTGCATGCCATGGTCACATTACAGATATCCATTGCTTTTCTGCATCATCTGAATCACTCTGCTCTATATGTAACGAAGTTTTTAAACGAACCATGTATTTATTTACATTCAAATATGCACTTGTAAATGTTTACTTCGTAATTATATACCTGTAGCTCTGCGCACACATGGCCATTTTTTTTGTCAATTGAACGTTGCAGTAAATACATTCGACACTGGCCTTCTGTGTAAATATGATTCCAAACATGCTTGCAAAATGTGCGTAGGTATTACATAAATATAATATTCATGCATGTTTCTTTCCACGATGTGCTCAAGCATCGGAAATGGATGCTCCATGCTTCATGTTGATAATTATCGCAAGGCGAAATGTCGTTACGAACCAGAAGTCCTTTGAGAATTCATTACTGAGGTTTCGGCACATGACATTTTCCGTTTTGTTTATGGAAGCGCCGATGCGTAGGAAGGATGCGGTTAAGTGCAACAAATTGCAGTCCGGAGTGCATTTTACTGACGACAAACGGTCTATTACCGTATTTCCTCGAAATACCCCCCTTGAATTAACCCCCCCCCTCGAAATACCCCCAGGTGTTTTTGAGCTGGGGAAAAAATACCCCCCCCTCGAAATACCCCCGTCTGGAATGATGTACATCATGTATACAATGTACATGATGTACTTATGGCTGCTAGTTTGCATATATACACTATTTATACACCACATATACACAGTTTGTATAGCGATGTACGTTTATATGTCCAATATATCCTATTTTGTCATGTTGATTACCGGTTTTAGGTATGAAAAAGCGTGTTCCTCACTATGAAGTTCACGAAAAATTTCTGACGGAATAATAACCCCCCTCGAATAAGCCCCCCCCTCGAAATACCCCCCTCAAAATTTCCACTCTGAAAAAATAAACCCCCTGGGGGTATTTCTAGGAAATACGGTAAGTAAATACTACCAGTCTGTACCTTACGATTCACCACTGTCATTGTGATGGGTCGATTCAAACGTTTTTCAATGTGCATAGTGAATTTGTTTCAAAATCGCAAAAAGATTTTCCGACCCTTGCGGAGTCATTAAATAGCCACACTCGTTTGAACTCATCCCGCACCCCTGCAAATAATTGATCACGCATCACTGCGCTTTCCGTCGCTAAATTAGCTCGTTTACGTCCGCCGCGCAGCTGCAGCCGCAGGTGAACCGCCGCGGCACTATGTAGTTTCGCGTCAACGCCCGACAGTGCGTTCTCCGCTGCGCAATGCGAGCTCGTTAGGCGCCCCGCCGGTTCGGAGTTTCCATCTCGTCAGTCAGCATATTATGATCCAATCAGTCACGTGCCGCCGCGCCGCCTGTGCTGTGTGCTGCGGAAAAGGTCTAGGGGTGGGGGGTTGGAGGGGGGGTACCCCCCCCCCTAAAAAGAAAGAAAAATCGCCCATTTATCTAGCTGGAGCGATTTTTGAGAAATTTTGCCCCAATTTTCGCTCAAAATCGCTAATTTCCATTAATTTTCACCCATTTTCACTTTCAAAATCACTAGTTCATGTGCCTTATTGCCTATTGTCAGCTATGTTTGACCTTATAAATATGTGCCTTTATACACATCTTCAGCTATTTTCTGCCAACTTTTAGCCATATCACACTTATTTTTAGCGATTTATTTCACTTTTTCCTTCTACACCTTGAAAAAGACTACACATTGAACCTCCGCGAACCACCCCCCTCCCCAAACCCCTCAACCTCCCACCAAATTTTTCAGCTATCTATGCCTCCGGGTGAGTAATTTACTATCTATCTGACTGAACCCCCGCAGGGGTCCAAATCTACGAGACCCCCGCACTGCGGTAACATTTGCGGTGCACTGCACACGCCTTTTTGTCCCGATTACATCCAACCTGATTGGGTTCAGTTTGTCAGCTCTGTGCTCGATCAACTAATTGGGAAGTGAACTTTCCAATGGGCTCCCAGGATTTTGTTTTCACCTTTCTCGCTACTCGCTGAATGTGACCTTTCTGGGGCTGTCACTGGTGTAGTAGTTGATTGTTGGCGCTCCATTTTTTTTAAAATTACGTAATTTTGTTTTCTAAATCAAATGGAGCCGAACAGAGTTTTTAAAATGAAAAGGTGCTTTTTTAGTAGTAATTCATCTGGTATTTTGCAATTTTTGTCGCGAGCAGGCACGCTTTATTCACTGCGGCATTTTTCATTGGTTTTTGGTATCATTAGTGGCAAACCTCATGATAATTAACCTATCTTAATACTACCTCATGGTCATGATAATAAAACGTGATATGTTTGTAGCACATGTCCAGCCAATGCGCTTCCACGTGCTTCTGAAGTGTGAAACATCACTTGTGATGTATTAAACCTTTCTTCTAAGCTTATTTAAGGACTATTCCAAATCTAATTTCAGTGTTGAAGTCAAAAATTACGCAATGGCATGAACAAATGGAAGCTTTCACACTAAAAATATCTCAAACCCAATGAAAACAACCACCAATGGTAATGTGGTAATTGCGCGCTTGCGTGCAAAAATTGCAAAATACCTATTCACTAAAATAGGTACCCGAATTGGTGTGAGGAGTGAGGTCACTCCATTTGTGACTGTACTGCTGTAAAGTGGATGCCTTGACTCACACACTTCTTCAATGCGTGGGAATAACAGATATAAGCACACACGTATACTGTAGGTCCCCCACTTGAATAAGCCCCCCCCCAAGTACCACCCCCCCTGTTAGCCGAGTGAGGAATAAATAACTCCGTCTCAAATAACCCCCTCTTATTTGATGGGTAGACAACATTTCACATGTACAAAAAACGTTTTATGTATGAAAATGTAATGTTAATAGGTCCCTGCTTCCGGGCTAGCGATAGTAGAGCAACATGCCGCTTTTGGCGCTTGGCGCCATTTTGCAGCCACTCTATTGATGCTTGAAAACGTAAATATGAAATGGGCCATGGCGCTTGGTGTTTCTACTGTTACCTAAAAAAATTTCTCCATTTACTTTTATTTCGCCAGTTACTTTTTGCATTAATATTCCCGATGGCTTTGTTGTGGTGTCAGAATAGGCGTCAAGCATATCAATAGCGCGAGATGTATCATGTACATAACAGCTGACTTAACCACTAATACATATATCAGTCTGTAGTTGACCTATTGTTATCACACACCGCCAGGGATGTACCCAGGATTTTTGCACAGGGGGCGGATTGTATACAGAGCCTGGTGAATGGGGGTGGCGATAACCCTCCCCCCCTACCCCCTAAAATTCTACCTCAGTAATAATGGAATGGAGTCATTGTGCTGGCACTGTTTGTACTTTGCTGTAAAATAATACGGAACTTGTTGAAGTGACTTGTGAACTAGATCCTATTCCTAACCGAGGAAGTGGACAAATGTGAACGTATGAAAGTTGACGTGAAGCGTCGTCTCTTAGTTGACGTTCCGTTATTTTATCAAAATGTGATTAGTTGTTTTGTAGTGAATTGATGTGAGTTAGTGTGAAGCAAATTTAGATTACAAAAGGTTTGACGAACGTTTTTATTTAGACAATTAAATACAAAGAAATAAGTGTAAATAAAATATATACCGTATTTCCTCGAAATACCCCCCCCCTCGAAATACCCCCCCCTCGAAATACCCCCCCTCAAAATGGACACTATGAACTTATAAACCCCCCCCTCGAAATACCCCCCCCCCAAATTTAGTGTATAGAGAACGTAAATGACAAAGGCTGCGGTTTGTCATCCCGGCAATGCAGAACACACGTTAAAAACGATGACTCTGTTATGTGAGAACAGTGTTTGTACGTCTACACACTTATAAATGTCTTTAGAGTCTTATAAATGGCGATTTTTGTTGCATTTTCGACATCTGCGTACGTTTCAGACGACATTTTAGTACTGGGATTTCAAAAAATTTCTGGCGAAATAATAAACCCCCCCCTCGAAATACCCCCCCCCTCGTTTAACCCCCCCTCAAAATTCTCACTCTGAAACAATAAACCCCCCGGGGGTATTTCGAGGAAATACGGTATAATTATACGTAAACAAAGGAATTAATTTACAACTAAATTAATTACTTAAATAAAACGTAAAAGAAGCTCTAATTACCGTAGAAAATAAGGCAATTTAAAGAAGGCACTTAATTACGACAAAAGGCGACAATTAAGTGGCGCGGTTGTGAATAAAGCACCTCAAACAGCGCGTGTGTGAATTAAGCACTGAGGGGACTTAAAGCACCAAGATTTAAACTTAGCACCAAAAACAAGCGACTAAATAAAATGACAAACAGCGCTTATTTAGATCCTAGGAAGAGATTCGTGTGAAGTTGACGAGGTTGCAAACACTGCTGATTTTAGCTGTGAAATCGGCTTTTAAGGGCCAGACCGATGGCGATTGACTTGGCGCCAATCGGTCGGCTCTAATCTCCGATTTTTACCCAACATTTCCAATTGTGAAAGTTCAATCCTTGCCTGCTTGCTTCTCCGATGAAAAGCGAGCTAAACTGACAAGATAGTGAAAATGTGAGACAAGCCAGACAGCATTTCAAATGGCGCGCGGGCTCGGCCCCCCGCATGGGGCGAGCCCGCCGCTTAACATAAACATGACGGCATATTTGCGTGCTGCTTGTCAAGGAAATGTGCGGAATGTGAGCAATGACTAAGATCTAAATATGTGAGCGATGTGAAGCGCACGTTGTAAACAACATCGCTTGAGATATTAATTGACGAATGCGAAGATGTTAAAATTGGAATGTGAATAAAATGAAATCGTAATAAATTGAATTAATTAAATATAAAAGCGAACATGAGAACGTCAACTTAAATATTAAAGGTTTTTACATTTTACGATAATGTTACACACTCCCGAAACTAGAATAAAAATTAAATTAATTTAATTTTATCTCAGCCAATCTCGGCAAATTGATGTGAAACAAAATCAAGATCAAACGCCTGTGATACTCTCATCACTCCTGTGGTAGTAGATCGTCGGCGTCTTCGACGCCGGCATTTTCCCGGCCCTCCTCATGATGCTCGTCCATGGGTTCGACGGCATCCTCCTCAGGCTGGCTGCCTTCTCCGTGCCCGGTTGTTTGGTCTTCTGGGGCCCCGGCTGGTCGACCCGGCCAGTTGCGGAGCTTCTCCGATTCCTCGACGAGTTGCTCGAGGGCTTGTCGGAGCGTGTCGGTCTCGTCGACGCTCGTCTTCGACGGCTCGGTGGGCTGCCATTGTTCCGTTGCTGCAAGCGGTTGGCTTGGTAGCAAGGGGACAGGGGAGGTTGTGAATGAGGTCGTACATTGTGAAGTGATTGAGTTGAATTGGTCAAATGGTACGGAGGGGGATCTAGATCTTGAACGTGATTTTCTTCCATCTCTCCGAGTTCTATGTCGGACTGTGAAGGTGTTTGTCTGAGGAAGGTCACGGATCTTTTTAGATCGTTTAACTTTTGATTTGACCAGTTTTTTATTGATGTTATTGAATTTGTGAAAAGTTTGGGGTATAAAGGAAAATGTCTGGTGTGACGTTTGCTGCTCACCTGGGAGCCCTGCGACTCCAGCGAATCTCTTGAGTCGCTTTTGCAAGGGCTCGCGGTCAGGGAACGCGTCTTCCATTGTGACCTCCGTGGTGACAGGCTCGGTGACTGTGAGTCTGGCGTTTGATGACGAGCTCTGCGCTTGTGATTCGCAGGGGGGTGCAGGTTTTGTGACCCGGCGCGCACCCGTCTCCATTTCGATTTCTTCGGCGCGCTCGGTACTATAACCGACCGGGGGATCCGATCTAGGCTGTACCGTGCGTCCTGAAAGCCGTTTGAATGGAGAAACTCGTTTGAGGGGTGTGACAAACTTTGAATGTAACTGTGACGAACTTGACGATTGTGTGACGGTTTGACTTGACAAAGCGGGTTTGTTGAAGCCGCTTTTCGGTTTCTTCTGGCGGTTACGTCGCCGTCGCTTACCGATTTTTCCTTGCTGAACGGACGGGGGCCCTTGTTGTTTGGGCTTCTGTCCCTTCTGCCCTTTCTTCGGAAAAAGCCCTTGATGTCTGGCAGCATACCCCTGCCGGTTACGAGCCGCCACTGCATGTAAACATAACCAATATACCCAATACAAGCAATTGTGATAATAATGAGTATGATGTTTACAGCTGTTTGAAGTGGCCCAGTAAGTAACGTGTCTAATGCTGACGCACCACCTGTGACACTACCGTGAATAATGTGACCCAATTCTTTTCCTACACCTTCAAAATATGCACCAACCCCTTGACCGATGCCAGCAATATATGCTTGCACGGCTTTTGGATCGTTGGACTTGGTTGCAATATAATCGACTGAACGTGTGACTTGTTGTTCGAGTCGTTGCAAATTTTGAAAGTGATGATGTGCAGCCATGATACTGAATGCAATATCAGTCATGCTTACACCTGGTGACCCGGAAACATTTAGTGTGAATGGTTTCCACGAGCCAGCCCAAATTAATTCGATTGGGAGTTTTGTGACATGTAAATTCGTTGGTCCGTTTTCGTTAGCCCATGAATTATCATTTAATTGATAATATTTATGGTCTTTCATGAGACAATGATCTATTGGTGAATGTGTGATTAGATCATTGGTACCAGGAGCAACGAACATTATATGTGGGTGATCTGTGACTTTGACCGGCAGAAATTTATAACATGTATTGTTATATTCATGTTGAAAATAAATCATTTCTGCTGTGACAGGTTTACAATCCCAAAACATCAATATATCTCCATGCCATTCAGCATAGAGATTTTGACGTCCTAGCAACGCTCGCAAGCCAAGCGTGGGATTGAATGTGACGATTGCATGAATTATATCTAGCTGGGTCTGACGGATGTGACATAATTGTTGCCAGATGGATCCAAATTGTTTTTGTTCCAAATGTGCAATTTTGTCAACTTCATATTGTTGACGGGCTGTGAGCAAGTGAAACACACCAACATCAAGATTTGGTGCGAGTTTGAAATGAAGAGGAGCTTTTTCGGTTTCAGGTTTTTTCAATTTCTTTAGTTGATATCGAAGAAATTGAATGAATGCCGAGCCCTGGTCAATATATTTTGCGTCTTTTGGCACACATTCTGCATTATTTGGAAATTGTTGTGATCTCCATGTGACCGAAAATGCAGCTTGCAATTTTTCCACTATGTAATGATTTTGTGAATATTGCGCATCAAATTGACCAATCTTTTGGAACGCACACTGTTTGTTAAACGCAGTGGCATTCCATAAAGAGACGCCATTGTCGCTGTCATAACAATAGCCGGCTTGTGGGTTGCAATGTGACAGATCTTGAATTTCGGAAACAATTTTCTTTCCATCAAGACTTGCAACTACACCTTCTTCTATGTGAAAGTTCATCACCGTGTTACTCAGATTGTGACAAAAGTAACAATAATCTATGTGAAGTGATTTGTTGGTGCTCCACAATGCATGACCTATTTTTACTAAAGGTTCGCCTTTCCAAGTTTTATTTTGGTAGGCGATCATGCAATCGTAGGTTGTGACTCTGTGATTTTTAATGATTTCTGGTGGCAGCATAGATTTTCCGCCTACCAGACTCATATATGTGACTATAGTATGCTCTTGTTGAAAGCATCTATAAATTGGTGTCGTTTGTGGTTCAACACGCAACATCCATATGGATATCACAATATCCTCTATGGCCGTAACTTGAGGAAAATGACATGTTACTTTTTCCGGAAGTTGAATTGCGTGACCAGTGCGTGTTTTATGGCACAAATTGAAAGTTTTGTGATATTGATCTGTCCATGTGAGCGTGTTGGCTAATTTTGATTGTATTAGCAACGTGAGTGCCATTAAATGCGACACGTTTCCCCAGAACGAATATGTGCCAGTGTAGCGACATGTTCGACGTGGGTTTACGCGCCTTGCATCTTGTTGTGAAGATTGTGATTGTTGATGTGATTGATCTGTTTGTGAATCATCACCTTTATCAGGTGGAGGTTGTGATTTATCATCATCTTTCACCTCTGTGTCGATTTTATACTCAACACCGTCCTCTGTGTCGATTTCAAGAGGTACGAGGTTAGATGGGGATCTACGTGTGCGACGGCCGTTACTTGACAATACTGTGACTGCACGTATTTTGCCATCGCTCGACACGTGTATCTCGTGAACGCGGCCCATTTGCCACATGCCACGTGGTTGTTTATCATCAGTAATTAACACCACTTGGCCACGTTTGGGAGCTTCGTTGATAGTGCCTTTTTTCAAGCGTTGATTTTTTGCTCGATCTTTGAGTAGGTCAATGTATTGACGTGACCACTCATACCAAAGCACTTCACGATTGTGACGAATTTGGTCCCAAAGTAATGTGATGTCATCTCTGTCCTTTTCAGGCACAGAGTTGAGTGCAATTTCATCAATGCAATTGACGTCATTGACTCGTGGGGGTGTGAGTACGTAGGATTTATCGATTTGTGAGGGTGTGAGGTTGAAAGATCCATCCGTTATTCTTTCCCATTCCTCTTTTGGAATTTTTCGCATGGGTTCAATCGTGGTGGAATCGAGTTCCAACTCACGTTTTTCATCCATGTAACATGGTGGTGGGGTGCCCCAAAGAAAATGTATTGGGCGCAGTATTGCTGCACCAATGTCTGTGTTTGACAAGTATGACAATGGTCGCGTATTGACGGAGAATTCGACGTCAAGCATGACTGTGAGGAATTCATGCCATGTGAGACAACGTCGGCCGCATGCTTTTTTGAGCAAGCGTTTGACTAATCCGACCATGCGTTCGTACATGCCGCCTTGCCAAGGACTATTGGCTGTGATAAAATGCCATTTTACGTCCGGTAGCATTTTGACACAATTTTTGAACGCTGGGGCATTGTCGGACCAAATTGTGTCCGGCATGCCTCGACGTGAAATAAAACGATTTAGAGCCATAATTGTGTCGGCTGTCGAGACACTATTAGTTGACTCTAAATGAATGGCGCGTGTACTGAAGCATGTTAGCAACAAAATGTGTTGACTGTGACGGGTTCCGTTTTGTGAATAAACTAACGGTCCCATATAATCAATGCCAATATGTTGAAATGGCTTGATTTGTGATTGAGTTCGAGTGACAGGTAATGTGTGAAAATCAGGTAATGTGAATGGACCTCCTTCCGCTTTGCGGCATGTGACACATTTGCGCAAAATTTTTGCAACTACCTGCTTGGCACTTGACAACCAGCAGTGTTCGCGTAAATCTGCTAACGTGTGAAGCATGCCACTGTGACCAGCAAGCTCATGAAAATGAGTAACTACGAGCGTTGTTAACCACCCAGTTTTTGGTAGGTAGTAAAACAACAAAGGGTTTCTGTGTTCTTTGTGAGACACACGCGTGACGCAATATAGTAAATTATTCCACGCGTCCCATTTGAGCATGTGATGCTTGCCAAGTTGCGCTTGTGAAATGCAACTGGCGCATTCTTCGGCTTGTGAAATGCGCAATACGTGTCTGAATGCCTCGTTTAAATCTGCTTGTGTGATGGGTTTTGATAAATATTCGCTTTCGCGTTTTGCAGCTTTATGCATAGAGCGATTTAGCCAATATGTTTTCACACGAAGTAGATAAACGACTGTGCGCAACAATTTTGACAGTGTTGAAAATTGTCGAATGTCGATTTCGAACGGATTTGAAGGGATGTGACGTTGTCGACTTTCGACAAACGGATTTTGAGGAGTGACATTTTGTGACAAATTGGGGTCCAAATTGACAGGCACTTGTTGTGCGAGAGCTTTAGCTGGTTGTGAAGCAGGCTGTGAAGTTACTGCTCCAGCATATAAAGGTCGACTGATGTGAGTGTCGCCTTTCGCAAGCTCTTCGGTGACAGGTTTCGCTTGATATTGCGAAATGTCAACCATGGCTGATGTGAAAGGTTCAGCGAAAAATGTTGGTCCTGTAAACCACATTGTTTCGATCATAAGTTGCTCAAAAGTGCATCCCCGTGACGCAATGTCAGCTGGATTGTCTTTTGTAGCGACTTTGCAAATTTGAATGCAATGCTTTGACATGAATGAATGGATTTTTGTGACCCGATTGTTGACAAAAGTAGCTAGCGGCTTTGAAGTATACAGCCAGCCGATGACAACTGTACTATCGGTCCATAGGAAATTGCTGTGAATTTTCCATCCACCCAGCTCAACGAGTTCGTGATGTAAATAATCAATGAGCTGTGCACCAATTGTGACACCGAGCAATTCCAAGCGTGTGATTGTGAGGGGTTGACCTTGTTTTGACGGAAGTGGAGCCAATTTTGTGCGAGCTGTGAGAAAACCACTAAAATATCGGTCATCCTCATAGCCGTATTCATCGGGAGAGATCGCTTTTTGACGCAAATAAGCGCAAACGGCGTATCCATCTTTAGAGGCATCGCAAAACACATGTAATTCTAATGGACGTGTTTCGGCTTTGACATCAATGCCAAATGAGTGAAATGAACGCGGGAATTTGATTTGACTTATGGACGAGAGATGTCTTTTCAAATCGTCCAATAAGTCATCCGCTTCTGGGTCTTCGATGAGTTCATCCCAGGTTGTGACATTGCACTTTTGAATTATTTGTGACACGCGAAATTTCAACCGAAATAACGCGGGTGCTGTGATGCCGATAGGGTCGTATGTTGAAGCCAGCAATTTGTTCAAATTGCGGCGTGTTGCTGTGACAATGAGCATGAAATCTTTCTTAGGAGCTGGCACAGCAATGGTGTCTTCAATGTGATCGTCAACAAGGCCCATTACTTTGATGTATTGTGATTGTTTCGGGTTGAGATCATCAGGTTTGATTTTCTCCGAAACCGTACGCGAATTTGTCATCCATTCACGCATGTTAAAATTTGCTCTTGCAAAAACAGCTTTAATTAAGCGGTAGAGCTGTATTGCATATTTTTCATCATCTACGCTGATAACTAAATTATCAACGTAAATGCTGTTGAGCAACAGTTCCAGTTTCGATCGTTCATGTGTCTCTGCTGGATGCATGTGAGCTAATTCCGCTTCCAGGTGATATTTAATAACAGTCGACAAAATAGATGGACTGCATGTGAGACCAAATAGCACCCTTGTGAATTGCATCATTTGAATATTGTCTTCGTGAGTCGGAATAGTGTCATCACGCAGCCAATAAAATTTTGTGAAAGCGCGTGATTTTGGGTGAAGAGCAATTTGTAAAAATGCTTTCTCAATGTCGGCTAATAACACTACTTTTCCAGCTCTGAAACGAAGCATTAATCCGAGCGCCAGTGGTGTGAGAACTGGGCCTCGAAATAAGCAATTGTTGAGACTTGGCTTGCCTGCAGAACCATCATACACTATTCGACATGTCGTCGATCTGCCAGGTGTGATGACAGGTTGGTGAGGTAAGATGTGTTCTTGCAAACCATCCTGTGAACCATAGACGGGTTCTATGACACCTTTGTGAAGTTGATCTGAGATGACTTTCGCGTATGTAGCGAACAAATCGGGATCTTTTCGAAACCGCTTCAACAGTGACAGAAAGCGGCGAAATGCTTCTGAATTGTTGGTTGGCAATTCGTGAATTGTTGATTTGAATGGCCAATCTACGCTATAGCGCCCAGTTTCTGGATCAAGAGTAATTGATTCCAGAATTAACTGTTCAGCTATGTCATCATCATGTGATAATGGATCATCTGTGATACCTATTGACTCGAGACTGTGACATTGAAATAAGGTCTCTTGTCCAACAGCAACAGCTGATGATGCATGTGAACTGCATGAAACCATGAATTGATGTGGTGAAATATCAGGTGTTGTGACAAATGACTGTGATGACGCATTTCCGCCAAGCATCAATCCAAGTATCGATTCGACGATGATCAATCCAGATGGGAGTTCGATTTCTGTTGGTCAAATATCGAACTTCCAATAATAGTCTTGACCAATGACCACATCTGGTTGACATAATTTGTGACAAAACTCATCAGTCATTTCTGACAATTCAAGCGGTTCCGCGAATTGTTCTTGTGCATGTTCACCGTACACAATATAAATGACTGTTTTGTCATCTTGTGACAAAGGAGGTGGGCATGCATATGTTGCCAAATTATCGACTGCACGTAAAGTGAGTGGAATTTGTAACATATTGCCCTTATTGTCAACGTGTTTGTAAATAGGCATGACTGCCTCGATCAAAAACGTATTGACTGTGACTGGCGTTTTTGTCGCAAACACGTTCATTTGAAGAACAACATCTCCTTTGTTTTCAAAGTTATACTCATTTGCCACGGATGCTTTAATGTATGAATATTCGCATCCGGTGTCAAAGAATACTAACAAAGGGTCTGTGACTCGATTTAATTCAGCGTCTTTATTAACTAATGAAGCCTGGGCCACTTGCAAACGAACAATAGGTGCAAAATCGAACTCACATTCTTGTTCGGCCTGCTGCCTGGTAGCGGTGTTGGGGTTACCGTAACCCGCTTGTGCGCTCAGCACCTCCACCGTGGGCCTGTGACTGGGTTGAAGTGGCACCGACGATGACATTTGGTTCGGGTTGAGGTGTGGGTACACCTCGTACCGTTTCTGCTGGAAGCCGCGGATTTTGGCTTCGACGGTCTCCATATCTGTGCCGTCCTGGATGAGGTTGGCACGGAGCGTCGTCCACAGCTCGTTTTCGCTGTGATACTTGCGGGCTTCCTCCTGAGCTCTCGCCTGGAGCTCGTTAGCGGGTCTCGGCCATTCGCCCATGTCCAGCGGGCCGTCCATGTCCATTTGGTACAGCGTCTGCTGTCTCCACCGAAAATCGTTCTCGTCCGGGGGGATGACACACACGCTCATCGGTTCTGTGTGTGAAGGCGGATACGATGGCGGTGCATGTGACGAAGCCGCGCCCGTTGTGATTACCTGAGCGTTGACAAAATTAGCGCTTGTTGCTTTGACAAAGGCTTTATTTTGTGAATTGTTTACCTGACGCCTTGCGGGTGCCTGTCTGGTAGGACAGAACGCCCCGTGATGCTGGCCGATCTGGCGACAATAGTAGCAACTCAGTCTTTGAGTGCACTGTTCCGCTTGATGGCCTCTGCGCGTGCATCGTGTGCACACGTCGCCCAAAGCTTGCAACCGTTCGATGCGCTCTCTCGGTGTGACGTATTGAGGGCAATCGGTGGTGTAGTGCTCTTTGATGCCACAGAACAAGCACTCGAATTTCGGCTTGCGATAGTCAGCAGCAGGTTGTGAAAACTGCTTTTGACTAATCGCGCTGCTCGCGGGAGTTCTGGGAGGTTGAGTGGAATTTTTATTTTTTCCTTGTGGTTTACCAGCGTTAGCATTGGTACCAGCAAAAGCAACCGTATTGTGAATAGGTTTTTGTTTTGAAAAGGTATTTTGTGATTTATTTCCCTTTTTCTTTTGCTGTTGCCAACCACCTCCATTTTGTGGCTTTTTTAACGATGAACTTTGTGATTTCTGAACAACATTTGAAGATTGTGAACTTTGTTCAGTTTTCATCGCATCTAAACGAGCACGAGCAATGGTAGTTAATGCATCAACAAACCTGACGACTGAGTTCTGTGTCGTCGGTTGCAGCAGTGCGCATCGAATTCCGGTGTTCTTCTGTGACGGCAAGAACAATATTATCGGGGAGATAACCACGAATTATTCTTAACACGGCACCAGAATTGACACTTTCACCTCTTTCTTTTAGTTGATTGAGAGTTGACAAAAGGGTTCGTGTGAAATTTGTGAGGGAGTCTCCTCTTGATGAAGGCTTTTCGAGTGAATACAATTTATCCCAAAGGGCTGCTTGTACCCGATGCGTTTCACCAAAGTTTGACTTTAACATGGTGACTGCTGTGATGTAATCTCGACCATCACCTTTTAATCCGGCCAGCAGTTCCGCTGCTGGACCGATAAGGCTGAGCTTAAGGTATGTATATTTCATACCATTTGACAAATTAGCTCGGTCGTGAATTTGAGCTCGAAAAATTTCCCACCAAGCTGCCCATTCTAACGGATCGCCGTTATATTTAGCAAGCTCGATTTTTGGTAACTTTAACAAAGTTTCCGGTTGTGAAGGTTGAGAACTACTTCCCATGTTGACATTGTTATAGGGTGGTTGTGAAGGGGGTTGAGTAGTTAAATCAACAGTTGACTGACCTTTCAAAGAAAGTATCAACCTTTCTGCGGATTTGATTTGCGCTTGTGCGGTCGCCATCCTCGATTCCAGCTCATCCATGAGCATCATCGCATTGTTCGAGCCCGAGTAGAGCGCGCGCTCCAGTTTGGCGTTGGCGCTCTTTATTTCCTCGGCCACTCCGTCTTGGTCTCTGTCCAAGCTTGTGATGTGATCCTGGACAATAGATGTGAATCTGTCCATAGCTGAGGACAGGTCCGAACGTTTCAGCTCAGCTTGGTAGACGTAGGCTTGAAGTAGTTCTAGTACTTCCTCCGCCGCGCGTAAGTTTACGGCGGCGGGTTGTGACTCGTCTTTGATGATTTTAGGAATCGGTTTGGTTGTGAATCGTAGCACACCGTTGCGCACTCCAGTCAACTCCCGGCTATGTTGAGTCAACGGATGAGTTGTGTCTGACTCATCTACGTTGCTCAAAGGCATAGCTGCGGCGGCTGGGGCGCCTCTCTGAACGCGTAGACGTTCTTCCATGGCAAATGTCGATCGATTTATTGCTTATTAGCAAAGTGGTAGCTAGCTGTGAACGAAATAAAATAATAAAATAAATATTTCGTTACTTGTGACTTGTACTTGTAAAATCGTAAGTAAATATGCACGCGCTACTAACGATTTTGCGTCCAAAACCGTGTTACCGTAACCTCGTGCGTGTGACTCAGGCTGTGAAACTCAATTTCCAATGAAATTTCGCGCGAGACGACTTAATTAGAGTGACCAATTAGTTAATTAGTCACCCTGCTTGCTGCGCCATGTAAAATAATACGGAACTTGTTGAAGTGACTTGTGAACTAGATCCTATTCCTAACCGAGGAAGAGGACAAATGTGAACGTATGAAAGTTGACATGAAGCGTCGTCTCTTAGTTGACATTCCGTTATTTTATCAAAATGTGATTAGTTGAGTTGTAGTGAATTGATGTGAGTTAGTGTGAAGCAAATTTAGATTACAAAAGGTTTGACGAACGTTTTTATTTAGACAATTAAATACAAAGAAATAAGTGTAAATAAAATATATATAATTATACGTAAACAAAGGAATAAATTTACAACTAAATTAATTACTTAAATAAAACGTAAAAGAAGCTCTAATTACCGTAGAAAATAAGGCAATTTAAAGAAGGCACTTAATTACGACAAAAGGCGACAATTAAGTGGCGCGGTTGTGAATAAAGCACCTCAAACAGCGCGTGTGTGAATTAAGCACTGAGGGGACTTAAAGCACCAAGATTTAAACTTAGCACCAAAAACAAGCGACTAAATAAAATGACAAACGGCGCTTATTTAGATCCTAGGAAGAGATTCGTGTGAAGTTGACGAGGTTGCAAACACTGCCGATTTTAGCTGTGAAATCGGCTTTTAAGGGCCAGACCGATGGCGATTGACTTGGCGCCAATCGGTCGGCTCTAATCTCCGATTTTTACCCAACATTTCCAATTGTGAAAGTTCAATCCTTGCCCGCTTGCTTCTCCGATGAAAAGCGAGCTAAACTGACAAGATAGTGAAAATGTGAGACAAGCCAGACAGCATTTCAAATGGCGCGCGGGCTCGGCCCCCCGCATGGGGCAAGCCCGCCGCTTAACATAAACATGACGGCGTATTTGCGTGCTGCTTGTCAAGGAAATGTGGCGGAATGTGAGCAATGACTAAGATCTAAATATGTGAGCGATGTGAAGCGCACGTTGTAAACAACGTCGCTTGAGATATTAATTGACGAATGCGAAGATGTTAAAATTGGAATGTGAATAAAATGAAATCGTAATAAATTGAATTAATTAAATATAAAAGCGAACATGAGAACGTCAACTTAAATATTAAAGGTTTTTACATTTTACGATAATGTTACACATTTGCCATGGCAGGGTTGCCGTTGGTATTGGCACCTATGTCTACTGTACCTGTTTGTATATTTAGATACCTAAAAAAATATATGGTAGTAATAATTAGGCACTGCATTGTGTTTATTTGTATAAAAAATAGTGGTGATTATACCCCTAAAACATACATACATATCATATAAACAAGAGATATTGTGATTATACTCCTAAAACTTTACATGCATATAGACAAGAGATATGGTGTAGTGAGGAAATGCTTGTTTGCATGCAAAAAAATTGCAAACTGCCTACATACAATACAACATCCCTATTGTATTAAAAGTGTCATTCCTGGCATCTTATGTCGGGCCCAGGAAAGGGGGTTAGGCGGCTACCCCCACCTAAACTGGGTATGTTCTTAACACCTCAATTCACTTTGTTGCTATGACACACGCAGAGTAGTGGCATCGTATTTCAGAACTGGCCAGTGTCAATTTGTTTCAGCATAAGGTATTGTAAGTGCATTTTTGACTCGTGCGCATTTTGAGCTGCCTCTGTAAGAGCTGGTTGCTTTGTTTGAAAACGTTATTGTTTTTCAACCAGTTTGCAAAGAAAAATATGACAACCAAAAATAATATTTATAGTGGGGGTATGGTAGGAAGGCATATAGGATTCAGAGTTGATAAAAGTACTTTAATTCAAATTTACTCAATCTCAGAGTGCAGAAAATGTAAAGTGTATCCTTTACTTGGATCATAAAAGTACTTTTCACCTTAGAAAATGCAAATTTTGGAGAAATGTTTAATTTTCTTTAACAATGCCATAATAAATGACAATGAAAAGCAGCTTACATATGCAACACACAACATGTCATTAGTAAAATGATATTTTAGGAATAACTCGCAATGCTCTTTATGCCAAGGGTTCCTTTTCTCTACATCAGAAACCATGTGGTGTTTCTCTTGAAAGTGGTAGTATTCAAGGGGGGGGGGGTTCCCCTCACCCGGCTAACAGGGAGGAGTTATTCGAGGATCTACGGTATGATGGTAAAAAACACGATTTTATTTTTTAGGGCTTTTAGATTAATTTTTCCATATTTGCCAAAGATATCCAAATTCGGAGAAATTTGAGTTAAAGCATATTTGCATATGTAATGGAAAATCTTAGCAAAGCTGTTTTGCATTGCTCTACAGGGTTCAGTAGGAGGTGCTGTAAACCCCGCCCCACTCACCATCCCAGCTGTCTATCCCATAAGTTCAGACAAGTGGAAATAATTCCAACAAAAATATCTCAAGCTAACGTTTTGATTTTTTGCCTACTTTGTCGCAAAAACACTCATTGTTGGCGAATTTTTACCATAAATACATCTAAAAACAGGTTTCAAAGCTCCGTTTATTATACCCCCAAAACCAAAACTTTCTCACTTGCCCTTGGAGAGCCTCCAACTGTCCTAAATATCTAGCCACATGAAATTCCAAAATCTGCACCACCCGTGTTACCGTATCTAATTTTGACAGGCAAATTCAAAGACAACACTTTCATTCGGATAGCTCGATTAATCGTTTCTGCTTCATAACAAGGTTTACGCTTTGAATACTGACTGCAGTCTTTACGATGAAATCTAACATATGCAATCTGTATATAGGTACTCGGCGGACCGCAAAGTATGCGCCCAAAATTACCTATGTTTGAGACGATAACGCGCAAGCACGATACTTATGAACGCACTTTCACAAAAAAAAATTAAAAGAAAAAGGCGGAGTCACGTACAAGCGACTAATGTTTTTTCCTGAAAAGTGTTTTTTTGATGGAACGAGGATTTTGATTTTGATTTTATTAACGATGACGTCATGATGGAGTATTTCCTTCAGAAAAATGCATAGGGTGCGGTCCGCCGAGTATACCTTAATAATAAGAAAAATGTTTAATTTTTCCTTGTTAAAGTCGGCGGACATTTCACCCTACAAAATCGGAGAGTTAGAATTCGCTCGTGAAAAGAGCGAACAACGAAACTTGTGTCCCACGCGGACGCTAGAATTTGAAAAAGAAAATCATATTGAAAGAAAAATGGACGTTTCGCTGCGTCCGTGCGAGCCACGCCCTAGTTATCTACATTTTCAACGTTGCTCGTAAAGAATTTGACCGTTCAAACTACCGTTTTATCGTTCAAACTACCGTTTTTGTTTTTATTTTATTTTTCATTCGTTGGCTCCGTTCCAACAAAAGAGAACTTGGCAGCCGGCCAAAATTTCGAAATCCGCTATAAATATGAATAAAATAGGCTCACAATAGCTATATAACCATGTATATAAACAAAAATAGCAATTATGAAGTTGGAAATTAGCAAAGCGAAGCAAATTTTAACGATTTTTAGCTAACTTTCAGTTTTCTCTCTCATTTGTATAATACGCAACTGGTAACTGGATAAGGGCCAAGTTTTCATACGTGACCCGATCTATTCCAATCGTTAAAATATTGCGTCACAACTCACAATACCTAATGCCGTCATGCACTCTCCACTGGAGAGATTGACGCAAATGTTTGTAGGGCGATACGTCTGCCGACTTTACCTATATTGATCTCGTAATCAGGGTTGGCAAAATCTCAGGAAAAAAAAATAAAATAAAAATAAAATGGAAAATTGAAGAATAAAATACAATAAAACAAAATAAAATGGAAAAGTTATACAATAAAAATACAATTTTACAAAAACTTGAGTGTCTGTAAAATTCTATAAAAAGTTTTCAATCCAGTTGCTTAAGATTCTTGCTGCCAGTTTGCATAACTGGTCCCTTGTTGTTGCTTTCATTGTTGTGATTGAAAAATATTTTTGCTCAAAATTGCACATTTTCACATCTTTAAATATATTTTCTCCTTAAAAATCACTCATTTATGTGATTTTCTTCCCAATTTCTTCGTTCCATACCTTTAAAAAGCCTATGTATTGAACCCCGCAAGCCCCCCACCCCCCAAAAAAACAACAACAAATTTTTTGCTATCTTTCCCTCAGGAGGAGTAATTAGCTACATATTTATCCGGCCCCTGTGAGGGTCATAATTCAAGATATCTTACCTATGTCGCAACCCGTCACACATCTACATAAAATTTTTGTATTCATCTGCATGCTTGTAGTGGCACATTGTTTTATGGCCTTGCATCCAAGATTCCGATTTTTTGTAAATTTTTTGTAAATTTTTTGTAAAATTTTTGTAAAATGGTTTCATTTTATTTTATTAATGACATTTCAGAACAAAATAAAATAAAATAAAATGAAACATGAATAAAATATAAAAAAATACAATTTTAATAAAAATATAATACAATTTTAGTAAAAAGAATTTTACTAAAACCAACCATCCTCGTAATGATTTCGGAAAACTGCAGTCAGAAACACATTTTATCGGGCTGCGCTTAATTTCAGATATGAATATGAATACAGTTCGAATCGCATTTAAATAATTAGTTGATATACCTACGCCGTCTACCGTATTTCCTCGAAATACCCCAAGGGGGTTTATTTTTTCACAGTGAGAATTTTGTGGGGGGGGGTTAAACGAGGGGGTTATTTTTTCGTCAGAAATTTTCATGAAATTCATAGTAAAAAGTACACCTTTGTATACCCAAAACCGGTAATCAAATGTGTCCAAATAGGGCATATTTGGACATATCAACGTCCATCGCTACACAAACTAGTATATTTACGTGTATCTGCGATGCAAACTGCAGGCAATATACATAATGTACATTGAATTCATGATGTACAGCATTCCAGACTGGGGGTATTTCGAGGAAATACGGTACTATAAAATGTCCAGCTGCTCAATAAACCAGCACACATGAATCATCTAGCTGCCTGAACCGCGCGTCTGAGAATGCTGATGTTTTTTGAAATGACTATACCCGTAAAAAGTGGACACTGCCTTCCACAAAGCCCGTCTAAAGCGTGTAGACATGTCAGATGCGCATGAGCAATATTGTAAACTGTGATAAAATCCGTAATTATAATAATGAGTTGTCCAGGTGAGCCTTCAAGTAACTACATGAATGTGTTCACAAAAATGTGGTCGGTCTCCATGTGACAATCATCAAGTTGTTACTTTTATGCTAAACATAAATTTGTTCGCGCTCTTCCAAAAATACACGCAGAAAGGTATTATACACCATACTCTCAGCAGTAATCTAAATACATAGTAATCTAAATATGCCATACTTCGCCTTGATAAACATATCTCACCATGCAATTTATTTTTCTATTTAGTCGTTTTGCCGCTTGTGTCGACAATTTTTTCTCATCTCAGTTCACTGCTTTGAATGGCAAATGCTTATCCTCGCTACCCCATTTGTTTATATAGACCATGGTTGGTTTTAGTAAACTTCTTTTTACTAAAATTGTATTTTATTTTTATTAAAATTGTATTTTATTTTAATTTTATTCATGTTTCATTTTATTTTATTTTATTCTGAAATGTCATTAATAAAATAAAATGAAACCATTTTACAAATATTTTACAAAAATTTTACAAAAAATCGGAATCTTGGATGCAAGGCCATAAAACAATGTGCACGCTAGAAGCATGCAGATGAATACAAAAAATTTTAATGTACCATATTTCCTCAAACCCCCCCCCCCCCAATTGAGTGTACAGTTAACGTACATGACAATCCTGCGGTTTGTGATTCGGCCAATGCAAAACACACGTTAAAAACTATGAATCGTTATGTTAGAACGGTGTTACACACTTATATAAGTCAATAGACTCTTATATATAGCGGTTATTGTTGCATTTTTCTATGTCTGCGTATGTTACAGACAACAATTTAGTACTGGAATTTCAAAAAAGTTCTGGCGAAATAATAAGCCCCCCTCGAAATACCCCCCCTCGTTAAACCTCCCTCAAAATCCTCACGCTGAAACAATCACCCCCTGGAGGGTATTTCGAGGAAATACGGTAGACTTGTGACCCTCACAGGGGCCGGATATATATGTAGCTAATTGCTCCTCCCGATGGAAGATAGCTAAAAATTTGTTACTTTTGGGGGGTGGGGGGGGGGGCTTGCAGGGTTCAGTGTATAGGCTTTTTCAAGTATGGAACAAAGAAAATAGGAGAAAATCACATAAATTAGTGGTGATAATGTATTAAAAGATGTGAAAATTTGCAACTTTGAGCAAAAATATTTTTCAATCAATACAATGAAAGCAACAACAAGGCACCAGTTATGCAAATTGGCAGCTAAAATCTTGAGCAACAGGATAGAAAACTTTTTATAGGGTTTTACAGACACTTGAGTTTTTGTAAAATTTTACTAAAACTGTACAAAAATTTGAATTTTTGTACAATTTTACTAAAATTTGAATTTTAGTAAAAATGTATTTTTATTTTATGAATTTTCCATTTTATTTTATTTTATTTTATTCTTCAATTTTCCATTTTATTTTTATTTTATTTTTATTTTTTTGTGAGATTTTGCCAACCCTGATATAGACGCATAAATACGTGATATTTACATCCACACATTTATGTAAATTTTGTTTAATTGATTTAGGTTCCATTTACAAATATTTATACCTACCATCTCACGTATTTGTCTTCAACAACTTCCATTCATTTTAGCATTCTCTGCCGTTACATATTCATGATATTATCATCCATTTGATCATTATTCATTCCTTCTGCATCATGCCAGTGACCTACAGAATCGACGTGGACAATGCGACAGAATTGTTAGTCGAGTCAGGGTGGTCAATTAAAACACCCGAAATTCAAACACAAAAAAACAGACAAAAAAGTACACATTAAAAAACACCCTTCCACCCATTTCACCCATCAAATCAACCCCCCTTCCCAGGGTTCAACAATCCGACGCTCGTTTCTTCGAGACATTTTCCGGCCTGGCCACACGACTGGACCATGAGAAGCACACGCAGCTGGTCGAGTTGGCCGCGCAGAGACGGAGACTTTTGGATGAGAGGGAGTCGTTTAGATTGACAAGGTTTTCTAGCGCGCCGCAGACGGCCAGTGTGAGTGGGGCGTGGGATGCAGGTGTTTTAACAAAAAAAAAACTTTTAAAAAGGTGTTTATGTTTACTCGAAAAATACCTATGTATACTTGAGGACTGGTAAATGGATTTACGTTTTGATCGAAAAAGTACCCTACTCACGTCTTTGAAAGTACCCGAGTACAGAAAATGTATTTAAGAAAAATCGATGGGGGCATAAAACGTGACCGCTTTGTTGTGTATGAACTGTGACCCCCATTAGTGATGAAATGGCATTATGGTGCTTGGCGTTTTTTCTGGTGCCCATTGTTAAAATTTTGAATGCTGCCATGGCGCCGTTGGCGCTTGGCTTTTTTTTTGTTGGTGCCAATTTGGACGCGTTTTTCCAGCGCGCCGACCTGTACGTGGAGGTGCTGTACACGATCCGGCACAGGGTGGGCGGCGACCAGGACGACGCGGACAACCACAAACTGGCGGAGTACGCGCGCGTCGCGTTCAATGTCGATTTGAAGGACCACAACCAGCTGGCCAAGATGGCAGAGGGGGAGAAGGTGCATTTTGGCGTTGACACCGTTACCGAATTAGCAGTGTTGGGTGTCGGTCGTCTTAAAATGTCGCCCTTTAGCTGACAGTCAGCAACCGCAGTTCCCAGAAACTATACCTTTAATCAACGTTCCTTTTTCCGTTCCTTCTTTGGAACCATCTGCCACACGTTGGATTGATTCTGCCACCACCTTGGTTGGTAAAATCTCAGGAAAAAATGAAAATAAAATGGAAAATTGTCGATTAACATAAAATAAAATGAAATGGAAAATTTGCAAATAAAATTTTTTTTTTTTAAATGCGAATTTTTGTGGAAAAAAATTGTAAAATGGTTTTGTTTTATTTTATTAACGACATTTCGGAATCAAATAAAATTAAACATGAACAAAATATAAAATAGAATGCAATGTTTATACAATTTTACTACAATTTTGTAAAAAGAATTTTACTGAAACCAACCCTGGTCACCACAACTCGCGCGTATATTCCAAACCCAATACCCTCACCCAGCCGCCGGTAGTCGTGCTGAACGCGGTAATAAAATCTGCGCGCGACCTGATCGCCAAGGACGCGAACGGCTTCAGCGACCCCTTCTGCATGCTTGGCATCGTGCCAGGCAAACGGGAAGGTCTGGAGGAGGGCAGCGGCGGCAGTCAGAGCCAGTCGCCCACGTCGCCGACGAACGCGAAACTGGCGCCGGGCAACAACGGCGGCGCCAAGGCGTCGAACACCTCCAACGACTCGGGCAGGAGCTCGCCGACCGAGGACAAGGTGAGCCAAAGTGGTATTTATATAATGTAGGCAGATAAGTGGGAAATTTTTGGCGAAGAGCCAAGAGAAATGGCGCCATGGCGAAATGCTGCTGCTATGTAGATAAAGTGCCTTTGGTGCCGTGGGACGATGTGGCGGCGGTGTAAACTTTTATTCTGCTATTTTTTTCACAAATCCGCGTGACATTTTACAGGGTGCGAGAACAATTTAATCGCATTCCTTAATAGTCACTTCCATCGCTCACAGAAGCGCAGCGGCGGCCTATTCAACCGCATCGGCGGCTCATTTCGTCGTCGCAGCAAAAAGGGCACCAAGGGTGGTGCGTCTCCGGATGTGAGCCAAAAGAAGACTTTGGAAAAGTCGCGCATACCCGCCAAGTTGGTGCGCGCCACGTCCGTGCAGAAAAAGACTCTGAATCCCACGTGGAATGAGAAGTTTCAATTGTGAGTTGGGTATGTGGTCGTGGTGGCTGAATTTGACGAGATTTTGAATTTCTCTGAGATTTATTACTTTTTTTAACACGTCAATGATTTTTGGCATTGGAATTTTGCTGTATTTTGATGCGAAGGCTATGGAACTGGTCATCGCATTGGGCGTTTTGGAGAAAAGGCAATTTTGCAGATTTTAAGCAGCTTAAAAGTCACCTTAAATACATCATATCATTTGTAAGTAGGCTGAGAGTGTTTCACAGACGAAAAATATGTATCAAAGTGAATTATTTAACAAAATTCCTACACGCAGGATCGTGGAGGATGATGAAGCAGATAGCTTCCACATTGATATATGGTGAGTGCGGCACTTTAAATGTTGCCAAACATTGTTTTATCAAACTCCCTTGAAATTCACATGCCCCTTGCCCATCGTTCTGATTAAAGCTTTGAATGTGGCTACGCACACATTCGCCGGTCAACAGAAGCCACCGAAAAACTTATCCTCATGTTGTGTTATTTATTGTCAAAAAATTTCAACTGGTGAGCCTAGGGTTGGAAAAAAAACGTTTTTTTTAACTCAATGTTTTTTTAAAAAAAAACGTGTTTAAAAAAACAACGTTTTTTAATAAAAAAACGTTGTTTTTTTAAAAGCTCCCAGATATGACCTTGTGTCAACATATATAGGTATAACAGGCAGTGGCAATGTTATATATGACCATATAATGGCTGTGGAGCCATGGGATAGCATTATAAGTGGTGATTTGAGTCAAAAATATTCATTTTTTGTCGATACGTCCGTATATCGCCTTATAGTCGAATGTTCGTGACTTCAGGTAAAGTTTGGCACGGAATAGTGATCAAACACGGTTATAAAAGGAGGTTGTTACTTTGGGAGTGAACTTACACACTGTGGGGGTACATGGAAGGACATTACCTCAATATTATATACCGCAAATCCTCGAATAAGACCCCCCCTCAAATAACACTCCCCTTGAATAAGTCCCCCCTGCTGGCGGGGTGATGAAAAATTAACTCCCCCCCTTGAATAACTCCCCCCTCTTAAATAACTCCTACTTCTGATGAAAAGGATACAATACAAAACTATAAAAGAATAGTAGCGACAGCAGATACATAATGTGTATGCAGTGTAATTTAGTTTTGTTGTTGTTGGACAGTGAAATACGTGAATTGCAAGAGTTAATATACTGCATCCATACAATGACTTAAGTCCAAGTTTCCTGAGGAAATAATAACTCCCCCCTCGAATAAGTCCCCCCCTTGAATAACTCCCCCCTCCAAAACGTCTGACGAAAAAATAACTCCCCTGGGGTCTTATTCGAGGATTTAGGGTGGTACAGCAACATATGACGGCTTATTAACCCATGGTAGCACATAGAAATGGATACTTTGATACTAAAAATGCCACAAAACCAACGAAAACAACCACCAATGTCAATTTGTGTGTGAAATTGCGCGCTTGCGCGCAAAAATTTTGCAAAATATCTAGTGCTTAGTACTAAAAATTTTGGCCGATGTTTTTTAAAAAAACATTTCGGACGTCATGTTTTTTTAATAAAAAAAACGTTTTTTTAATCAAAAACGTTTTAAAAAAAACATCGGCCAACCCTAGGTGAGCCCTAAAAATATGTGTGAAATGCAACATTTCCGTTTACTTAACTTGATTCTTGAGCTAATTAGCTCAGTTGACCGACGAACGTACATATGAATTGAAATACTAAGTCGCTGGACGCTAATTCGCTTACACGACATAAATTCATAGAAACACAAACTTGGCACCCAGCCAACGTTGCGTAATCTACACCCCTCTCCACAAATACCTAACCCTGTCTTTCAAGCGACAAGAGACAATCATCTAAAAACCACCCAGGGACCACGATGATGAATCGAGCGTGGTGGAAGCCGTGTGCAATTTGAACGAAGTCGCCAGCTTTAAAGGACTCGGCCGCTACTTCAAACAAGTCGCCCAGTCGGCCAGATCAAACAATGATAATGCTGTCGACGACTTTTTGGGCTGTATTACTGTTCATGTGAAGGTGTGTGATGAGAGTGTGTATTGCGAGGACGGCGTATTTTACATTTTGCTGGAGAAAACACTCCATCGTGATGTCTTGTCATCGTGAATAAGACCCCCATAAGTATTCTGCACCATGATATGGTAATTTTGGACGCAGACTTTGTGGTCCGCCGAGTATATGTATTTTCGCGTATTGCAGGCAATCACATTTTCAAATATCGCCCGATTACAGAAAGATCACATTCTGGGTAGATTTTAGAGTATACCTACCTATTTAGATGGTATACTTGTGCAAGTTCATTATGAGTCCTCCATTTATCGTTTTGGACGAGAATGTGTGATTTACAAAATCTATCTAAACCAAGTGGGTAATGTTTTGGAAATTTGCAAAAGGAATTTCTCTTCGTTTGACACAGTTACACGTAAATAATCAACATTCCCTAATCAACGTCCCTTTGAATTGCAGGACATTCCGTCGAACGGCGTGGAGAGCTGGTGGCCGTTGCAGGCGCGCTCGGAAAAGTCCAACGTTAGCGGCGAGATATTGATCAAGGTGCGCTGGGTTGATCGACAATTCCTCGACTTGTCATGTGTCAAAATGTCAACGTTAAAGTTTTTAAGTGAAATTCGAAGTACTTTTCTAATTTTGAATTTTTTGTCTTTTTGGCTAAAAATGGAAAAAAACGCAGTTCAAAACACAAATTTCACATGGATCTATTCGTAGCAGCTCAACAAAACTGTTCAAATGTGTCAAAATTTGAAAACTCGGAGAGAAAAAAATTTGTTGGAAAAAAATCGTAATTCGTTTCTAAGTCATTTTAGAAGAAAAAAAACTTTGAAAAAGAGTCACTTCCATCCACAGTGCTTACCATTGTTAACACCGTGTATTTACATCGCGTCGCAGCTGTGGCTGGGCACGCGCGAAGAACGCATGGGCCACGACGACGGCGACAACATGCTCGACGTGCTGCAGCACATCGCCATCATCAAGGAGTTCGCCGGCCACGAGATCGACAAGGTTCCTTTTTTGTCGGCGTCTTTTTTTTATGGGTCAAAGTTTTTATGCACCAGTTTGTGTATTCATTTTATTAGTTCTTCATTAGTGCCTTTGTCTGATAAGATATAACAAAAGTAGGTAATTGAATAGAAAAATAGTGCAAATTGTTATCCAAAAGTACTAGATCACATTTTAGCAATGAATCCATCTTTTTAATGAGAGAATGAATACATATAGTCTGGGGCATAAAAACTGTCGTTTGTGTGGATTGTGAGCAGCGTGTAGGGTGGACAAAAGAATTATTCCCATCTAATCAACTTGAAAGCGTGCAGCTTTTAAGGCTCCAGACTATACGCTGCTTGTTATCACGACGCATGTCCTCATGATTACTGTAGAAAATGTTGCGAAGCAAAGTTATGACACACGTAAATACGGTATCCTTGAGCAGGGCTGTTCCATTGATATTTGGTTTGAAGTTTGTGAAATGTTTGGGGGTTAAAACGGGGTGGGATTTCTGCAACATTTCCGCAATTGTGAGTAATCAATGCAATGAACGATGTGCACGCTTGAAGGCGGGGTTAGTCATGCCTCAACTGAAAAATGTTCCCTTTTGAACCCCCATTTATTTCGCATCGTTTACCAGATTTCACAACCCTGTCAAGTCATACCTCATACCAAAATACCAAATAAATTTTTGCTGGGCTAATGAGGGTTTTTATTTATCAAAAGCGGGTTGAAGATTGGCACGCCATGACCGCCAGTCATAGTGTTATGTTTGCCTGAAAATGTGTCCGTAGTTGTGTGATCTTGTAGTGTGAACTAGTGCGAGATTAATTTTTTCAAATTTCGTTTTAATTCAGGGCCACGTAATTTAAGTGTACCTAATGATGAGTTAAATGTATTCACGTATTTATGAATGTGCACAAATATTTACTGAGAATAAACGAATGATAACAGATGTCTTTGTAAAATTGTGTGTGACTGAATACCGACTGTTTCTTTATTACACAATGAAAATTTGCATTATCACATAGTAGATCTTATTGTGTCTCTTTAGGATACACAATATTTATGAAAATGTGGCTAACAATGGGGCATGCACTGGGGTTAAGACGACATAAATAAATAGATTGCCTACAGTGGTTCTGCAGTCACACCATGTTTTGCACATTTATAAATATGTAGAGTGTTTGTTGAAGGGACCCGTTCCAGTGCGCATGTAAACCCGGTGCACATGTAGACCCATTCTCCTCATTTTTCCATCATACTGATATTTTATACATAAGTATACATATTGGTCCTCGTACTGTCAATTCTCAATAAAATAAATCGAATGGCGTGCCCGTCGCTCAATATGTATGCATATTTACATACATATCAGCGATTTTTGGCGGCAATGCCAACTTCGCCAGTGCCATGATGCCATTCCGTCACCATGTAGGTAACATTTTTGGTGGGGGGGGGGGGGGGGCTGAGTCCCCTTCTGTTAACACGGCTCAGTAAACAAACAGCCCCCGCTCGAAAATCCTGGATATGTCCCTGGTCCCCGAGCACTGGGTCTACATGTGCACGGGGTTCGCATGCGCACCGGTTTTAGTCCCTGTGCCTGTAGACATGTAAACCCGTTCGGCATGTATGTGCAATATAGGCATATAACCATGTATATCCTAAAATAGCGATTTTAAGGTGAGAATTGACAAAATAGAACAAGAATTAACAATTTTAAGTGAATATTTGGGGGAAAATCGCTCAAAATTTTCCTCCACTTAGATAGATAGATCGCTGAATGATTTAGGAGGGCTGAGGGGAAAGTAGCCCAAAAATTTGCGTCAGGATAGATAGATAGTTAGCTGAGGTGGCTTCCGGGATAGATAGATAGCTGACCATTCCATTTGGGGGGCAGCCCCCTCGTTGGAGACCCCTGCAATGGGTCTACATGCCGAGCGGGTTTACAAGCCTAGGGAGCCTACGTCGGGTCGGCGGTATGCCAAGAGATTTGCAAAATATTCAAGTAGCTGTTTACAGTAGATTGGTAGTCCATCTGAATTCAGGTTTCTGGAAGAGAGAAAAATAACATGCATGACTTGATATGGTGTGACCGATACGCAGATCGTTCCTTCGAACATTATACCTACGTAAATATATATCTTTGAAGACGTATATATCCAAACTCGAGCAAATATATTTTAGTCTGAATATTGGTAAAAAAATACAAGGCGAATAATATCGTAAAAGGGAACGATTCGTTCACGATCGCAGCGGCACCCCATGACGCTAACTAAATCCCTCTAAACAAATATTTACAACAAAAATAGGTGCCCACTCCATGAAAAAAGTAGCGCACGACATTGAATTGAAGCGACAACATAAATAATTATCCAATTAACGGGCGCAGGCGGCGGGCGGCGGCGCCGACAAGTGGGACGGGCGGCTGTGCGACGCGGCGCGGCAGATCCTGCAGCAGCACGCGGTGCAGGGCGACCTGACCCAAGTGCAGCAGGCTATGTGGTTTGTTGTTGTCGTTGTTGTCGTCATTGTTGTTGTCGTTGTTGTTGTCGGTCGGCGTCGCTCGGCTGCGCCTGGCTGGGCGACCTGTCGAAGCGCAGGCTCGCCCACTTGTGGCTCACCTGCATGCGACTATGCGGTGCTCTGTGCAGCTACGTGCGTGAATCTGTCGCGCGCATACACCGCTCGACTCTTTAAATTCATTTGATTGCTCATTTGTATGGCCGGCTGTGGGTTGTTCCTTGGCCGGCAGTGGCTGAATATAGGTCTTGTGTAAGTGCACTTTCAAGCAAAGCCTTGGACAGCTGCCAAGTACAACAGTACTTCCCACACATTGCCGCTACTTCAAAAACTTGTTCAGCAATTTGTGGGTTTTCAAGTTTCTTCTCGAGAGTGTATGTAATTATAACTTTTTAATATTTACCTACCTACTCCCACCACAAGCAGCATATCTAATGAGCATGCACAAATTGAAGAAAAAAAACTTAGTCAATTCTGATTTAAAGAGTTCAGCACTGTATGTACGAGTACAGCAAGTACTACACTACCATGCATAATAGTTGAGACTGTGCACGCTACATGATAAACATAGCCAAAATTTTAGGAATGTTGAATGTGTACAACATTTGGATACTCTTAGTATTTATAGTAACATATTCACTAGCTCGTTTGTGTTTCAGAATAGTTGAGACTTTTCTTGTTTTGGGCAATAGGTGCCCAATAACTTTTTTATAGCGTGTATCCAATTCATATGTTAATTTTTCACAACATTTTCCATATGGCGGACTGCCTGCATGTTCCACTGCACTGTGTGTGGCACAAAGAACATTCTTACCATGAACAGCAGATGGTTATGCATATGTGGCACTGTCACGTGTATATCAGCCACAAGGTAAGCATACTAGTCAGTGGGGTTTGAGGGAGTGAGGGGACCAAATATTCCAGAAAATTTTCTTGGGTTGTAGCCCCATCCCCAGACCCCAACATACTTAAGCGGCATCACAATTGGGCAATGTACAACAAAATGGGGAGCAATGTAGCTGTTGTGGACCCCCAATTTCCCGTTTCCCTATGGGTGAAAAGTCTCAACTATTATGCACGGTAGTGTACTGCAGTGTAAATATTTATCTAGTTGCAAGGATAAATATGTAGTGCGCGCACAACGTTCACCTAAAGTAGAAGGTATTTACCTATTATACTACTTGTAGCGTAAATACCTAGGTTAAAAACGTCAACATGAATTGTCACGGTACACTGCTTTTAGTCACTGATCACAGAGGTAAAGCTTCATACGTTATCTCCTTGAACAAGCTTTCTTCTACATTTTCCCAGTAAAATGAATGCTTTCTCAAATAGCCTCTGTCTCACGTTTCTCGAGTGAACTCTGGAACAGCAAATATTCGACTTCAAAAAAAAAAATTATGAAGAAACACATTCAGCAGCGCTTTTCAAGGATATTCAGTATGCAATAGCTACTTCGAATCTGGATTCTGAATAGGATACAGGCACTGATACTTTTTATTTAAGATATCTAGACTAAATACTTGGCTCTGTGCCAGTAGGTGAATGCCGTTGTAATTGCAGCCCGCCGTCTCAGAAAACGAACTCCCGCTTTGGTAACAAGACGGCGACCGGGTGAAATTCAGTCGCACCAATTGAGTGACTATTCCTGTGCGCGCGCGTATGTATTTATGCGGGTGCTCCGTGCTCCACTGTACGCTTTGAAATCATATAAAATACGAGTTGCACTAAAAATCTGCTCGTGCGACGCGAGTTTGTCAAGCGCCGCCGACCTTGTAGTGCTCGACGACGTTGCCGAACACGTTGAAGAGCTTCGACCAGGCGGCGTCGACCTCCTTGGTGTAGTCGGGGCCGAGCACCTGCCGCAGGCTGTCCAGCATCGCCACTAGCATGTCCTGCGGGTGCTTCGAGTTTGTGACGTTGTTGGCTGATTATTGCGTGGGTTTGCGCAAATGTACGTTTGCGCGAGTCGAACGGGATTTGCAAAGGCAGGATTTACTGCGCAGTTGTGCCTTTTCGCGAGAAGTGTAGGCATTTACCGAAATGCGTACTGCTGATTTTATTAACGATTACACAATAAAATTTGATAGATGTAAAATTCCGAGAAAGAATATAAATAGGTTATGCTATTGCTGCTAATGTTCTGCATTGATATGATTTTGCGTAGCTGTTTTGTGTGTGGAAATGCGCGAGCCCGTCAGAATCTTTGATTCATAAATAATGTCGTTGGTCGCCGACGTGCCCTTTTTTTATCCACGACCAGGCGAGGCGACGACATCCCAGCCTAAAATAGTCCCTTTCCCAACCCTCAAAAAAAACAACCCACATCGATCTGCTGCTTCTTGACGGCCTTGCGTTTGTGGGTGGCGGCGATGCGCAGAAAGTGCCGCTCCAATTCGTCCATGTTGTCCATGTTCTCGATAATGAGCCTGGTGCCGTCCATGAACACCTTGGCGTGCGTATGAATTTCCGTAGCGCCCATGAGCGCTGAATCTGGGATGTTGCGGAATTGGGGCCACAGCTGCTTGTAGGGCGGGTACTCGGACAGCAGGCTGGGGGGGGGGGGGTATTGTAAATTTGTGTGGTGTAAGTAGCCCATTTAGGTGGCACTTCTAGACCCGGTAAAATGCACTGTCAAGTTTCAAATGTCATGCAAAATGTCAAAACTCGTGTAAAATTCCCTGAAAAATAGAAACAGAAGTTTTACACGAGTTTTGACACTTTACGCTGCATTTGACAGTTTGCAGGGTTCGGGAGTGCCCCTGATTTCATGTTACTGTAAACTAGGTAGCCTTTCACTACAACACTTAATTTTCCACGCTCGTGCGCACTTAATGAACACGCCGACAGCGTTGGACTGCGGCGCGGCGTCCATGATCTCGAACGAGCGGCGCAATTCGGCCTTGTCGTCGTCGTTCAGCGTCTCCCACTGCTCCTCCAGGTAGGCGCGCATCATGGACGTTTTGTCCGTGCCGCGGGCCTTCTCCGACAGCTGCCGCTTCTGCTTGAATTCGTGTTGAGCGGCCGCTTGCGGCTGCTGCTCTTGCCGCTGCGCCGAAGCGGGGTACGGCGGGTCCTGCGCGCGCGTGGCAGATCGGAGAGCATGTGAAATGTCTTGTAAAATATAAAATGTCGTGTAAAATGCCATGTAAAATAGCAAACGTCCATTTAAAAAATTGACATTTTACGGCACATTTTATAAAACTTTTGACACTTTGCGTGGCGTTTCACATGCTCTCAGAGTTGCCACAGATCGGAGGGTTCAGATCCACACCCTGGCGATTTACAAGTGCCATGCCAATTTTCCTGAGAGGCTTTTGACAAGGCGATTCGAATATCTACTGGCATGTTCATAACGCTTGACACTAGGTTGACACATCGAAAAACAGCAATGGTTTTTAGGGTTGGAAAAAATCAACTTTTTTTAAACGCCTTGATTTTTTTATCAACTTTTTTTAAATTGATTTTTTTAAATTAAAATCAGATTTTTTAAAAATCGTTCAAAATGGGGTTATAGAGAAAAAATATGTATATGTTAAGTGTCAGACAATGTATTGTTATGTCTATTGTGGTCATATTATGACTGTGGAGTCATGGGATAGCATTATAAGCAGTTATTTCTTTCAAAAATATCCATTTTTATGTCGACTTATTACGTATATCGCCTTTTGTTGAATGTTCGTTACTTCAAGTGAAGTTCAGCATGGAATAGTGCTTAAATATGGTTGTAAGAGACGGCTTATACATTGACAGTGATGTTACACACTCTAGAAGTATGTGGGAGTACATTGACTGCATATTATATACGACACTAGCATAGCACGGCTTTTTATTACTCGGTAACATGAATCAATGGAAGCTTTTACCCTAAAAATGCCCCAAAACCCATGAAAACACCACCTATGGTAAAGTGTATGAGAAATTGCGTGCTTGCGTGCAAAAAAATTGCTAAATACCTCGTGCAAGTCTACCATTAATTTTTCCTTTTTATTTTTTTAAATTAAAATCAGTTTCCACCCTTTTATTAAAAAAAAATATTAAAAAAATCAAGCGCAAACCCTAGTGGTTTTACAACCCTTTTTCACTATGTGTCATTTTTTACCTGGCGCCCGCGTCCGTTGCTCAGCTGCGCGGGCGGTGCGGCGCCCGTGTGATTTGCCGCGCCGCTCTGCTCGGGCGACTTGAGCGGCACCAGCACTAACGGCTGACGCTGCGAGTCAAATTACCGTATTACCTGTAAAATAAAGTACCCTAACTGGTGGCTTTCTTGAATTTGACAAAATAAATATTTATAAGGCATATCTCCAATAGAAAGTATACCTCTGATATGAGGGGCAGCTTGCTGCGTGCCAAAACGTGTAAAATCGTTAAATCAGTGACCAAACATGGCGGACAACCATTAAATTGGTGCCGAAGGACACCGAGACAATTAAATATGTCTCCACTTGTATTTGTAGACCTGACACAATTAAAGGTACCCTCTAATATAAGGTACAGTAAAAAGTTGACGAAATCAATATAAGGTTTCTAAAATACAGTTTATATTGGAAGTAATACGGTATGTGGCATTTTGTGCGCGCGTGCCATTCGACTATTTTGCACTGTTCGAGCTTCGTTGGTTCGCCGTTGATATTCTCAATCGTCTTTTTATAGAAACGAATCTAAACCAGGGTCTTTTTGACTCTCGTCTCGTTCAAACCGGCGCAAAAATCATCACACTTTCTATCCAACCTCACTTTTCACCTTCCAATAACGGTCGCTCCACCTACCTAAACCCATCTAATTCCACTCACCGAGTTCACCTGTCGGGCGATAGCGCCTTCAATGTCAACACCTTGGTCAATTGAACTCACGTGCAAGCGATACATGTCGACAGGTGGCGCGGTCATGGGCCGGGCGTCGGCGTCGTCCATGCTCCCGTGAAGCCGATTAACTCGCCGCCATGCGGCCTGGCGGCGCGGAATTAAGCTGCGTTTAGGGGGATTGGCAATTGAACTTCCCGGTGCGGATTCGGACTTAACTATACTCGGCTGACCGCAAAGTGTGCGCACTAAATTACTTATGTCTTAGCGGATAACGCAAGGGCAGGATACTTATGTACCACATTTCTTTTAATAGAATGTCATACCTCCAATAGAACAACACCTCCAATTGAATGGCAGGTAGAAATTTTGTTGGGAGTGTGCAAAACACTAAAATAGATTGAAAATGGCTGGTGTAAACATTCAAAGCATTCAAATAGGTGTTAAATTTCGAATTGATGCTATGATATCAAAATATTGCTCAAGCTTCATAAAAAATAAGGCGATGTTCAAATGAAAATCTGTGGAAAAAATTGGTGAAAAAATAGAATTGTAGCTTCCAATAGAATGGCAGGTAAAATCATTACAAAAATTAAATAATGCTCTTCTATTAGAAGAAATACAGTATGCACTTTTACAAGAGACCAAAATATTCTAAAAAGAAAAATGCTGAACTGACTACAACCAACATGCGTTTCATGGCTGAAAAATTATTATTTTTTTGGGACAATTTTGATTTTCTTAAGGATGACGTCACGATGCAGTGTTTCCTTCAGAAAAATGCATAGCCTGCGGTCCGCGGAGTATACCTTGTTGATCTCAAATCTAAGCGTGTATAGCAAGCTCACGCCAGTGGTCTTAACGCTCGCGCGAGTAGCGAAGCATACTTACAGTAAGGAGATTTTTATGTACATAAATATATACAGTGTAAGACACGCTGATTAGAGGGGATTGCAACTGCGCGCAGCTATTTAGCCGGTTGAGTATTTAGGTATGCGTGTGCTGGGCATGGGCCAGGGGTCTCCTAGGGGGGGGGGGTGTTACAGTTACACCCCCCCCGCAAATCGCCCAGCTATCTACCTATCCGGAGCGATTTTTGAGGAATTTTGCCCAATTTTTGCTCAAAATTGCTACTCTTCATGCATTTTTATAGATTTTACCCTCCAAAATCGTTAGTACATGTTCATTATTGCCTGTTTTCGGCTATTTTGGCTATATATGTGCTTATTTACCTATTTTTAGCATTTTTAATCTACTTGTAGCGATTTTTCTCCATTTTCTTCCTTCTACACCCCGAAAAAGCCTATATATTGAACCCCGCGAACTCCCCCCCCCCAGAAAATTTTTCGCCTATCTATGCCTCCGGAGGAGCGATTTGCTATCTATCCAACCCCCCTTGAGGGTCAAAATCTAGGAGACCCCTGGCGTGGGCACGTCCGCGTTATCTCTCTATCATGGATTGTCTCATGCAGTGGCTTCCTAGCCGGTGATGCGTTTCCGGCCGGCACTAAGTGCTAATTGAAAGCTTTGCTGCCCAACTGAGATGGAAGCGTGAATGGCACCCCGCTTGAAGTTTGATTAAGCATTCATATTTTCTTATGTTTCTCGAGTTATAATTGTGTTTTCGGCGTGAGTGACGTTGTAACAACGTCACTGGTCCGAGTAGCGCGAACGGGGGGCTAGTAGTTTGTAGACACATTTACAAGGCACCACACAAGAAATCTACTCCCAGTTAAAGTTAAGAAACGTAGTTTAACTATAAGTTTAATAGTCGAAATTTCAAAAAAATTGGAAAATTATTAAATCAGTTTACCGGAATGGTATGGTATATAGCTATTATGGTATATAGCTGTTATTTTCCTTTAACAGTAGTTGACAGACACCTCATTCTGATAAACTCAAAGTCTGATGAACGCGTTCAAGGCTGATTTATAAGTTTTCTCAATCTTTCGAAATTTCGACAGAAACTTAGCGTGTGTATGGAAGTTCATACTCCTCTCAAGTACATTTAAAAAGACAATTTATAAGCAACAGCATTATTTGCACTTGAATTTGAGTGTCGATTGAGAATCCCCTGCGGTCAACATGCAACCAACATTCTCTGGACTAAGCAAATTGAACACATTAAACTGCTGGGGGTTCGCACTAGCCCAAGCAATAGACAACAGTATTTGCAATATACAGCAAATACACTGGTGTGACTACCAATTTTATGGTGCTTGCACACTTGATATGTACATGTTTATTGTTTATTTTATGCGCTTGTCAACAGCTATATGCCATATTTATGTGTTTACTCAAAAAGTTTTGACGTGTGACTGGGAGCTATGGGACAGCCACTAATATTTTTCATTTGCACAATAAAGTATAAAATTGAACGTAATAAACTATAAAAAAAACTTCACACTCGTTCGCGAGACAATTTTTCAACTTGCAAACCGACATAACTTGTTAAAACAACAACTGCGTTTCTGTGCGGGAAATGAAAAACGCGAGAACTTCAAGGAAAAGAAACGAGTTCCCTAAAATGTTCCACCCAAAAAAACACATCCACCAGAAGACCAGTCCCTGACCCTGTAAATTGTCAAATGTCATGCAGAGTGTCAAAAGTCATGTAAAATGTCCGGTAAAATGGCATTTGCCATTTTAACGGGCATTTTACATGACTTTTGACACTTTACATGACATTTAACATTTAACATGGCATTTTACAGGGTTTGGGACTGCCCTAAGAGACCAGTGACCATCAGATCAGAAGATCTAAACTACAGTATCCCAAATCCAGCCAAAGTCCCTTTACCCGTTCGCAGCTCATGGGTGGCGCACTGCTGGCTGCACCACGAGCGGGGGCTCAGTTTCCCGCTGATGCAACGACTGTTGAACGACCTGGTTGCCAAGTGGACTGTGGCTGCACTGTCTAAGGACGAGGTGCGTAGACTGGGGTTCTAATTAGTAGTGTTTAGGGATGGAAAGGTGCCGGGCACCGAAGGGCACCAGCAAAGGTGCTGGTGCGGTGCCGGTGCCATTTTCAGAGGTGCCCCTCCGGTGCTGGTGCCATTTTTTCCGGTGCTTTTTCCATCACTAGTTGTGATTAGGGATGACAAGCGAAAATTCTTCATGACTAAACGTTTTTGAAATTTTGATTTCGCCACAAGAAAAAACACTTAGAAGCGATCGATAATTTTTTATAGAAAAGTTCGAAAATGTTTTCGAATTTTGGAATTGTCCCGTTATTTTTGGTTGAAAAAGCGCATAAGATGCAGACATTTTTGGGAAAAATTTGGAACGGTCATTTTAGACCAAACACCTTCTTTCCGGAAGGTTTGCTGTCGGTTTGCTTTTTTCACAATCGTGTTTGCTGCAGTCTGAGCATCAGAGTCGATTTTTTCATGATATTCTGGGATTATAGTCACTGAAATGTTTTAACTTTAGTTAAAAGGTAGTTTTTCACAATATAATATTTACCACAGCTAGTTTTTATTCATTATCCCTAAATACAGTTCAGCACGGTACTTATTATAATGCAACCTATAATTGGAAAACGTCTGTGCATTCAATCGTGAATGTTGTATTCTGACCAAGTTCCTTGAGATTACTGTAATGATATGCCAATAGGTATGAAATTTCGCCAGGAACCTCTCGGCATCATTTTTATGAATGGCGTCATTGTCGCCTAGCACCTTTTTACTGGCGCTTTTTCACTCATTTTTACGTTTTCCGGGGGTAAAGTGCGTTTACTCACGTTTACTCATGAGTATAAGTAAAAAAATTACTTTACGTTTTCTGTACTCACTGGGTGAGTAAAAAATATACACCTTACGTTTATGTATACTTCAAAAAAATTACATTAAACATTTAACGGTACATTTAACAACTCTGCACATCAACTTTGAAATCGACCGCGCAGGAGGAATTATTGGCCGAGGCGTTCTCTCAATACTTGGACCTCAGCTATGACCAGATCGGGGACTTCTGCGCCTGGTTTTCCCCGCTGAATCAGGACAGCGCCAAGGCCATGCGCGCATTGCTCAAGTTAGTGTGGCGCTGCGCACACGCTAGTTGACACATGAATGTCAACTGGTCTGTGTCAACTCAGATGTCGGCTTCACGTGTTGCAGAGCGATCTTACGATATATTTTTCAACATCGCCGCATGTGCATTTGAGATCTCTCTGCGACACGTGAAGCCGAAATCTGAGTGGACGCAGACCAGTTGACACTCATGTGTCAACTATGTAGTGTGTTGGCTGCCAGTGCCAATATGCTAGCGCACATCGGTCTACCTACTAATGAAATTTCAAAAATTAGTAAACATAGGTAAATCATCATTGAACTTATTTCAGTTTACTATTTATTTTTACACTCCGTCAACTGTAATTGACGAACACCCAATTCCAGTAAACTCAAATGTCATTCAAAGTTGATTTATGAGTTTACTAACTTTTTTTGTTAAATGGCATTTAACTAATGCTTGCAGTGCCAAAGACTCAATCCCTGCAAATCAAACACGCGTTTCCTACAGAACACTGTCAGAACTGCACACGAGCGAGTTAATGGCGAGATGTCTGCCTTATCAAGTGCCGCTGAACGACGAGATGAAGTCACTCATACCTGTGGGTTGTATTTACGTTTAATTATTTTACATTGGTGGGCTGTTTCTTCTAAAAGTGTAATTACCTTTCAATCCTCTCTTCGCTTAAGCTTTCATTTCTATATCTGAGACGGCTTATCTGTAGCTTTTTCTGTCGCCGCGCACAGCGATTCAATTAATTTTATCTAATTGGATGTTATATCTGTTAATTTTATTTTTCAGCGGAGCGCCGACACGTATTATTACCGAGCGAAAGAAAAGATAGACAAGGACAAGGGGGTGAGTATATTTTGACTTTTTTCTTTTTTTTGTCCTATCAAACCTTTGACCGTCCCCTTGACCATGCTAAAATGAAACATTCGAGGGAACAAAACTGAACGCTCCTGTTTCAAGCTTCCAATTTTCAAAAAAGTATGACTGCCAATTATAGGTGTTAAAGTTCGCGATATAAATAGTTTAACATTTAATCTGGGAGCAGCTTAATCTTGAGCGATAAAAGCATAAATCTGAATGCATAAACATGCATAAACCCAGAATCCAGGCACATTTATTTCTCCTCAACGTCAACTGAATGTGTCAACTCAACAATTTAAACGTCAACTCAAACCGTCTCAGTCTGACAGCGACGATTCATACACGGGTTTGGCTGATTTACTGGTCGCTTTGAACGCCGCCTGTGAAGCCGCAGTTACCGTTTGCGTGGAAGCATTTGCTCAGTGCGTTTTAACTTTTTTGATGTGGTGTTTGAGTGGTTTTTGTGTCAAAAATTGATTGATTGTACTGATTGTTTGACGCCCTTTCCAGGGTTCTGGAAATCGACTATTTTGATGCAGTCTACATGGAGTTTGATCAGTTGGTCTGTTTTTGTTGTGTTTGTCTTTTACATAGTGGATTTTTTTTTTACCCCCCTTTTCGATGACCGATATTGAATTTCTCTCTGATTTTTGCGAGAAATTTCAGTAATTTACTGGTTCAATGAAAACTGGGTTATCCCTTGAAAAACTCCCCCTTCAAAGCGATCTGACTGGAGAATAAATACTCTAGGGTAAGCAGAGGGTTAACGATTAAATAACAATTCTTTTCACTACAATTTCAGCTCGACGCCGAAGCTTGTTCCACATCGATAGCTGAAACATGGGAAAAGAAAAAGCTGGTAATTTTTACATTTTTAAGCACATTTTTACACATTTAATCACTTTTACACACATTGAATATGACATTTTTACCGCCGCAGAAAGCGTTGAGCGCCACCAATGTGGACGCCAAAGACCTGGCCCACGTGGAAACACTCGTGCCCATTTTCGAGATGCAAGTGACTTACGCCGAATTCGCTAGACACAGATTAAGATGCTCATCGCAGTGCGTTTTTTCTTTTCAAATGTTAATTTTTAATATAAAAATGGTAAATTTTGGTATTTCACAACCGCAGGACTCGCAACAGGAGAACTTGGCGCGCGATAAATCACGTGTTCGATAAAGCTGCCAAATTGTGGCTGGAAATTGCCAAAGTTTACCTGACGTCCCGTATCGATCTTGCTTGCGAGCTGGACAAAATCGTAGGTTTTTTGTGTCTTCTCAGCTTTTTTGCCAGTGGGAGGAAAAATGGTGGGAATACACGATTCAGTGGGGAATTCACACCATACCTAGTGCTCTGTAGAGTTATTAATGCCAAACAAATTTTCAATTCTTTATTCAAACGTTCACATTGGATTGGAAATGTACTTGCCACTTGACAGACTATTTGATACGTCTCATCTAGTGATGGAATGGCGCCATGGCGCTGGCGCCATTTGAGGGCGCCAAAGGACGCCGCGCCATGGCGCCATTGGCGCTTGGCGCCTTTTTTCTGTGGCGCCCTTGGCGCCTGGCGCCCACTTTCTGAAAGGCGCCATGGCGCCCTTGGCGCTTGGCGCCCTTTCTCCGTGGCGCCCTTGGCGCCTGGCGCCCTGCCCTAAAAGGGCGCCAAAATGGCGCCAGCATGGTTTCAAGGTGAGTGCTGCGTGAATGAAAAAAAAATGAAAAAAAACGGGTCGGTGAATGATCAAAATTCACTGGAAAATAGACAAAGTGGTGTGAGTGGATGTATATGTTTCATCCAATTTTTATCAGATGCGTGTAACAGTTCAGAAGCTGAGCACGATAGACCGGTGAACTCGCAAACTCGTAAATCGACGAATTAAAATTATCGGAATTCCGTTGTCGTCCACTTCAAGAAAACATATATTGGAAAATCTATTTGATGTGCATTCATTGTTTTGTCGAATGAGAATTTTCAAAGTGTTTGAAGTGAATATCACGTGTGAGTACGGTTTTTGCACAAAAGTTTGTTGCTAGTCTCATTTTTGCTGATTACATCCTGGAGAACATGAATAAAGAAGTGAATGTGTGCACTACAGTGCTGGAGATGCATTTTTAGCACACGCAGGGTATTCTACGCGCTTTTTTATTCTGGCGCCATTGGCGCCTGGCGCCCTTCTTTTCAATTGGCGCCATGGCGCCCTTGGCGCTTGGCGCCCTCTTTCCGTGGCGCCCTTGGCGCCTGGCGCCCACTTTCCGAATGGCGCCATGGCGCCCTTGGCGCTTGGCGCCCTTTTTCTGTGGCGCCCTTGGCGCTTGGCGCCCAGTTTCCGAATGGCGCCATGGCGCCATTGGCGCCTGGCGCCCTTTTTTCTGGCGCTTTTCCATCACTAGTCTCATCTAATATAAGGTCATCTGAAACATGTCATTTCTCACCTGGTGGCACTCCCAGACAGTGTAAAATGTCAAATGTCATGCGAAGTATTTAAAGCCATGTAAAATGTCAAACTTGGTCTAAGCATCAGTAGTGGGAGTGTGGATTATTTTTTGGCTTTTTCTGTGCACTTTTAATATTCCAAAAAAAAAATTAAAAAAAAGGAATATTAAAAGTGCACAGAAAAAGCCAAAAAATAATCCCCACTCCCACTACTCCATCCCATCACTGTCCACTACCATTTCTAAACCACATTCCATTCCATAAAATACCCACCAAATTCAGATCGAATCGTCGAGCACGGACGTGCGCCAGTCGACCAGCTACGTGGACGTGTGCTTCACGCTGAAACAATCGGTCGATTTCTGGGAGCGTCTTGAATTTAGCGAGCCGATTGCTCACGCCACTCACACGGAGAAAATGATGCAGCTCGTGTGCAAAGGCATTGAGACGTATACGGAGAAAGTGTTCGCGTTTTTGGAGCACACTGGGTTCTATGATGATGGGCAGAAGTTCACGGAGGCCCATTTGAATCAGGTGAGTGGCAAGAATTTCATGATAAATTTGTATTGAAGTAACACTCGGATTATCCCTCCCTCGATGAACCCCCCCCCGCTCAATATTTGCCCTCTGAAAAAATAAACCCCCCGGGCTGGGAGGAAATATTTACGGTACATTATAATCAGCGCCAATTCCATCACAGCTTCCACTCACGTGCCTTTTAATTCGCTCACATCCATACCTACCATAATCAACTGATTACAACCTCAGCTGTTCGTGACTATCAACGATGCGGAGCAGGCGCGCCGCGTCGCTTCCGACATGTCCGATCGCTTGCGGCTGGATGAAATCGCCGCCAGATTGGCCGACCTTCAAGTAGGTGCACTTTGAATGGGTGAAATGTATAATTCCTGCTACACTATCTGCGTTTTGTGGTTGTGTGCGTGTTTTCACTTCGTTCTGTGTAGCAAATATGTGTGTGCTTACATGTGCGTCATGTTTTTTTACAGTCAACACGGATATGTTTGTGCCCACACGTGGATCTTTACACGAAAGGAATGCCGTATATCCTCGAATAAGCCCCCCTTGAATAACTCTTCCGTATAATAACTCCCGCTGTAGACCGAGTGGGGGAAACATACCCCCCTTGAATAACTCCCACACTTGAAAAACTCCCCCCTCTGTGATGGGTGGAAAAATACCGGATCAATTTTTAAAAAAAAACAATTAATTAACCCAGACAGACCAAATAATGCTACGCCAGGGCTGCAAATGCAGTGTAGTGTGTGAAATGAAAATTATAAAAGAATATTAGCCTACGGCAGCGACAACAGATACATAAAGCGATAATGAGGAAAAAATTATTCCCCCTCGAATAACTCCCCCTCGAATAACTCCCCCTTAAATAATACCCCATTCAAAAACTATGACGAAAAATAACTCCTTGGGGTCTTAATCGAGGATTTACGGTAGCCATTTAATTTGCCCCCAGCCCAGCGTAAGTTTTACTCACCGCCCCATTTTTCGGGTAGATTTACCCTCCATGAGAAAATCTCATCCAGCCACTGTCGTCTTTGTGCACTGCAGAAATATCACTCTTCTAAACTTGAGAGACCGCCGCAATGGAAGTTTTGGAAAAAGGCACCGGAAATGGTATTCCACAGCATTCTGCGCGCTGCGGGTTCAACTTGGTTCAGCGTTTTTGCTTTAACTTTTGTTTGGTGTCGTTTTTTTGTTTTTGTTTTGCAAATCATGGCAAGGTGTCTAACCAACGATGGCACATTTTCATATACAAAAACGTTCACTGGTTGTCCATTTGTTTAGTTAAGCAATTCGCTTACACTTTAAAATATTTTTAGGTTTTCCGGATTCTACTTTGTGTCTACCTGATTTTGTGCCTCTGCCTCAGGTGGCAGTCCCGCTCCCTGTAAAGTGCTATGACAAGTTTCAAATGTCAAAATAAAAACAAATTTAATTACTGTAATATTGACATTTTGCATAACATTTGATAAATTTCTATTACATTTTGCATGACATTTGATACTCTACATGACACTTTACAGTACAGGGTGCGGGAATGCCCCTGGTGTTGCCGCCGCTCAGCATCTGTGCACAACTGGCCATAGACATGCATCGCTACTTTTTAACGCTTACTTCAATCTAAACTACACGTCTCCACGTAACCACAATCAACCCTCTCCCTTGATCAACCCCCCCCCCATCCGTTCAGGACGCGTCACGGGCCGCTCAATGGCAGTCGACAGTGGAGCACGTGGTCGACAGTTGTCGATCTTGCGTGGCTGGCCACATCGACCTGGCGCTGGAGCGACTCATGCGTCGCAAGCAGGCGGAGTATGCGAAATTGGTCTTCCATTTGGCTTTTTCACCCTCGTCGTGCCCAGCTGAAGAGGTATGATTCCTGTACCATTTGAATTTTCAATATTTAAAATGTTTTTTATTGCCAGGTTTCTGCATATTTTAATCCTGCTGCTAAAATGCACTGAAAACCAATACTCGAAATTGTAAGTATTTGTAATGTACTATCAATATCTAGCATAAAATGGTAAGATGAACTTAATTCATCGCTTATTTTAGCAAAATAATTTGATGACAAATTTAACTCCCCTCGAACTCAAATTACTCCATCGAAAAAATTCCCGAGGGGTTAATTGTAGACTGTAGACACTGTAGATAATAAATATTGGAACGCAGCGTCAATAAAAAACTATTGAACACAATTCTCAAATTCCACAATTGCCACAGGCCGGGCGTCGCCTGATCGACAAGCTCGACACCGACATGACCGCCGTGCACAAACGTTTGCTGCACCGAAACTTTGTGCGCTACCTAACCTGCCTATACAAAACGATCATGTCGCTCATTCAAAAGACCGTCGACGAAAATCAGGGTGTAAGTTTTTCAGTTGCATTTTACCAGATGCCAGTCCCAGACCCTGTAAAAGACCCTGTAAAAGACCCTGTAAAATGTCATGTGTCATGTAAAAGTCCCTGTAAACTGTCAGGTATCATGTAAAAGACCCTGTAAAGTGTCAAATGTCAAGTAAAATACCCTGTAAAGTGTCATCTGTATCCAAATCTTGTTGTATCGTATCCAAACCTACTGTTTTTGTATCCAACTATTACCTTTGAACCTAAGATGTATCACAGTTGTAGGACATCTTACAGGTCCTTGATACTTTACAGTGTCTGGGACTGCCCCCAGATCGCCAGATAACCGTTGGCTTGGCACAATGCCAATTCTTCTTTCTATTCAGCAAGAGTCCGAGTTCTACACGCGTCTGGAGGAGGCGGTCGATATTATCGATGAGTTTTTCAACGCCGGCGGCGTCGGGCTCAGACAGGAAGCTTTGGAAAGTACGGCCGAGCGACAAAGACTGGTCACTATATTGCAGTCTTACGGTAGAAGTACGGTAGATCTGATACACATGTACTATAGGAGGTATGTGCAGCTGCAGGTCGGTGTTTTGCGACTCAGTCTCAATTTCATTTTTTAATTGTGACGTCATTAATGCGAGCTGCATGGCGCAGGAGAACGTGTCCGACTGCCGTTATGGTATATTGAATGTGCGCGCGTACTATAATCCGCAGGCTGACCTGCTCGTTGTGGATGGTTTGTTGTAATGTATTTTGTGGGGCAAATGCTTTTCTTTGTTTGATTCATAATTATTTATTCATTTATTTGTCGCATTTGTTTATTTGGAACAAATACTGTATTTGTTTGAATAGTTTGCTTGGGAAATTATTTTTTCTTCAGACTTTTTTCAGGGGGGAAATCTTTAAGGGAAGGAATTATTCAAGGGGAATTATTTTGTCGTTAAAATGTTTTATGTTTATCATGCATGTTTAATCAACTCATTTCACGATCACATTTCTTATAAACAAGATAACATTCCATTTTTGTTCAAATTTGACACAAATTGATCATATACCTTCCTAAAGGGGGGAATTATCCAAGGGGAGGAATTATTTTTCCTCACTCGTCTAACAGGAGGAATAATTTAAGCGTGGGAATAAATCAAGGCGGGAATTATTCAAGAAAATACAGTAAATGTATCGATTGCAAATAATAAAAATGAACCAAAAAGATAAATACATATTTATATCCGACCACCCGTTTTTGTACAAACCCCTCAAACGCTCAACCCCCCTGCAGTTTTATCGGCGAAAAGAATTCTCGCGCTGGACACAAATGGCCTGAGCGACCCTTTCGTCATAGTGGAGTTGGTACCAAAGGTTCACTTTCCGGAAAATCCGGTTGTCAAGACTAAGATCGCCTATAAAACCTTGAACCCTGTTTTTGAGGAGACCTTTGAATTGTTAGTTTTGATATAAATCTGTATTTGATGTATTTGAGGTTGTCTCAACTCTCAAGCTGTAACTGCACCCAGAGTTGACTGGGCATTGTAAATTTCATCAGTGATTACAAATTGCCCTACACACTAGTTCTCTGTGGAAATTCCGAAAAATTGAGAAAATTCATAAATTGATTACAGACAAATCATTCTTGTACACTCAAATGCGTTCAAAACCACGAGTTTCACTCATTTTTACGGCAGCAAATGTGTAGGTACAATCAAGCATTTCTGTGATATTTGTTAACTGAGAAAGTACATGTCATTTCAACGAAAATGTTGCAAGTGTCTACCGCTCCAAAAATCGGGACAAAATTGTCAAAATAGTGTCTCTTTGAATATTTCCCCCATGCAAACCAAGTGGGAAAAAAAATATATGTCAAAAAAACATCTCTGTCCAGGCGCAATGATACGTTGCACTCAAAATACGCATGGAGGGATGGAAGTGTGACTAGTCTGAATAACTTAATGCAAACAATGTAGTGTAGTCAACAGTATCTGTTTACTAAGTATCTACACAGCTGTTTTAAAGGTATTTTACGCTGCCAGTGAACCTTTCTAAAAATAGTTTTCGATTTAGTAAATCCGTTTGTGATAGCAACTTCATCGAAACCATACACACGAAAAGAAGTAACGCTCGAGGATTTATCCGAGCAAATACGATAAATGTCGCAAAGAACAATGCGACTGAGCACTACACAAAAGGAAAAATGCACCTAATTCATCGGTGGTGAGAAAAATGTAATGTTGTGGGAGAAAATAATATTTTTTTGTTTTTTATTCAGGTAGGATATGGTAGTCAGTGGATATGGTGCAGTCAGTGGACTCTACCACACACACCCGCAGCCACGTGTCCGAGGGCGCCCTGCCGCCGGTGGCCTGCCTTCACTTCGTAGTCATGGATCACGACTATCTGCGCACCAACGACTTCGCCGGCGAGGCCTACCTGGACCTGCGCGACGTGCCCGGCTTCGCGTGTGACCAGGTGCCAGTCCCAGACCCTGTAAAATGTCAAATGTCATGACAAGTGTCAAAAGTCACGTAAAATGCCCTGAAAAATGGCAAACGTGCGTTTGCCATTTTCCAGGGGGTAGTCCCGGATCCTGTAAAATGTCCTGCAAAATGTCAAATGTTATGCAAAGTGTCAAACGTCATGTAAAATGCCCCGCAAAATGGCAACTCGGTTGCCATTTTGCGGGCCATTTTACATGACTTTTGACACTGCATGACATTTGACATTTTGCAGGTCATTTTACAGGGTCTGGGCTTGGCACCTGCGCATTTTAGATGACTCTTGACACTTTGCATGACATTTGACATTTTACAGGGTCTGGGACTGCCCGCAGGAGAATGACACAAATGACGCCGGCCGCAGACCTTCAAACAACGGCGCGTCTGCCGCTGCGCTGCGACAGTTCAATTTGGCCTTGATTCATCCCAGCGATGGAGGCGACTCGGATTTGTTGAACGTTTTGGCTACTAGGAAGGAGAATAAAGACGCGTGTGAATTTTTGAGGCATATTGCTAATATAAGGTATGTTTAAGTGTCTATAAAGTGAAATTTATCTACCTATCTCCTGTCGGATGCTACTTCGGGTTCTGTATGACTTTTTTCTACACTTTTTACCTACTTGTAGATGGTGACTAACAATGGCAAACAAAAACTCACATTTTTGTTTCAACACTAGGTAAAAACGCATTTTTTTCTAGAAAAATTCTAAAATTTAGAAAACTTTTTTTAGATCATTTTAGAAAAAACACTTAAAAAAATTTTTACCCCTTTTTATAGAATGTTTGTCATCGTTAATTGTGATTGCGTTTGGGTTTGCTTTGGTTATTTTTAGATTTATAACAGTTAACAGTTTTATATTTATAACATTTATAAGTTTTATTGTATATTTAATGGTATTTTAGATCTTATACGGTGTTGTATGATACTTTTTTCGGCTTTATGCACCACTTGTGGCAGCTGGCTATGCAACATAGCACGCTCCAAAAATTACTTGTGACAGTTTCAAGTGCCGGCTTTTTCGTTAAAATATTTCATTGTGAACATTTCTTTTCCATCACGCGTTAGAAAATTTTAGAGATCATCTCATAGGGTGTACTAACTAAATATGATCGAAACGAAGGTTCGGTTGTGAAAGTGATATTGTGATATCAATTACCTAGGTGGTTTTCACGATTGTCTGTTAACTGCATACCCTATTTGCTTGAATAATTTTCTCTTGAATAATCCCTCTTTAGGCATATGATTAATTTGTTGTGTATAATTTGAACAAAAAGTGCATCTTATGTTGTTAATAAAGCATATTTCATGAAATGTTTCAAAATATGGTTCAAAATTTCCCGAAAGAATAATTTACCCCTTGAACAATTCACCCTCTTGAATAGTTCCCCCTCAAAAAAGTCTGACGAAAAAATAATTCCCTAGGGGAATTATTCGAGCAAATACGTGATGGTGACGCTTGACAAGCGTTTAGCGTCAGTGACTCCGGTGCAGAATTTAATCACCGTGACACTTTTTTCCGGCAGCCCGATTCATTTTATCAGAAAAAAATACACTAGCCTATTCAAGAACGTGGTTCTTTTTGACAGTAAATCTCGCTGTCTGACTGGGCTGCGCAAAAAATGCGCCCCAATAAAACGTAATTAAACAAAAAAGTAATTAAACTGGGCCCCAGGGGTAGTGATGGAAAAGCGCCAGAAAAAAGGGCGCCAATGGCGCCATTCGGAAAGTGGGCGCCAGGCGCCGAGGGCGCCACAGAAAAAGGGCGCCAGGCGCCATGGCGCCATTTAGAAAGTGGGCGCCAATGGCGCCACGGAAACAGGGCGCCAAGCGCCATGGCGCCATTTGAAAATTAGGGCGCCAGGCGCCAAGGGCGCCAGGATAAATAAGTACGTTCAATACACTGCGTGTGTTAAAAATGTTTCTCCAACACTGTAGAGCACCCATTCACTTCCTTATTCACATTCTTCAGAATATAATCAACAAAAACGAGACAAGCAACAATTTTTTGCGTAAAATCAGTTCCCCATGTGACATTCAGTTCAAGCATGCAATGTTCGACAAAACAATGCATTCACTTCACATGGATTTTTCAATAGATGTTTTCTTGAAGTTGATGCAAATGGAATTACGACTATTTGAATCCATTGATTTAAGAGTTTGCAAGTTCGATGGCCAATCGTTCTCAGCTTCTGATAAACCGTTGGGTGGAAAATTTCCATCCATTGTCACTACTACTCTGTCGATTTTTCCAGTGAATTTCCACTATCCACTGACATGCTTTTATATTTTTTCTGATTTACGATGCACTCACCTTGAAACCCTGCTGGCGCCCTGTCTGGGCAGGGCGCCACAGTGAAAGGGCGCCAAGGGCGCCATGGCGCCTTTCAGAAAGTGGGCGCCAGGCGCCACTGGATAAGGGCGCCAATGGCGCCATGGCGCGGCGCCCTTTGGCGCCCTCAAATGGCGCCAGCGCCATGGCGCCATTCCATCACTACCCAGGGGCTGCATGTAATGATGTACCTAGGTATCTGAGAATCGCTGTTAAAAAGTTTTTGTCAGCGACTCAGTAGATACTTCTACGACCATTTAAGTTTAAACATAAACTGTGTTGATTTACATCGGCGGTTGTTTTCTTCGTATTTATTTACTCTGTCTGTTCCGGTTTGTCCATGAAAGTCTTTTCGTTTGATAAAGTCCTACAATTTTGTACATGTACAATCATCTTGATTCCGAGGCGTTAATTTGCCATTTTCACGCCTCATTTTTCACTTGAAGCTGCGCCATTCAGCGGAGATTTCACGCTGACAGCCATTGGTGCCACTTCCAGACCCTGTAAAATGTCAAATGTCACACTAATTGTCAAAGGTCATGTAAAATGGCAAACATCGTTTCCCATTCCCAGTTTACATGACTTCTGCCAATTGGCATGATAATTTACGGGGTATTTAGCAGGTTCTAGGCGTCTGATTTTTGCCCAAAGTTCAATATGCAATTCAGTAAAAAACTTAACGATTGCGGCGGACTACCCTACGTGACGTAAATATTTACATGATACCGGAACAGACAAGTCTCATAAATTGTCTAGTGGTTACTCGATTTCGCAACTTGTTCATTTGTGTATCTTCGAATGGGTGTCTCTGCCATTTTAATCATGTATTTCCTGATTCCGTTTTCAACTATTTTTCGAGTGCCAAAATAAATCTGAACAATAAAAGCGTCGCTGGCAACTCCGCACAATTTGTTTCTAAAGCAAAAATTTCGACCCGCTGCATGCTGTCCATGCATTGCGTCTGCGCTCATTAGTTTTCAACCGAAATTTCAAAAATCCACAAATCAGCTTTGAAGGTAAATATATGAGTTGACGGAGATTAAAATCGACTCGTTCTAGAAAACTGAAAATGTGTCAAAGCTGATTTATGAGTTCTCGAAATTTTGGCCGAAAAACTAAATTGTCTGGGCACATTCCTCAACCTATCGTAACATACCTGCATCCACTGTGACATCCTTCCGTTTGCCGCGTGAGTGGAAGCACGCGACAACATTCCCATTCCGCCTGTGGAGCGGCGGCGCGCGTTGCACAGCACTTAGCGGCGCTGCGGCGCGCTATAACCCGATCCTTTGTATTCCATGCAACTCGCTAGTGCGCTGCGCTGTTATTCGGCGCCGAGCAGAGGTGGATTGGGTCGGCGGGTTCATGTTGCTCGTGCCACCCCCTTACCCCCCTCCCCAACCCCCCTTACCCCCCGCGCGTTGTCAATTGTGCATGCGATCGCAGTGCGGTCTTTCGACGTCAGCTTGGCTTTTTGGTTTGAGGACCTCGAATTTTGCTTAGGTGCTTGTTTGTTGCGCATGCGCACCGCGGCGCTATTTTCGCAAAGTAGGATTTCCGCGCTACAGCGGTCACGCAATGCGCGGCCGCAGTAATCGGGCGGCGCGACAATGCATTACCGTTGCAGCGCATGTTTCCGCAGTGATATAAAAGTAGCGCGGGCTCCACACTTTTTGTTCAGTCGCCCTGAGCCTAATTCATTTTCCGTGTTTTTTCCCCTTCATTGAATCGCTCTCGCCGGAGTTGACATGAAGTGATTTTGGGAATTGACCGACCACGTGTCGCATGGCGACGGTGTCAATTTGAGAAACAATCGCAATTATCGCAAACGTTTTATAAAGCAAATTATTCGGCCCCGGCAGTTGCGTTTTGCTCTTGCAAGTTGCCGCGGGCCAGTTGCCACTTGGGGAGGGTTTGTCCATTTCCACCGCCCCAAGTGTTTTCAGTGGGTCATGCCCACTACATGGTGACCACACAATATACATAAAACGAAAGCAAACGCATGTATTGCCACCCGAGCGGGCCGCGACAAAAAGGCGATAAGCAGTGACGCCGGCCGCCCGAGCAGCACCACATCAGCAACAAACGGAGCGTGACAAGAGTGTCATCAACCGCACCGGCGACAAGCAGTAACGCCGACAACTTGGCACCAACAGCTGAGCAGCAACACCAGCAGGAACGCCAGGATGGCAGACACCGACGCGCCAGCAGCGGCGGCGACAGCGGCGCAGAAACGCCGCGTACATTTCACGGAGCGCGAGCTCACAGAGAAAATCGAGGAATGGGCAGCAACGCCAGACAGATGGGCCCTGCTCAACACCGGGAACGCGTTGAACGCGTACCGAGATGACACCATCACCAAGGACAAGGACAAATGGCCAAAGTTTAACTCACCATGGAAAGATAGCACAGAAACGTTAGCACGCAAAGTACTGCGCATGGCAGAAAAGTACTTCAGCACCAGGAAAGATGACAAAATAGAAATGGAGGACCCAGAAGCAGCCTACAGTGACGAATTCGATCTAGACAGCACGCCAGTCATCCGACCAAATGTCCGACCATTCAGATCGCGCATCCAAGCGGCAAAACCAGAGGCGTCACAGCCACAGGGAGACCTGGCAGTGCTGGCCACGATGATCCAGCAAGTACAACTGCAGTTGCACCAGAATCAACAAGAAAACAGAGACATCCACGCGCGCATCGACGATTTGGCCCTGAAACAAGCGAGCAGCTCAACCGACGCACCAAACACGTCAAATTACGCCGCCCCACAAAGTCCCAGCGGAGATCCATGGAAATGGAGCACCGACGACCGACTGGAAACACTCAACAGCGGTCCTATCATGAAAAGATTGATCCAGTACATGGAGCAATACGTGCTGTCACCCAATGATGGATTACCCAGACTGAGCACACTCACGCTGCCACAAGACCGGATGAGCATAGGACACGTAGCATCAGCAGCCAACAAGCAAATAAAGTTCAGCGGAGAGCCAAACAGCAACACGGGACCATTCAAATTTTGGCTGCACATGGTCATGCAACAATCGCTGGGCGTCCCGGATAGCATGCAACAGCTGTTCTGGAACAACGTGTTCATGCAGTGCCTAACAGGAGTGGCACAAAGCAGATACATGAGCATCCGAATCGCGCGCCGCCACGACATTCTATATGTCGTGGATAAACTAATTGGCATGTACAGGCTGGACCACCAAGTACACTCGGTTGCAGACTGGTACAACCTCAAAGCGGCGGCAGGAGAATCGGTAATCGAATTGCACACGCGCCTGTGCACAGCGTTTTACCACATCAGCGAGACCATGTCTGACAACGAACGAGAACGCATGATCGGAAACAAATTATTCATTGAAGTCCCGAAGCTGCTCCCAGCATCGTGCTGGTACATGTGGAAAGAACGCTGGCAAGAAAAATGTTGCACACTGGACATGGCAGTGGCGAAAATGGAAGCTGCCCGACTAGACATCGAACGAACGCGCGCACAACGCAAAGAGGAGCAAAGTCAAAGACCACGCCAACGATACGGGGGCAACAGGAACTGGCAACCAGAGCGCCGCAGCGTTGACAACACCTGGCAGACAGAACCAAAAGTCCAGAGCACCAAAACAGCTCCGGAAGCCGCCGCCAGGGCCACCCTCGACCCACGTGACCACAAGGGTCCATGGTGCACTTTCTACCTCCATCGAAACCCAATGGCCCATGATTCACAGCAATGTTACGTGGATCCAGAATCACCAGCATACAAACCAGAGCTGGCACAAAGAATCAAAGAAAACATGCAGCGCCAGGGAAAGTCAGATGAAGACGCAAAACGAAGAATGGAGCAAAGGTGCAAAGAAATGAACATTCAAATGAAAGCCACAGCACCCCCCAAGATGCTAGCCAGCCGCTACACTGCCCAGGAAGAAGACGGTGACTGGGACGAGGACAGCGATCAAGACGAATGGGCCGACATAGACGATTGGGTCCCAACGGTCGCAAGCACAAAAGAAGCCACAAGCAACTATACAGCAGGGGCACCAGATCCAATGGCAACAATTACATTTCAGGGCATACCAATCACAGGGCACATTGACACAGGGTGCAACATAGGGCTGTTCATTGAGGACACAGCGCTAGAGCAGTTATGGACCAAAGCGGGACTGGACAGACAGACAGAACGGGCAAAATTTGGCCCATATACTGGCAGCCACATCCGCACGTCAGGAAACATAATTAAGAGCGAGTGGCTGCGCATGTACGATATGGCAGTAAAGCACCAAACACCAGATGGCAAATGGCACGCGGACACACTGCCAGCAGTCGTGAAACTGATGGAGTTCTTACCACCGGCAGACCCGCTACTAATCGGCCGGGCGGCCATCTGGGGAAAGTTGCAAATCGTGCAGACGGCGCACCACGAACTGGAGCGCCTATCCGGTGAATATGCACAAGGACCAGGCATATTTCGCACAGAAACAGACGGGACAACGCTCAGAACTGCAGACGTGCGAACAACGCAAGACGAAGTAGTGCCAGCAGGCAGCCAGCACCAAATCAGGGTCATGGTGGATAAAAACATGCAACTCCCGGAGTACACAGAAAGTGGCGAGAAGTTAGCATACGCACTCGACCCGTACTCGCGAGATGAGAATGGACACCTGACAGAGTCAATCCCAGGGATTGTGTGCAACACAGCGTTGCACCCGGGAAAAAACTGGATGGAGGAACCAAGTTTCCCGCTCCGCATAACGAACAAAACGGGAATGGAGCAGTTCATACCAGCATACACAAAGATTGCAGAAATATTCACCACAGCGCACGTGCTGATGGCAGAAGAACAGGCAACGGTACAAGGGGCACTGCACCTGCCACAACCGCCACCAGTGACACATGAAGACTGCAAATGGGCGGAACTCACACCGGAGCAGCAGGACCACATCGACCAAGTCTGGCCCCGCCTACCAGCAGAAACGCAAGACGCGCTACCGGCAGAATTGAAGGACAGGTTTAAAAACCTGCTGGCGAGGCAAATGGGACTGTTCAGCCTCACCGAGTATGACATCGGCGAGACGCAAGTCACGGAACACAAAATTGAGCTAATCCCAGGAACAGAACCCATCAAATGCGCAGCCAGGTTCGAGACACCACCAAAGCGCGCATTTGTCTGGCGCACAGTGGAGGAAATGCTAAAAAAGAAATTAATCGTGCCATCCGCATCGCCATGGGCATTTCCACTAGTAATAGTACCAAAGGGCAAGACCGACTATCGACTCTGCCTGGATTTCAGAAAGCTAAATGACGTCACAGTCAGAGACGCATACCCCCTGCCACGAATTTCGGATATGTTCCAGCAGATGAGTGGAAGAGCCTTGTTCTCCACCATGGACGCCAGTTTTGGATACTACAATGTCACAATATCAGACCCAGCCACAAGAGACATGGTGTCCTTCGTCTGCAGCAGAGGACAGTATAGCTACACGCGCATGCCACTAGGTCTAAAAAACGCGGGGGCAAGTTTCCAGAGACTCATGGACTGCGTGCTGGCAGGGCTCAACCAGGAGCCAGAAAGACCAGCATTTTTCGCGTACATCGACGACGTGCTAGTAGCCAGCAACAACCCAGAAGAGCACCTGCAACATCTAGTCCAACTGTTTAGCAGGCTGCAATGGGCGGGAATCCGGCTAAAACCAGAAAAATGCCACTTTTTCTGTGCCAAAGTCAAGTTTCTGGGCTTCGAGCTCAGCAAAGAGGGCATCGAGCCGAAGCGGAGTAACATCGCAGCAATACTGGAAATGGCAACACCGACCACAAAACAAGCAATCAAGACATTTCTAGGAAAGGCAGGCTATTTTAGCCAACACATCCCGGGGTTCCACCGGCTAGCAGCACCACTGAATGAGATGGCCAAAGGGAAATACAGGGTGAATGGCAGCGACCCAATCCCACCACACGAGGAATGGACAACAGAAGCCAAAGAGGCATACGAAGCGTTGAAACAGAAATTGAGCAAGGCGCCAGTCCTGGCACACCCAAACAGGTCACAAATATACTACTTGTACACGGACGCGTGCGACATCGGGCTGGGAGCCGTGCTCATGCAACAAAGTGAAACCAACCCGAACCAACTGCGCCCGATCGCGTTTGTATCCAAAAAACTACCAACAACGCACAAAAACTGGTCAGTCATTGAAAAAGAGGCCCTGGCATGCACATGGGCACTGGACCGACTAGGCGATTACATCGACGGGCAGAAAGTCGTCCTGCGCACAGATCACAAAGCGTTAGTGAATGCGCTAATAAAACCTGCTCACGGGAAGATCGAACGTTGGACACACAGATGGGCCATGCGATTGTCACTCAGAGACCTGACAATAGAATACTGCCCAGGAGAACAGAATGTGGTAGCAGATGCCCTCAGTCGCAACCCAATCGACGACGTTGACTCAGCAGCATTCCAGAGGGCCAGCGAGAGCATCCGAGTCCCACTGCAAGAATTATGCCCACACATGGCCAGATCGGCACAGGCACCAGTAGACTGGCAAAAAGAACAAGCCAAAGACGCAGAGTGCCAGGCAATTACGAAAAAACTCAAAGAAGGAACAATCAGCCGAGCACAATATGCGATGGACAACGGCATCGTACTGTACCAGGGCCCACACGGACTGCAACCACTAGCCCCACAGCACCTGCGCAAATGGGTCTTGCAACGAGCGCACGCTGGGCGTATCGGCACTCATGGAGGCGTGGAGAGAACAGTACAACACGCAGGCCGGGTGGCAGCATGGCCACGCATGCGACAAGATGCAGCCGAACTAATCAAAGAATGCCACATTTGCAAAATTACAAAAGACGGCCAAAAAACGTGCTTTAGCCCATTATTCCCAGTAGACCCGGGAACCAGACCATGGCAAAAAATGGCAGTTGATACGACACCAATGCCCGAATTCAAAGGACATAAACACCTGCTTGTAATGGTAGATTACCTAACAAGAGCAGTCGCACTGGCACCACTGCGACAGTTAACGGGGAACGCAGTAACAAAAGCAATAGAAAAATCGGTGATACATCTGTTTGGGCCGCCGCAAGAAATCGTCAGCGACAATGGCACGGAATTCGTCAACAAAGACGTCACCGAGCTGGCTGAGAAATGGGGATTCAGGCTGCGCACAACAACACCGTACCATTCGCAATCCAACGGACTAGCCGAACGGGCGATCAGAAGCGTGGAACAGCTAACTCGACAATGGACAGAAAGCAATGGCAAATCAAGGGACTGGCCAGCAGCGCTGCCAGAAATCACGCTTCGAATGAACACGGCATACAATCGCGACATAGCACACGCACCCTTCGAATTACTTTTTGGCTATATGCCATCAATTTTGACAGGGACAAATAGTCCCGAAAACATCAACGACAACAGTGAAGAGGCTGTCCGCAGCCCACCAAGCCACAACACAAGATTACAAACAGCCATAAGAGCACTAGCAACGCGCATCCCAACCGCGGCACAGCGGCCTGGACACCTACAAGGCCTCTGGCAACAGGCACAGCGACAGCTTCGCAACGCCCAAGACCGATACAAAAATGCACACGACAAAAACAAAAATTCAAATATCAAAATCGGCGACACAGTATACGCCGAAATCCGCTGGGGCATGGCGGTAGAACAGAAAACACGCCCCATACGATCCGGCCCACACACGGTCATAGGCCTGGATAAATCAATTGCATTAGTGGATACGGGGGACCGTATCCAAAGATTACCAATAGCCACACTCGTACTGGCAAACGACATAAAAAAAGAAAAATTCACACTTTCCACGGACGAACGCGGCAATCCAACAAAAATGGCACCCACCGGGCACAGCAACAGCAGCAGCACAAACAGCAAAATGGCAGAAACGCGCACAAGTGGCAACAAGCATGGACAATCGACGCCGCCGGCCCAAGAACCACCAAGGAAGCGTGTGCCGATCACTTGGGTCAGTTCCGGGGTTTGTCCAGGGATTAGACACACACACGCACTGTACGAGGCGGCAACAACTCTGTTGACGCAGGCGCACCCAGGCGCACCGGCCGCCAATCGCACGGCGGCAGCGCTGGGCTACGCCGCTGACAACACCGAAAACGAGCGGCGGTCACGCTCGGACGTGCAGCGACAATCTTCGCGCCAGAGCGGCAGGACAACCCCCGTGAAGCCAAGGGTACCGCGGCACAACAGCGGACCGCAGCGACCGTCTAAGGGTACGTCGACGGCAACTTTGGCCAGGTGCCAAAACATGCGTAAATCACACTTGCACACCACAGAACCCCCGCGCAACGGAATCCGGACGCCCCGCTCGCAATCGGCCAACCGCACGGCGGCGGCCGCGGCGACGAACACTGAAAGAGGTAAAACATCTAAAGAGGGCGTTCCACACAATAACAATAGAACAATCGCACACACGCACCACGCAGTCGGCGGCAACAGAACCCTCCTGCCGACGCCGACGCATGGAGAAAAAACGAGCGTGCAGTTGTGTGCGGAAGCGGGCCACGTAGCACCGACGGCACCCAGAAAAGTCCCACTATCTGGTGAGACAACTTCGCTATTTGAGCATGCCAAAACAGCCGGGAAAACATACAACGTGGGCACCAAACTTTCAGCATCCGCCAAGGTCACCACGCTGCAGGAACAGGTCACGCTGCTGAGTCAGAGCATGGAGCGCCTCAAGGTCTGGCCGCATGAGGCGCTCCCACTGCTACGCTGGTCCCTGACGGCAGAGAACGCGTTGCGCGTGGAGCGCAACGACTTGCGCGGGCAAGTCGAAGCGAGGCGGGCCGACCTGCACGCGGCCGCGCAGCAACTGCAGGCCGCCAACAACCGCGCCGCCGCCGCCGAGTCAAAGTGCCGCGCGCTGTCCGAGCAGTTAGCCGAGCTGAAGGAGCTAGCCGACGGCATCACGTCCGAATGGCTCCGCACCCAGCGGCAGCTCGCGCAAGTCCAAGGTTGTGAATTGCCGCCCGACAATGCAATTCCGCAGTGCCTCGCCGGCCGCAAGAATGATTTCGGCCTGATCCGTGTCCGGCCAGCCACACCCGAAGAGCTCGCCGAGGTGCCGACCGCCATGCCGCCGTCCGCCACCACGCCGCCGCACGAGTTCGACAGCGACGAAGACCTGCTCCCGGCCAGCCCACCAGCCGCCACGCCCAGCCAAATGCCGTTCGTCAACTTGCCACCTCTTTTGTCACCGCTGGCGCCGCCACGTATATACGTTGACAGACCACGTGACCGCCCGCCGACGCCGCTTGACGCTAGCACAGAAGGAGTTACGCCGCCACGTCGCGTGCAAACCACGAGCCTCAAGAAACGCCCAAACACGGCGAGCAAGAAATAAAGAGAGAAAGTGACGTTTGTACCCGGTTTTTACATTTTCATTTGTTATATTTCCTGCGCGGCGACATTTCGACCAATTTTCGGCGTAGGAAGGGAATGATTTTCAAAGTTAAATTCACATTTTACGGGTATTTATCTGTCAATACGAGTAGGACGCGGATTTTTTCTTTTACTCATACGGGTTCATTTTTTTCCACTTTTTTACGGGTTTTTCGGATGAATTATTTGTAGAAATACCGGAGTTATCTGTACATTTTAACGCTAATCCTAAGCTAACATATTTATTTATTTATTACCCCAATTTCAGTTCGTTTAATTTCACAGATCGCGACCCTAGTCTGTAGTAGGGATTTCATCGGTTAGAATTTCTTTTGTTTTTGTCTTCCTTTTCGAGCCCCTCCCGCGGCTTGGGGGGGGGTGTTGCGCATGCGCACCGCGGCGCTATTTTCGCAAAGTAGGATTTCCGCGCTACAGCGGTCACGCAATGCGCGGCCGCAGTAATCGGGCGGCGCGACAATGCATTACCGTTGCAGCGCATGTTTCCGCAGTGATATAAAAGTAGCGCGGGCTCCACACTTTTTGTTCAGTCGCCCTGAGCCTAATTCATTTTCCGTGTTTTTTCCCCTTCATTGAATCGCTCTCGCCGGAGTTGACATGAAGTGATTTTGGGAATTGACCGACCACGTGTCGCATGGCGACGGTGTCAATTTGAGAAACAATCGCAATTATCGCAAACGTTTTATAAAGCAAATTATTCGGCCCCGGCAGTTGCGTTTTGCTCTTGCAAGTTGCCGCGGGCCAGTTGCCACTTGGGGAGGGTTTGTCCATTTCCACCGCCCCAAGTGTTTTCAGTGGGTCATGCCCACTACAACATGTTTATCAATGTGTCGCCGCAAAATTTTTCCTGACGTCATCGGCAACTGTAGACTTGAACGTGCTGAATTTCTTTATTTTGCGGCACATATCACATTTTATCAGTACCGCTAGTTGACGCATTGTCGCTTGTCGTCGGTGCATCAGCATCGTTGCCATGCCGAGTGTACGCGCCGCCGCGAGCACTGCAGCCGCGTCCCCCGCCGTTGGGTCGGGGCGGCCGTACCTGAGCAACTGCGTCCGCCGCCGCAACTCCGATGGGCCGGCGCGCGCCCTGTCGCATGTACGTCGTTGGGGCGCGTCGACCGATTGCATGCTTGTTAGGCGCGACCGTACCGCTTAATGTAGATGAAAAGCAAACAGTGGTGCGGTTCCCGATGATAGACGCCCGAGAGCGGCGGCCGTGTCCCCGCCGCCCGCCCGCCTACGGTATATGTACCTGCGCGCGGCGTTGCCAGTGAAGACGTGCCAGCTTGGCGGCGGCGGCGCGGCTGTTGCAGCGCGGCTGGGCGCCGCGTGGACGGCGTGTTTGCGCAATGATTGCTACACAAGATGGGCGGCGGCGTTGTGGTCGCACGGGGTGGCGCATGGCGCCGCTCGTCCCACTCAACGAGCGTGTCACGCCGCCCGGCGCGGCGCAAGCTGTCGTCGCACGCCGGTGCTGAATATGCAAACGCTTTGTGTGTACTTAGGCGGCGCTGCACTGGCCCCGGCGCCGTCAACTATAAGCGGTGATATGCTCGGCGGCAGCGTGGCGCCGCGAGTCCAGCCCGCGCGGCCGCGCGGCCGAAGCCCGTTGCATAGCTGCGAGCATGCGGCCGCGCACCGGTGCGGGGGCCACGCGGCGTACAGCGCAACCTGCCGCCGCTTAGTTTACCGTTTAGTTTACACGTCTCCAGCATGCGTCGACCGTTTCGCTCGACGCCCGCCCGTTGCGCTCACGCGGCGGCTACCGGCGCGGCCGCCGCTGCCGGTGCACCGCGTCGACGCTGATTCAATAGCACACATTCACTGCGCCCGACGCTGGGTTCAGGCGGGTTGCGCCCGCTATAAATCGCCCCGTCCATGAATGTGCGCCTTTCACAATGGTTCACACTGTCTGCGTTCGGTCCGGTGGCCGCGGCCGTCATTCGATGTTTCAGACGGCCGCCGCGTGTACGGCCGCCGCCGCGCCGGGCACCAAGCAACGAGCAACGCAATGCAATGCGCGAGCGAGCGGGCGGCGCGGCGGCTCGACGCGAGAAACTTTTCACAGCCCACCCCCGTACGGGTGTTGTACGTTGCCGAGCGGCCGCGCGCGCGCTGTAACACAGTGATAAGGGAACAACCTTTGATGCGTCTCCCCCCCCACCCGTTGCGTCGGCTAACATCTTCAGTGGAAAATGTCGCCGCGCAAATGTTTACCGTGGCCGGTCGTTCGTGCGCGCGCAATGTGAAATATTTCACGGACTCATCACCACGGGTCGGCATTTGGAGACGGGCCGCGTACCGTGGCGGCGCGGCGGCCGGCGTGCGCTGCATCAACTTGCTGCGCGCGGCGTTGCGCTGACGTGGCGCCTCGCGCCCGCGCCCCCTTTTCTGTGTGTGTTCAGCGTGGCCGCACTGACGCACGCCCGCTGCCCGACTGCGCTCACCGACAATTCGCCGGCCGCCGCGGCGAACGCGCGGCGCAGATAAGCGACCGGTGCTCTTCCACCGGCGACCTGGCCTTTATGATCGGCGCCCGGTTGCACGGACTGCGCTGGGCGCGGGCGCGGCCAGATAAGCGTCCGCTGCACTACATTTACCGTAGACACTGCTGGGGTTGATAACGTCAACGCAAATTCCAGTCGACCATAAAAAAACTGTTCAAAATCAATGTATTTATCTGCAACGATCTGCCAAACGCGAGAGCAACGATTCACGATGGTCTACAGATTCCGCCCACCCACATGCAAATTGAGCGGCATCCACAGAGCGGCGCGGCCGCCGGGCGGCCGTCTGACGCGCGCCGCAGCAGTTGGAAGAGCCGTTGTGTTGGTTGAATGGAGCCGTTGCACGGCCCATGCGCCATGTCGTTTTCTGCAGTCCGCCCCGGGTGCCGCCGCCGCCGCGCGGCTGCGAAAGGTTGAGTTTGGCCGTGTTGCGCCCAACCTTCAACACTTCTCGCCGCCGGGCCGGGCCGTTGCGCCGCGCCCGTCTCTGGCTGCGGCGCTTTGGGAAATCAATAGAGCCAAGTGTTGGTGCAAAGATCACAGACTGGGCAACGACTCGCTCCTTTCGTCCCGTCAACTTTGGAAATTGAGATTCACGCACGATGTTTATGCTTGAAAAAGATCCGCCCAGATTGGTGAGAGCCGCCGAAAATGTGTGGCGAATTTGCTTTCATCGCTGTACGTTCACAAGTTGCTTTCAGCTAATACGTTCACAAGTTATCACATTCGTTAACAGGTATGGATTGTGCCGCTTGTTTCCCGCTCTAAGCTGGCTGACGTTTGTCGCTACGAAAAGCTTTCAACCGGCTCAAGTGCTCGATCGTGTGTCATGATGTAAGCCGATGTGAAGCATCTGGCCGCGCGTCGGCGGGCGCTCACGCATTAGTTGAGCACGGCGGCGCATGTCAGAGCAGCGCATGCGCTCGCCCGGCTGCCAGCGAGCGCGACAACAATGGTGCTGGTGGGCCGCGCGCGCGCGCATGCTCGCCTGGCAACAGGTGCGCACAAGCGGCGCGTGTTTGGAGTCACCCGGCCCCATACGTCACCGCTTTAGGTGCTTCGATGCGCCGGTGCCGGCCCCACCTGAGGCGGGCGGCCCGACCCGGCCGTCTCCACGGCTACACGTGCATTGCCCCGTCCGGTCACCCATCGGCTCCGACGGCTGCTGCCGCGCTGCGCGAAGATGTCCGCCCGGCGGCGCGGCGGCGCATGTTACCGGCGGCCGCATTGTCCGCGCGCGCTCGCCCAACCGGCGCAGAGCAACGCGTGCGCTAACATTGAAGAGTAATCAGCTACACGTTCTGCGCGCGCGCGCGGTCGACCTGCATCGGCTGGCGGGGCGCGGCGCCGCGTAACAGCAACAGGGCGTTGCCAACGGTGACGCGGCCGGGGCTCCCAAAGCTGCGTCCATTATTCAGCGCGGCAGCCCAGTCGCCAGTGGTGCAGCCGAGTGGCTAACGCGCGCATTGTGCCGCCCCGCTCGCGTCTCTGCCGCGCCGGCGCCCAACTCGTAAACCTGTCCGCTGCGAGGCTGAATTTTAGTGATGCAGCGCGGCGAAGCGACCTAATTATGTATGCTTGAATATTGTGCGGTGTTAGCCCCCATCGGCGCTAGCCCAGTGTTGGTGTTTCGGTGGATTTGCTCGAATATGCTACCATGTTTCCAGTTCATTCACTGCACATTTGAACCTGATTTGCGTGGACGAGATGACTAACTGGAAATGTGGGGCTTGGAAAACACGACAATTATCATTGCGAAATATTGCATTGGGATACGATAAAATGCACTTAAAATTTTAAAAGGCCACAACGTTTCAGATAATGTGTACCTACATAAAGTTGATAGGTAAAAGCGGGTTGAACATTCAAAATGCACTTTGTTGTTGCAAATACCTAAAAAGAGAGCAGATCACAAAAACACTATCACATTGGCACGTTGACAAAAAAATGGCACATCACATCGCTAATATTGGAAACGTTTTGGGAGTTCTTACAAACGATTCAAGAAACCGTCAAAGAATCATACAATTTTTTTCAACATGATATAAAGCACTTGATAGCCACGTATAATGTCGCCGCGCACACTAGCTTACTAACCGAAGTGAACTCAAATTGGGTGCACATAAATCAGCTTAGAACGTGAAAAAATATTTGCTTTATTTGAGTTTACCAAAATGATTTATTTCAAATCTTCGTCAACCGTAGTTGACAGACACCACATTTCGAGTTGACTGGCAGTAAACTAGTGTGCACAGAGCCAACACGAATCTACACGACCATCGAAACACACTCACTTTGCCAGCTGGGGGCTCACACCATCTTCAGCCACCGGTTCCGGTTCCACATTGGGCTCGGTCTTCGTGTGCAGCGCGAGCGGTTCTTGCTGCGGGGCTGCATTGTCGCCGGCGGCCTCGTCCACCTCGTCGCCGGCGCCGGACGCGTTGTTGCCGGCGTTGTTGGCGCCTCCGCGCTTTGTGTGCGCGCGCAGCTCGTGCACGAACTGCTCGTGTCGGCGCCAGGCGCCCTTCCAGGCGAATACCTGCGTCGGGTTGTTTTGTGCGTAAAGTGGACAGACGGATCTATGTACGATGAATGATACCGTATTTTGATGAATACGGTCACGTGAAAAACGGCACCAAATTCACTCAAAGTGGAAGCAACGTGATAATCATGATTTAAAAAAAATTCATGTTTGTTCTTTTATTCAGATGGAATATAGTTTTTAGGTTTCATTATAAGGTGTGCGATCAGTGGACTATAAATACTTGTGAACGATTTCAGTTTCATCAACACGTTCGGCCGATGTCTCACCTTGCCGCAGTACCTGCACGAGTGCTTGGTGAGGCCCTGGTGAATGACGCGAATGTGCCGCCGCAAGTTGGACATTTGCGTGAAGTTGGACGCGCACAGGCGGCACGTGTACGAGCTGGGCCCGGTGACCAGCGTCAGGGACGCGTGCACCGCGTCCGTGCTGCCCGCCGCCGCGCCTGTAGCCGCTGTTTGGTCGACTGTGTCGCCGATCGTGCTGCGGTCGGTGTCCTCTGTCTGGAAGTGGGAAGATTCATGTATATTTTATCGGTGGAACTTCGTTGACCTGGTGCCAATCCCGGACCCTGCGAAGTGTAAGGTAAAGTGTCCAATGCCATGTAAAATGTCATGCAAAGTGCCAATTGTCGTGACGAATGATAAGTAACGTTTCAATTGTAATGCAAATTTCAGTAATAAAATATTTTCTTTTTGTTCTGATTGAAATTTTACAAGACATTTAACACTTCACTTTACACTTTACAGGGTCTAGCACTACCCCCAGATTTCACAATGAAAATATATTTAAAAAAACTTATCAATAACCTTCACATTCTTAACATCCACCGCGTTCGCGTTACAATCTTGCACGTGGTCTCTTTGCTGCTGCTGCGGCGGCATCATCTGCTGCTGCGCGGCGAGCATGCCGCCGTGGCCGTTGTTGTTGCCGCTGGCCGCGCTGGCCACGGCGGCCAGGGCGCTGGCTAGCTGGCTGTGCATCAGCGCCTGCAGGTTGAAGCCGAACGGGTTCATGTAGCCCGCCTTGCTCGCCGCCGAGAACATGTCCACGGTCATGTTCTCATCTGTGTGGTGGGGGTTTGGTTGATGGGTGTTGGATTCTGTTACAGTGTTTACCTTTCAATAGAACGACCCTGTTGAATTTCTTCTGTTTGGCTTTTCCCACTCGTCGCTTTAGAACGTCGCTCGTCACCAGCACTTGTGGCGTTCTATCGAAAGCATTACGAACATTGTACATCTTACCGTATTTCTTTTAATAGAAAGGCAGGTCTCTAACAGAAGGACATCTCCAATAGAAGGGAAGGTAAAAAAAGCTGATGAAAAAATAGAAGGGCGCCCTTATATTAGAAGAAATACGGTAACTCAAGTCGTAAATCGCATTCACCCCTCACCATATTGCGGTTGCTGCACGTGCTGCTGCTGCTGTTGTTGTTGCTGTTGCACTTCCGCTTGGCCGCCGTCGGCCTGCGCAGATTCCGTCTCATCTTTATCCTCCTTCCCATCTTCAGTATCGACATTCTGCTGGCCGAATGTGAGCGCGAGCGACGGAAAGAGGTGCGCCAGGGGGCAATCCCGCACCCTGTAAAATGCCCTGTAAAATGTCAAATGTCATGCAAAGTGTCAAAAATCATGTAAAATGCCCTGCAAAATGGCAACTTTGCCATTTTGCAGAAAATTTTACATGACTTTTAACACTTTGCATGACATTTGACATTTCACAGGGCATTTTACAGGGTCCGGGACTGGCACCTGTTGGTCCACGTTGGCCGGCCCCGTGGCGCTGAGATCGCTGGGCGGCGTGCACGCGTCGCTGCTGTCTTTTCTTTGCTGCGGCCGGCCGTTTTTGGCCGGCGACGCGGTTTTGTGCCGCTGCTCTCGCTGCTGCTTGTTCTGTGTCGGTTTACGAGGGTTAGATATTTTGACATGCCGATATTTGGACATTTTTAGATATTTATTGGCGCATATATGATGTATTTATTATCATTTAGATATTTATTCGGTAACACATAAAAATGGAATCATTTCCAAAGCTTGCCTGTACGCGATTCAGCAAAAAGTCCAGCTTGGAGGTGTGCTGGGCGGACTGAGAGTTGGAAGCTTCCTTGTGCTGGCTGATGTCGCCCTCGTTGGGCGACAGATCGGGCATTTTCGCGACTGGTCCATTGAAGTTCGGCATGTGTCGCTTGCGTCCATTGCCGGTCGCGCTAACAGCAGCGGCTGGGGCAGCGGGGCGCTGAGCGAACCCGTCGAGCCGTTCGACGATGGTCGCCTGGCGCCGGTCGACCTGAGGGCAGTCCCAGACCCTGTAAAGTGTCCTGTAAGATGTCAAATGTCACGCAAAGTGTCAAAATTCATGTAAAATGCCATGGAAAATGGCAACGTACGTTTGCCATTTTGCAGGGCATTTTACATGACCTTTGACACTTTGCCTGACATTTGACATTTGACAGGTCACTTTACAGGATCCGGAATTGGCACCAGCTCCATCTTGTGCAGCAGGATGTTGAACCACTGCGCGACGAACTCCTTGAGCGACATGAGCTCCGCGTGCACGTTGGCGCAGTCGCGGCACGGCATCGCCCCACCGCCGGCTGCCGCTTGCATCCGAGCGCACTTGTCCGTTTGTTGGGCGTCTTTAGCCAGCTTCGACAGACTTTTTGTGATCGGCGCGAGTTGGCCGATCAAAATAGTACACAACACTTTATTTGTTTCTATTTCCGCCGGTTTGCAGGCTTTCTAATGTCGACAATGATCTGTAAAGCATGAATGGAGGCAGGCCGGTTGAAGCTTATATTTAAGCACGCGCGCGCTTTCTAGCGGTGAATCGCCGCCTCGCTCAGTGTGCGCCCGCGGACGGGCCCCATCCCAATTGGTGCTTATGCGTTTACGTGTATGAGGTTGAATGTTGGGGCACTGAGACATGGTTTGATTGTTTGTATCTGTTGATATTTGTGATTCAATTATTTCGTTTTTTTTATATATTTATGTTAGTATATTTCAAAATAAAAACATAAAACAATTAAAGATTTTTTCCTGCTTCCAGGATTTAAAAATGATAACATCATATGTCATAATGAATTATCAAAATATTTTTATAGCAGTTATGAACCCAACAAAAATTGTTGAGGGTGATGAAAAATCTCTGATAAAAAAAGATTGAGGGAAAACATGCTGAAAAAAGCCAGAAATGTGTCACTTGACTTGCTGTGGGGCATGGTTTGCATGTTTGTCACTTTTCACTTGTTGGTCACTTTTCATCCAAAGTACGCCATTTTACTTGTAAGTATGCCATAAGTAAAATGGAGTGCTTTGGATGAACACCATGGAACATGAGGGATGAAAAGTTGAACCTTTGTCCCAAATTTCAAGAAAACAACAAAGAACTTGTAACTGAGTAAACTTTTGATAATATTGGAAGATGTGCAGAATTTCTGGGCTAAGTAATGTGCAATTATGGATTCCAGTATCCCCAGTATGCACATGTGCATGTTCTGAGCAGTATGAAAATGGCAGCAAAAATGTCAATCTATGAACTCCTATTATGGCCTAGTTATATTGTAACTATGTGTAGTAATTGACCACCACAGATGTGTTAAAACTTGTACCAAAGTTTTTCAAAGTACCGTATTTCTTCTAATTTAATGGCATACCTCCACTAGAATGGCACCTCCAATAGAATGGCAGGTAAAACAGTTGATGAAAAAAATAGAATGGCACTCTTCTATTAGAAGAAATACAGTATATGTGAATGTAAAGTATTTTTTTACTCACCCCCTGAGTAAATAAACTGTAAAGTGAATTTTTTACTTTTAGTCATGAGTAAATATGAGTAAATCTACTTTTCCACAGAAAACATAAAAGCAAGTATTTTTTAAATAAATCTTGCCCAAATTTTCACTCAAATCATCAATTTTCACACCCATTTGAACAGTTTTCTGTCAAATTTTACTAATTCATATGTTTTTGCCTATTTTCAGCTATTTTTGGCTATTTTTCCCTATTTTTAGCTTTTTCTGTCTTGAAAAAGGCTATATAAAAGCCTATCTGAAGTACTTTGATATGTAAACACAAGTAGAGGTAGTTTTGTTCAGAGGAAACATAAACATATTTACTCAGTACTTGAGTACCCTAAATCCTCGAATAAGACCCCAGGGGAGTTATTTTTTCATCAGATGTTTTTGAGGGGGGAGTTATTCAAGGGGGAGTTATTCAAGGGGGGAGTTATTATTTCCTCAGGAAACATGGACTTAATTCATTGTATGGATGCAGTATGTAAACTCATTTAAGTAAGGTATTTCACCATCCAATAACAACATAAATAACAATGTGTATACACTGCATACACATTATGTATCTGCTGTCACTGTCATAGGCTACTATTATTTTATAGTATGCATTAGATCCTTTTCATCATAGGGAGGAGTTTTTGAGAGGGGGGAGTTATTCAAGGGGGGAGTTATTTTTTCCTCACCCCGCCAGCAGGGGGGACTTATTCAAGGGGGGAGTTATTCAAGGGGGGTCTTATTTGAGGATTTGCAGTATATGTATTTCCAGAGTAAATGAAAAAACACTTTAACAAATGTGGACCACCAGACATTCATCAACTAAAACTCATTTTTAATGCATTTTGGTTGACATGAATACATTATTTTACTTGGCAGACTGCAATATATGCATCCAAAATTACTTGTCTCACACTTAAACATGCAGGCAGGATGCACGCACTTTCAGAACAAAAAGAAAAAATATTTATTAAAAAAAACAGGCATAGTAGTGATATTGAACAATTTTGATTTAATAACAATGATCTCATGATTAAGTGTTTCCTTCAAAAAAATGCAAAGCATGCAGTCTGCAGAGTATATTTAACGTCAGTTGAGGCCAAAATGTTTCATTCCTGTTACTACCTAAAACAATTTTGACTTTACTGAATTTTATGAACATGCATGGGCAGCACCATTATGCTCATACAAGCAATAGCTTGTTGTATTTTTGTACTAAGGCAGAAAAATGGCAAACATAAAAACCTTTTTTCCTGGGAGAATTCTATACGTGCAATGTCTTCAAATTGGATTTGAAACCAGAGTTTGCGGATAGTAGTGATAAAATGATGCCATGGTGCGCCAGTCTAGCTAGCGCTAGTGTACAGTTTCGTGTCCAGTGTTCACTTACATTGTGTCCAACAGTGTAAATACTCCTTTCCGGCCAGCGATTGTTTCGCCCCAACCTGAAATGAAAAATCCCTGGAAACCCTTCCAAATAGGGTGGGTCCGGGTGCCAAAATACTATCGTATTTCCATTACTTTGGGGAATTTCTTACAAGACGGCGTTTTCTTAGTTTTCATGGTTAGAAAACCAGATGCACAACGGCGCCATCCTCATAAATGACAAAATGACGGTTGGGTAACGAAATTTCTCTCGAGTTAACTTAATCTTCGAAAAAAAAACTAAATACAAAAGTTCCTTTCTCTGAAAAAATTGTTGTATCACTTGATGTCCTGTAAAACCCGTTCAGTATTGTCAGCTTGAACATTTGTAACAATGAGAGAACAATCTAGGTAACATCTTTTTGTCTCAATGCCTAAATTTCGTAATGTGTTTGAAGGCGCTTGCGTCAAGCACGACATGCTTGTTTCATTGGACTCTTTCATTACATAAAATTGTATAGCGAAAAGTCTGTCGATTTTTTACATACGCCATCAGCCAGGTCTACTAAACTGGTCCCCACACAAGTCCGGCAGTCAGTCTTTCGTTTGACGCATACTGCATAGCTCCATCTATGGGGGGTAAAATTACGAAATTGTGGGGGTGAGCGAGTACTGGTGAAACTGCTCGCGTTTCACTCGCCGTTGGCGCTTGGCGCTATTTTTCGCTGGAACCATTTGGCAACCGGCGCCATTGTTTTCGATGATGCCAGAAATGGCACCACGATTAGTGATGGAAAGGAACAAAAATTGTGTTGTTTTTCATAATCATAAATATGACATTTGTTTCATCGTTTTGTACATAATGTGTTGTCAGTAGATGACAAGATATAGCAACGTCCATCCCACTCAGTAGACAATAGTGGCTATGTGTACTGGAGCATATTGAATATTCGATCTATCGTTTTAAATCATTAAATTGCTTTATAAAGTGATAGCCACCCACATCATTCTGATTATTTTTAATGATCAACCATCAAAATTTGTAGAGAATTCATGAAAATATGCAGTTCCGAAGGTGCCGCCTATAAAAAAATACCCGATAAAAAATTCGGAACCGCCAGCCCGGTGCGGTGCCTTTCGGCGCTAGCACCGGCAGCCAGCAGTGCCCCAAGGTGCCGGTGCTTTTTTTCCAAATGGCATCGAGTCCGGTGTGGTGCGGTGCCATTTGTTGGCCGGTGCTCAAGGTGCCAGGTGTCCTTTCTGAGGAATGGCACCGGTGCCGGTGCGGGTGCGGTGCGGTGCAATATTTCCCGGTGCCTTTTCAATCACTGCCCACGAGTGATTCAATTCATCGGCATTCTTTTTGCGACTGTTTTTGATAATGTGCCAAAAATTCGATTGAGATTATTGATTTGGATGCGGTTTGTACTTTATTTATTTGGTTTGGATATGCTTTACATACAAATTTGTAATATTGTCATGATATTTTAGGCTCTGCTTAGGCTTAGGCTTAGGTCAAAGTGTTTTGGTGACGCGCTCATTCTCTGGACGGAGTTACAAGTGTCACTTGGACCTAAGCCAATTAGTAAACGGACACTGAGAAATTGTTTGCCTAACCACGATACCATGAGGAAAATTTTTTTTTTTTGTGTTCAAGCACCTTGAACTGTATCATGGGAAACGATGTTTTTTTCACATTGTATGGAAACTCATTGAGTTTCTGGGTTTTTGTTATATGTATACTCGGCGGACCGCAAAGTATGCGCCAAAAAGCATTTATGTCTCGGTCGATAACGCGCGAGCTGGATACTTATGTGTGCACTTTCACAAAAAAGAAAATATTTTAAAAAGAAAAAGGCGGAGTCGCGTACAAATGAGGAATGTTTTTTCCCAAAATGTTTTTTCTTTTTTTGCTGGAATTATTTTTATTTTATTAATGATGACGTCATGATGGAGTGTTTCCTTCATAAAAATGCATAGCATGCGGTCCGCCGAGTATACACAGAAACGCGGAAACTCCAAGAATTTGAAAAATTCAAAACCCAAATGATTTTTCTATTGGAGAACACGGTAACACAAAACACATGAATAAAAACTGTGTTTTTGAGCTTTTTCATCAGATTCAATGCGTACTTGTTGCTAATGTGTGTGCATGCTGTGTTGAACAAAAATAAAACTGACCAAATACCTGGGGTCTGTGCATGCATATTTACATACCGTATTACCTCGAATTATCCCCCCCCTTGAATTAACCCCCCCCCCTCGAATTAACCCCCCCTCAAAATGGGCTGGGGAAATAATAAACCCCCCCTCGAAATACCCCCCCCCCTACGGAATGATGTACGTCATGTACATAATAAATACGGCATGTATGCAATGTACATGATGTATATTACTGCTTAATTGTATTGCAGCTACACATGGACATGTTTGTGTAGCTAATCTACGTTTTTATGTCCAAATATATCTTGTTTGGACACATTTATCACCTGTTTTGGGCATGCAAATGCCTACTTTTTACCACGATCCTTACGAAAATTTCTGACGAAATAATAAGACCCCCCCTCGAATAAACCCCCCCTCGAATAAACCCCCCCTCAAATTTTGCTGGCGAAATAATAAACCCCCATGGGGGTATTTCGAGGTAATACGGTATCAATAATTTGATGCATACATTAGGTTACCAAATTTAATGGCAAGTATCCAAAAGGTACTTAGGTATATTTTATGACAAGTATACAGTTAAGGGAATTGTTTTGTGGGGTCCCTCAGCCATAGAATAAATCGAGGGTGGCATTTTAGGGGGGAGGGGTCTCCAGACTTTCGTCTCCTCCCATTCCATCGTACATTGGCCGATTTTGATGCCATTCGAGTATGTCGGGGTTTGGGGTCGGGGCTATGACTAAAAAAGTTTTTTTGCCTCGAAAAACCCCCCACTGCCGAGATAATGGGGGTCTATAAAAACATGGTCAATTTACGTGGCCAATCCTGTCGATCGAAATGAAGGTTAATAACTCGGCCATTTCCGTGCCGATTTTGACCGTTCAGCACTTAAAATGATCGGAACGACCTGTAGATTCCATTTTTGATGGTGGATTAGTGATGTCTAAATTCCTTATGCCGATTTGACCCGGTTTTTGAACGCGAAAAATAAATGTTTCTGAACATGCTATCGTATACCTTAGACCACGAGATATAGTATACCAAAAGAATGAGTTCATTATCTCTTTCCAATCAAAAGTTATAGTACTTCAAACTCTCACAAAGCACTTTCCCTCCCATCCACATAAATCACTGCATGAAGAACGATACACGCAAATTCAAAGGTCCATATGGGGCAGGCTTGATACGCACATCTGCCCATTACGCACATTTGCCCGTTTTTTTCACTTGACACTTTTTCAAGTGATTTCCAGATATGAGTAAAGTGAAAAAAAGTTGCGCAATGTCATTAGTGAACTTTTTTCACTTCACTCATATCTGAAAATCACTTGAAAATGTGTCAAGTGAAAAAAAACAGTGAAAAATAATCATTTTTCACTGTTTTTCACTTGACACATTTTCAAGTGATTTTCAGATATGAGTGAAGTGAAAAAAGTTCACTAATCGAGCGACACAACAACGCGCGGTGTAAATGATGCTTTTTGGTAATGATGTCAGTGATGGCAAGTGAAAAGGTGAAAAAATGGTGATAAATGTGACTCTAGGAAATTTCTATGGTGACATAAAATGAAGTAGGAGGCGTTCAAGATTTGGAAGAACCAATGTTTTACAATCAAAAACAAATCAAAACTCGGAAACAATCTCTGTCAAACCAGATCTCAAAATATTTGGAAATACTTTGGAATAACAGGATGAAAATTCTGCAACGAAACTGGACATTTTTCCTGTGACAAAAGTGACTTCTGATGAAACTTTGATTTTCACTTAACATCAAGTTATATCTCACTGTTTTTCTTTCTATTTAATCTACGGTTCAATCTTTTCAGAGCAGTCAAACCCGGGTTGTGGGGTGCTAGAGTGTTTTATTCTTCGGTGTTATTGGCAATGTTGTCTGCCGCTCACTCTGCTGTAGGGTTGTAAGTAGTTTAGGTGTTTTCTCTTTATTTCCCATCACCAACTGTGTTTAAATGCGCGACAAAACTCACCTATTAGGACCGCAACTAGGAGTAGTCGTTGGGTATGCAGTGTGTATTTTACTTGCATTTGGCTTTTGTGGTCCAAGTCAAGTAAACCTATTTGATTTGATTTGATTCACTCATTTTTGAAAAGCACTTTAAAAAAGTGTCAAGTGAAAAAAACGGGCAAATGTGCGTAACGGGCAGATGTGCGTATCAGTGCACCCCTGTCCATATCTGGACCATTTCTTGACCGATTTTCGTCAATGAATACTTAAAATGATCAGAATAACCTGAAGATTTTTTTCATTGTCAATTTATCAATGTATTCAATGAGATTTCTCATACAATAAAATAATGCGAATTCTTGTGTGTAACTATCATGGTGAAAAAATATATAATGGAATTGACAATGAAATCTTCAGGTTAATCTGATCACTTTAAGTGATCATTGACACGAATCGTCCAAGAAATGGTTGAGATATGAACTTTTGAATTTGCAAGCATCGTTCTTCATGCAATGATTTATGTGGATGGGAGGGAAAAGTTTGAAGTGCTATAACTTTTGATTGGAAAGAGATATTGAACTCATTCTTTTGGTATACTGTTGTGTGCACGGGAAACAGGGCTCACAGCGAACTGTGTCCTGGCGCACAGATGAGAATGTGCAGTGAGGTTTAGCTGGATTGGCATGTGGACCTTGGGCAAGAGGCAAAGCCAAGTCCACTAAGCCAACAACCAGAGGATATTTGCATTTGTGATGTGGTGTGGTTGTGTGTTTGGGTGGAACGTCACTCAGCAACATGGGTGTCAAAGGTTAACATCACATATTCATAGATGGGCAACCCCTGAAGTGGACATGAATGATGAGGAAAATGAGTTAATGAACATCAACTGACCTGAACACCCAAGTAGTCACTACTCAAGATTGGTTGAAACATAAAAGTTAACGGTTCAGACCAATCACTCAAAACCTTCTTAGAATGTAGTATAGAGTATGTAGTATAGAATAGTGTGTGATGTAGTGTGACTACAACAGTCCCCCCCAAGTTCATCCTACAGGAGGAACTGACAGAAAACCCAATAATCAAAATCACAACAAACAAAACCAATTATATAAACAACCAAACCAATATGACAAAAATGACATCATTGTGCATTATCACTTAGCCCTGGAGTGTTTCTCGCATTTCTTCTTGTGGTTCCTCTGTCCATTGAATGGCATATCTGGTACACTGGCTGGTTGCTGCTTGGACGCTATGTTGTATGGGTGATGTTACTTATCCAGATGGCATAGTATTTGGTGGTTTAATAAACTGGTTGGGGATGTTAAGGGAGATGTTGGCAGGGTTTTACTTGGTGGTGTTGGTTCTCTGTTTGATGGTTGGGTGTGTGGGTTTTGCCAGTGTTGCTGATTGATAGCCAGGATATGTTTGGGTTCCTGGCATTGCTGGTTATTGGCCAGAGTAGTGTTTTTATTTACCAGTGTCACTGATTGACAGCCGGCATGATGGTTCAGGTTTCCAGTGTTGCTGTTTGACAGCTGGGATGGTTAAGCTATTGTCACTGCTTGACAGCTGACCTGTTTGCCTCAGTTCCTGGTGCATGACAACCGGGGGTTTAGGCTGTCAGTGTCTCTGCTGAACAGCTGACCTGTTTGCCTCTATTGCCGGTGTCGCTGCTTGCTGATCAGGGTATTTGGGCTGTCAGTGTCGTTGCTTGATGGCTGATTTTTTTGCCTCTGTTCCTGGTGTCGCTGCTTGATGGCCGGAGTTAGGCTGTCAGTATCTCTGTTGGGACCGCTGACCTGTTCGCCTCTGTTCCCAGTTGCTGCTTTGACAGCCAGGGTGAGTTTGTCAGTTGACATCTTTTGTGTCATGTATGTGCTCTTGTGGCGCGCTGCAGGGGCTGCTCTTGCCGGCAGTGCTGTTGCAGGTTTGATTGGGGTGCCACCGACGTCATCGTGGAACAGTCAGGGGCAGGAGGGTTCACATGGGCTTGAGAAGTTTCAAGCCAGTACAATCACCATGTTGTGTGCACAGGAAACAGGGCTCACAGCGAACTGAGTCCGTGGCGCACAGATGAGAACGTGCAGTGAGGTTTAGCTGGATTGGCATGTGGACCTTGGACAAGAAGCGAAGCCAAGTCCACTAAGCCAACAACCAGAGGAGATTTGCATTTGCAATGTGGTGTGGTTGTGTGTTTAGGTGGAACGTCGCTCAGCAACATGGGTCTCAAAGGTTAACATCTCATATTCATAGATGGGCAACCCCCAAAGGGGACATGAATGATGATGGAAAATGAGCTAATGAACATCAACTGACCTGAACACCCAAGTAGTCACCACTCAAGATTGGTTGAAATATAAAAGTTAACGGTTCAGACCAATCACTCAAAACCTACTTAGAATGTAGTATAGAGTATGAAGTATAGAATAGTGTGTGATGTAGTGTGACTACAACAATACTACTTCTCGATGAACACAAATTCTAGCATAAGACCTTATTTTGGTTGTTGTGTAACTGTTAAATACCTAGATTACATGAGGTGATGCAATGCATTGATACAATGAATAAAGTGAAAGTTCCGAGGAACAAATAACTCCTCCCCTTGAAAAACATCCCCCCTTGAATAACTCCCCCTCCAAAACTTTGACGAAATAATAACTCCCCTGGGGTCTTATTCGAGGATATACAGTAGATTACAGTCATTGTGTAGTACTGACGGTACTTTTTGGCACCTATTTTGCACCTGGCACATTTTTGTGCTAATTTTAAGGACCTGTGGCCAGGGTTGGTTTTATAAAAATTATTTGTATACAAATTGTATAAAAATTGCATACAAATTGTATTTTATTTTAATTTTATTCTTGTTTCATTTTATTTTATTTTATTCCAGCAGTATAACAGGTCTTTTTGACCTATGGGGGAAAGGGTGTGCGCTACACTCGTTCCAAGTAAAGAAAATGGGGGGAATATGGTAGGAATTTTTCCGGAAAGTGTCCGGATTATTGAAACTTATGTCCCCAAAGTGGTACTTATGTTTCTATGACGTCATAGTTGTTGACGCAAGATGGGTTACGGTAGCGACGCGAGAATTGTGGGTTGACGCAAGATTATATGGGGGGGGGTTGACGCAAAATAAAGCGACGCAAGATTATTGCGTCGCCGTATCCAAATCTTATGGTAGTGTTGGGGGGGTGAGGTGTTTTGCGTCGCTAGCTACCATAACCTAATTTTGCGTCATGGTTAAGTGATTGAAAATAGACAATTTTGTGTTTGGGTGGGGACTTTTGGAACGAGTGTAGTGCACACCCTCTCTCTCATAGGTTCAAAGGCCCTTATAGGTAATTTTTGTGGCTTTTTTTTATGGAATGATAGAAGAGGCATTTTTTATTGAAATATTGATAGACGAAAAAAATACAGGCCAGACAATGGCATTACATGCATTTTTTCACAGGTTTTTTCTGAAAATCACTAGACACATTCTCCAAATATTTGGACTTTGTCTGGGTGGATTTTGAAACTGCAAATTTCTGCACCGTACGTTTGAATGCGGCCTCATGCATTCTGCGTGGGGTGGGCGGAGCGTATTTGAATTTTTAAATACGGTATTTTATAAAGGTAGTACGTTATGCATGAGCCCCGACCTTTTTTGAATTTTGTCATGCCTATGGTGCTCGACAAGAGGGGTGGTTATTTTTCTTTTTTGGGCAGAATTGCCTTTTTCTACAAGTTTGTCAACATGGCGCCAATTAAATTGCACAAAGGGAAGCAATTCCCTCGGTATTTTCAGGGGCTCATGCGAAAAGCACCCTGTGCAAATGAGATATGGGACATGTAGCATGGGCCGATTTTTCTTGGTGCCCTCACAATACTTGCACCTGGAAAATGGGGGGGTGAAAATGTGTTTTTTATAATGAAAATGATTCATAAATAAGTGGGATTATCAACTGACGTGTGGATAATTTCACCATTTTCCGTAATCACACATTGATTTTTGAGTGTGAAATTCATGAAATTGTCCATGGACCGCCTATTTTCCAAATTTTCTGCCAATTCATTGCGGTCCAAGATTTTCAAAACTTTGCAAGACCAGCCGACAATGTTGTCGGGCATGTCTCCTGCACATGCAACGTTTACACGGTTTTTATTTTGCCGCGGGTGTAACCTTGGTGATGTTAAAAAAGAACAAACTTGTAAGATATTCTGCATCGATATAGTGTCGACACCTTTGTGCAAAATCAATGACTGTTTCTCTTGATTTTGCAGGGTCGTCTCTATATACAGGGTGTGTGAATGCAAAATCCATGTTTTCCGGTATTTTTATCCTAAATTTGGGCATGGTTTTGCCATCTCTAAGGGGGCTGGGGCGGCGGCGACCCAGCAAATATAAATCTGTTTGAGTGAATGTGAAATAAAAAAAGTGTAACATGGGGGCCAGTCGAGAAACAATGTAACTTACGATCTTGATCGTGCAATAACTTTTTCACACAGGTGGAAATAAGTGTGTCAATTTGCGATGGTGTAAGTGTCACTGCTAGGTGTTCCATGAATCTTTTTGGAACATAAATGTTTACTTCTGTCTGTTGTACATTCTCTACAACCACCGTTTTGAAAATCTGAAAAACACACCACATACCGCAGATGAATTCACAAGGACGACCAACTGATGTGATGAAGAACGAACAAACCTCTATCTGCACAGCCATGCCATTATGTTCCAACTGTATTTTGCCCGTGTCGGGAAGAATGGTTGATTGGATTGTGGCCTGGGGTCTGTCCCAAATTCTATGAAATGTAGTGCCAACTGCCAAATGTGATGTAAAGTGTCATGTAAAGTGTCACTGTTTCATGGAGTTGTACATGTTAGCATGGTAAACTTCATGAAAAGTTGCATTTTACATGACATTTTACATGATGTTTGACACTTTGTTCCACATTTTACAGGATCTGGGACTGTGACCAGACTATAGACAGCTGTTTTCAGAGACATTTCATGGAAAGTTAGAGCTTGTAAACTCTGATTTTTGTGTAGTTGAGATTTAGACTTTCTATTTATGTTCAACTTCAGTGATGTCATTTTTTAAATGGGACACCCAGACTTTGTCTTTACCTATTTAGTAATTGATTCTAGGAGTGAAACTGCAAGTGAATGGGTAAATGGTTTTTACCGGCAATCGCTGCTCCATTTTTTACAATTTTTAAAGATGGCGGTTGTTTTGTGGAGGGGGGATTTATAAAAAGTTACGTTCTGTCCGTCCGTCCGCTGCGCTGCGGCAAAATTTCGCCGTCACGAAAAACTGGTTCTAAATGCCTAGGGCCAGACTGTGCTGGTCGCACCGGTACACTACATGTGCAGTTTTAATTAAAGTTTGTTTTAGAGAGCGATGCAGCGTTTTGTTCAGTGTAAACAGGAGCCGTTTGTATTTTTTCCTATTCAAAGGGCAATGAGTGTTCTATATGTTTACATATATAGTATTCACAACTTTTTTGTTGAAATACTTTTGGGGGGGTGAAAAATAATGTATATAAAAGTCGTTTTTTTATATTCAAAATGAGAAGGTTTTTTGTATATAGACTATTGTAAAATTCTAAAAATTGTATAAAAAAGGAAACAACTTTCCATTTTTGTGGGGCATTTAAGATAGGCATAAGTTTAAAAGTTTGATTGTGTGGCCTTGACGGCGGGGCGGCGGCCGTTTGACATGAGCGCGTCGGTGCGACACTACCTACTTTGGACAAATTACATGATGTCCTAATCTGACAGATCCGATAATTTTTGGGACTGCCCGCCCTCCCCCAAAGTAATAACATTATGTATGTTAAGTCGCTATTATGGCCTTGGGTGTATCATTTTTTGATACGGTGTGTTTCCATCTACACATGTTGATTTTGGGATGGTCGATGTTGAGTCTTGTATATCGTCGTCACATAAAGCACCCATGGGGTTTTATTTGATCAGAAAACACCCATGGGACTTAATTTGATCGGAATGCAGAAACGTTCACATGGGTCAATATTCATGTAAAATCAAGGTGAATTGTTTCGAAGGTCGTGACTATTACAACATCTTCGAAACAATTCACCTTGATTTTACATGAATATTGACTCATGTGAACGTTTCTGCATTGCGATCAAATTAAGCCCCATGGGTGCTTTGTCTCGCAATGGTATATACGATGTTCAAGTGTCAAGATTTTGCTCCTGATGCTGGTAAATATTTTTTCAATGGAGCGTGTTTTAGAATGCATTTCAATGTGATGCAGATTGTTTCATTTAAAACTGTTTTAAATAAAGGCTGGAAATGCTTAGTAAATAAATAGACGATACAAATATTGATAAAACATAGAAACTGAATAAAAATAAAATGCATAAAACACATTGAAAAGTTAAGTGAATAAAAGGTATTGAAATAAATAAAAAACGGAACGTTTTCAGCTCGGAATACAGAAAATACTGAGGCAAATCGTCATGTCAAAAACGTTTTTATGCGAAGTTTTTAATGTTTTCGTTCAAACTTTTTAATTGAAAAACTCATTTTTTCTTGTTGTCTTTGAAACGTTTATAGACGTTTTGATTTGCCAACACTGGGGGTTTATCAAAAATATGGATATTGAAAATCGGCCACTACTGACAAAACGAATTTTTGGATTTTTCTAATTTTGTTAAAATCCGGTTTTCTATGTCCCCCCCCTAAAAGATAGAAAAAATTAGTAAACAGTCTGCTCTGGGGGTATTTAAGAGCGGCTTGACGCTGGCAAGCGGCACAGAGCGACTTTGGACGGTTGGCCGAGCGGAATCTCACACATTTCTGAAGTATAATAAGCAAAGGTTGCCATGATTATGGACAAGAAATATGAGTGTCAATATGGAAAATTGTTGAAGAAATAATGTGTAGCAATGGCCCCACACATGTTAGTTGACATTGGCACAAATGTCAACTGATTCTGGTCCCGATTCCAAGCTTGTATATGAAGGTCAATCGTTTGTTTGTCAACATGCTTGGTTTTGGGACCGGAATCGGTTGACGTTGGTGCCAATGTCAACTAACATGTGCGGAGTCAATGGTTAGAAAAGAATCGTAATTTTTCAACGAATTATACACTCATATTTCTTGTATCGGTTAAGAATCGTATGCAAGTGTTTTTTCACAGACCATTTGACGTTTCTAAATCCTCTTCATTCATTGCCTCCACGTACATGCGATTCATATTCATTACGACAGCAGCCCTTATGTCATTTCTTTGTTTTTGTGCCGCCTGGTAGGATGGAGATTCCTGAATGTTTTTTTTATGTTGAAAAGGTTCGTTATAATTGTATGAGGTTTTATTTGTCGGTTTGTGGGTTTAGAGAGAGGTAGCTGAAAACTTTGTCTCCAGGATTGATAGATGACTGAGTGGCCTCCGGTATAGATAGATAGTGGGGCGGTTTGGGGGGGGGGGGTTTAGGGGTTGGTAACCCAAACTTTTGTCTCGGGGGGGTCGATAGATGGCTGAGTGGCCTTCGGGATTGATAGATGGCTGAGTGGCCTCCGGTATAGATAGATAGTGGGGCGGTTTGGGGGGGGGGTTTAGGGGTTGGTAACCCAAACTTTTACCATATAGCATCTAAAATATGTAAACTAACGGCCATGCTTGTTGTTGGTATCTGAAAGGTGCTGTCAAAGGCATCATTTGTTCTTTCCGTTGTCGTTGTTGCCGTTGTCGTGGTGTGCCTACGTTTTGGTTTTTGTGTGCTACATATCAATTCCAAAGCCGTAAAAAATTCCGACTGCCAAAACGTAAACTCCAATAGATTCCAATGTGCCATATCAAAACATGTTGATCCCAATTCCGATCAGAGATCCTATCCCAATCCCAATTCCAATCAATCCAAGATCCCAGAACTCACAATTGTGCTCGTTCCGGGTCATTGACCACATTCCTATCGTTTTTCACATATATTCTGTATCCAAAAAAAATGGCAATGGCAAACACCAATGTGAGACAGCCAAATAGCACAATGAAGCCAAGCTGGATCATTTGCGTCTGAGATTTGAATATAAAATAAAAGGGGTTTTCATGATAATTTTTTATATTCAAAGATTACATGATAAAGTTTTTGGAATTTATCATCCAGCTCCATGTAAAGATTTTTTTCAAAAGTGGCCATTTTCTCCATCATGATTTTTCTGGCTGTTTCATCATACATGTTTTCAGATGTTTTTTGAATGATACTTGACATGTCGACTGTCTTCTGAAAAGATTCTGCCATGCCCATGTCATTCAACATATTAAAAGTAGATTTTTTGATGGGTTCTGTTTGGTGCTGTCTTTTGGTCACCACGTCTGGTTTCACAGTGGAAGGCATAGATTCTGTTGAAGGCTTCACAGTAGAAGGCATAGATTCTGTTGGAGGTTTCACAGTAGAAGGTATAGATTCTGTTGAATGTTTTTCTGACATGGTTGTCAGGGTGGTTTTGTGCTCGATATACTGTAGAATGGTATCCATTTTGTTTTTGATTTCTTCAAATTCGTTTGCCCACAATGTGTCACATTCGCATGAATGTTGCAACTGCACTTTGAAAGCTTTTTTTGTGTTGAAAACTTTTTTGTGTGAAAAATAAAGAAGCATGTCATGTACACACCTCTGCCTTATGCATTGTGGCATTTATTTCCAAAAAGCTATTGCACATTGATGTAAACATGCATTGTACAGTGTGATTCACATGTAGAATGTTTTTATTCATGGAAATCTGCATATGTAGAACATTTTTAAATTTTGCATAAGAAATATAAATAAAGAAATGTAAATAATTTTTACCAGACTGTTTTGGACATCTCTATGATTCTGGCTCAAGTGTGAAGTGATTGGATTTAAGTGTTTTTGAAGCATCCTTTCAACCTTATCCAAAAATGCTTGCGTTCTGCTTTCCAGTTTCTCATGATGGATGTCATTGTCCTAAAACAAGGTTTTGAATGTTGAAAAGCTTTTATAGAAAAAACCTTATGTACATACCATTGCTGCAGCCACTGTTGGAGCAGTGATAATGTTGTTTTGTACTGCCAGTTTTTCCACAATGTGTGCACTGTATTTTTCCATCATGGTTGAAAGGGTGCTCTCAATGCTGGTTTCCATGCTATTGAGGTTTTTCAGAATGTTTAGGTCATTGTTTATCAAATGTGCCATGTTTTCTTTGCTATTATTGATGTATTGCTTTGACGCCTAGGGTCACTTTCACATGTGTAAAATGATGTTTGAAGTAATAAAAGTGATGTAAAGTAAGATGTAAAGTATCAAGTAGAGATAAGGTTTTTGTACTTCTATTTGGTAGTTTACATCTTACTTTACATCACTTTTACCACTTCAAAAATCATTTTACACATGTGAAAGTGACACCTGCTCAATTTTGCCCAACAGTTGTTCCACTGAATTTGTGTTGTTTTGATGTAGTGAAAGTGACACTTGCTCAATTTTGGCCAAAAGTTGTTCCATGGAATTTGTATTGTTTCGATGTAAGCCAGCACAATGTGAGACCTTTTCCAATAGATGGTTGTTCATTTCCACTGTAGTTTTATCACTGGCACATTGCTTTGACACCTGGGGTCACTTGCACATGTGTAAAATGATGTTTGAAGTGGTAAAAATAATGTAAAATAGCATGTTAACTATTAAATAGATGTAAGGTTTTACTGCTTCTATTTGGTAGTTTACATGTTATTTTACATTATTTTTTACCACTTCAAAGATCATTTTACACATGTGAAAGTGACACCTGCTCAATTTTGCCCAAAAGTTGCACCATGGAATTTGTATTGTTTTGATGTGAGCCAGCACAATGTGAAATGTTTTCCAATAGATGGTTGCTCATTTCCACTATATTACATCTTTTATCACTGGCACAGTACTTTGACACCTGGGGTCACTTTCACATGTGTAAAATGATCTTTGAAGTGGTAAAAATAGTGTAAAATAACATGTAAACTACCAAACAGAGGTAAAATATTTGGTAGTTTACATGTTATTTTACATTATTTTTACCACTTCAAAGATCGTTTTACACATGTGAAAGTGACACCTGTTCAATTTTGACCAAAAGTTGCTCCATGGAATTTGTATTGTTTTGATATGAGCCAGCACAATGTGAAATGTTTTCCAATAGATGGTTGCTCATTTCCACGGTATTACATCTTTTATCATTGGCACAGTGCTTTGACACCTGGGGTCACTTTCACATGTGTAAAATGATCTTTGAAGTGGTAAAAATAATGTAAAATAACATGTAAACTATCAAATAGAGGTAAAATATTTGGTAGTTTATATGTTATTTTACATTATTTTTACCACTTCAAAGATCATTTTACACATGTGAAAGTGACACCTGTTCAACTTTGCCCAAAAGTTCTTCCATGGAATTGACATTGTTTTCATACAAGCCAACACAGTGTGAAACGTTTTCCAAAAGGTGGCTGTTGGTTTCCGCCATTTTCAACAAAAGGCTGCTTTCAAAGTGCTCTAATTTTTCATTCATCTCTACACGGTTGCCATCAACGTCACACTTATCTGCTTTTTTCAGAATATGCAACCCATTATCCTTGAGCTCATGCAATGTTTTCATTTGTTCAACATGTTGAGTGACAAGTAATTTTTGTTGCATTGAAATGTCACTTTTTATTTTTTCCATGCCTTCACATGTGTGTACCTACGAGTGACCAAAATACATACCTTTTTCAGTGAAAACCCATCTATAAAACTAAAAGGTTTGAAAAACCAACCGCCTTGGACATTGTGACTGTGTCCCCTGGCATTGTAACATAGTAGTCAATGTCATATTGGCTTGTTGTAGTTGTGGTTCTTCTCGGTGGGGTGGTTGTGCTGCCAGGTGGTGCTGCTGTGCTAGTGGATGTGGATGTTGGCCAATCGTCCGATTTGAGGGGCAGGTGCGTGGAGGGTATTTCGAGTTTGCCACTTTTGCATTCTATCAGAGTGTTCGGTCCAATGCTGAAAGGTTGTGGTTTTCATGATATGTGATAAGTATGCTATTTTTCGTCGAATTATACTCACTTGGATTAATTCTACTTAAAATCCCCCCACTTGAAATACTAATTTTGAATGTTTCTACTTTGAAAAATAAATTCCCTTGGCTTAATTTGAGAAAATATGGTAGGATAATGATTAATTCTAGGAAATATGGTAGGTTGTTGAAAATAAATATGTTGTCGCTTTTCGAGCAAATTGTTGAAAGAATAAATTCCCTGGGACTTATTTCGAGGTATTACGGTAGATTGCTGAAAAAATTAATTCCCTGGGGTTTATTTCGAGGTATTATGGTAGATGGTTGAGAAATAAATTCCCTGGGGTTTATTTCGAGGTATTACGGTAGATTGTTGCAAAAATAAATTCCCTGGGTCTTATTTCGAGCAATTATGGTAGGTTGTTGAAAGATTGAGAAAATAAATACGTTGGCGTTTTTCGAGCAAATGCGGTAGATTGTGGAAATAATAAATTCGCTGGGGCTTATTTCGAGGAATTACGGTAGCTAGTTGAAAAATAAATTCCCTGGGTCTTATTTAGATGATTTACGATATTGAAAATAAACACTTTTGTACTTTTTCAAGGGTTTGCGGTAGGTGACTGAAAAAAATCCCTGGAACTTATTTCAAGAATTTACGATAGGTTGTTGAACATCGAAAAAGCCACACAATGTACATGTAAGACACCTACCGTGGCTTCAACTGCACATGTAGATCACAAAATTCTGCAGGCAATAGTAGCTTGCCGGCCACACCCCACTCGCTCTTAATTCGGTCAACTCTGAAATCTCCATGTGTGAAGCTTTCGCTGGAGCATTCAATTACCCCTGTCGAATTGGTGGGACACTGGCAAAAGGTGCAAATGCTTTGATACGCCGCCAAGGTGTAGCCTGTAAAATGTGCAAATGCTTTGACATGTCGCCAAGGTGTAGCCTGTTTTTTAAAGGTTTCGAAACTTTTATGGGAAGAATGCCAAAAAATGAAAAAACGTACCAAATAGGGTGAAAACGACAAAAAATATCAGCCGGTACATTTTTTAGATGTTTTTATTGTATTTTAGATGTTTAGTTTTGTATTCCAGAAAAATTATTTGTGGTGTTTCTTAACACACGATAAAACCGGTATTTGAAAATTGTTTTTCTTTTCGTTGCAGCGAAAGCGAAGGTGTATTTAGGATACACGACATTACATAATACATTTGTCTGAGGTATGTTACATTCCTTTTGAGCGAAAACATTCCTACATATTCATTGGCATTATGTTATCTGGTTTCGTTTTTCTACATTTTGAGGGGGGAGAGCACATTTGACTTTTTCTATGTGTTTACAGATGTTTTTTACATCGATGTTTTTTATTATGTCGATGGGGTTGCTTTGATTGAAAAGTGATTATACGACATTGTGTTTTTTATTTTCTACCATATTTTGTCAAATTACCCCTGGTGTTTAGTTTACATGGTCAAAAATCCTTTTATTTTTGGCGTTTTGACCCTATTCAATACGTTTTTTCACTTTTTGGCATTCTTCCCATAAAAGTTTCGAAACTTAAAAAACATAGGCTACACCTTGGCGACATGTCAAAGCACTTGTACGTTTTGCCAGTGCCCCCGCCAATTCGACAGGGGTAATACAGTACTCCACCATTATTAAAGTGTTTGTACGTTTTCTTGGTATACTCGGCAGATACGATACCCTACAAACAGATAGGGGTTATGTCTTCGGCTGGCAGACGGCCAGCCGAGAACTTATGGAAGACGTGGTGAAGACGACATGATGGCGAAGTGTGATGATCGGGACGAAAGTGATGACGTCATGATGGAGTGTTTCCTCCAGAAAAAATATATGGCGTAATGTCATCCGAGTATAATATGTTTACGTTGGATCTGGCGATTTGACAGGTGTAAACAGCAATGTGGTGTTCCAATGAACACTTTTAGAGAAAGAAACATGAAAAATGCAACAATAACCATCTTTTATACGATTTTATATTTAATATTTATGTTTTTTGCACACTCAGGACAATCGGTGGAGTGTTGTCATACAATCTGGAAGACAGCACTGGCAGCAGGCAGAAGCTCTTATTTGAGCTTGTAACTGTCAAAGGCAGTCAAACCTCCCAGGAGTTGGTGGAGGTTTTCAAGGAGGCATTCAAGGAGCTACACTTGCTGTTTGGCACCTCAAAAGTGGAGCAGTGTGGCAGCAAGAAAAGTGAGGTTCAGAGCAAAAGCAAGGCTAGTTTTTCATTTTAGCTTTTGTGTAGTTGTGAGAAGGTTCCTTTTCTCTTGAATATTTGTTTTCAATTGAAAAAATTCCCCCTCTTGAATAATTCCCCCTCAAAACTGTGATGTAAAGTGAAGTTGGATTCTTAGAGACTTTTTTCATGTGACATGTGATGAGCAAAAAATAAACCCCTGGGGTATTATTTGTGAATTTGTGGTGTATAACATTGTGCAAAATATTGCAGGCACCAGACATCATCGATTCTGCTGGATCCACCAGCACCAAACCTGTCAGCACCAAACCTGTCAGCACCACCCCCAACACCCAACACGCACCGGCGCGAACGTATGCTGCTGTTGTTGCAGCTAATCACACTGCTAAAGCATCTACAGGTGGACCGCTGTCCACTTTCTGGAAGCCAGGTGGGTTGGAATATGGGACTTTTGGAGTGTTTTGGCCTGTGTGAATGTTTGATGTTTTGGTGACACAAATTCATTAGTCACCTTTTTTGTACAGGCCCGACAGCTGTCAAGCCGGTGGTCAAAGCTGGGATCTACACCCCCCCCTGTGCTGACGAGCAGCCACCAAGAAGGCCAGAGCTCCTGGCACAGACCGAGCTGGAGCAAGTGAAGCAGGTGGACGGGTCTGCTGCCCTGTGTGGTCGCGGACGCGGACGTGGACGGGGGCGTGTGTCAACTGTGGACATACCCATAGCAAGGTTGGTGGGGGTGGCTTCACAAATAAGACCCCAGGGGGTTATTTTTACTCAACCACATGCCACAATATGTAAAGTGTAAGACCCCCCGGGGATTTATTTCATTACTTTTCAGGGGAATTAGTCAGGGGAATTATTGAAGTAAATGTGGCAAATAAAAGTGTAAACATTCTTGTACAAACACAGGGTGCTTGTTGCTGACGTTCAACGCGTACCGCCATCACCAGCAATCGAAAGGGTCAGGGATTTCAGGCCTGTTCCCAATGTTCTGCCACCCACGACACGGTCAAGTAGCACTGGTGGACAGAAGCCAGGGTTGGTCATTTTTGTTTATGTTTGCTAATGTTGCTGTTGAATGTCACATTTTTTGTGGATTTGCTATGGTCCGCCAGCGAATGCCAATATGTTTTTTATCTCTTATCCCCCCCCCCTTTCACACAGACACAACCAAGGTGGCCATATCACTACCTACAGCCAACAGCCAATCCTTACAAGTGGGACATCTGTGCCCGGAATCTGCAGCTGTGCTGGCCAGAACAGCACCACCGAATGCCACCAGGTTGAATGTGGAGCAAAATCTGGGCAGTCAGACAGAAGTGGTGACCACATCAGTGACAGTAATTACAGAGATAGTGGATCGACACGTGGACAATCAGCAACTCAGACCACTCAGATTCAGGTGCCCTCCTGGCAGCAGACCCCCTCCTTCCAGCAGGCCACAATCACCAGACAAGGACACAATGGTCAGAACAAAAAGGACACAAAGACAGGACACCGATCCGGAACGGCTGAGGAGATGGCAAGATGGACAGCCCCCACCCCCCCAGGTTTGTGGTTTTTTCATGTTTTTATTGTGATTTGTGTGTGTGTGTGTGTGTGTGTGTATGTGTGCGAAACGGTCATTTTCTCCATTGTCCATTCCCATTCCCCCCCACACACAGCAACGATTGAGGGAGACCAGTTCAACGGTTGTGGTGACAACATCAAGGCCAAATCTCACAAGAGAAAGACTAGTGCGGGTTCAAGAGAGAGTGCTGGAAGAAGAAAGGAGGGCAGATGTAGTGGAGCAGGTTTGTTTTTTCATCACTTTTTCTTTATATGTTCAATGTTGAATCTACCAATACATTTTTAGTGATTGTGCTTTCATTTTGCAGAGGAACACACCGGTCAGCAGCGACGACACATCGGTCGACAGCAACCCAGCCACCCAGATGGACACAGCAACAGCAGACAGCCACCAGAAACAGAAGGACAGTGGCTGCACCTTGGTTTGTTGATGTTTTTTGTTGACATTCTTGTTTTGTCATGAAGATGGTTGTGAAGATGGAAATGTGCTATGTTTATTGTACTTTGATTCAAACCCCCCCACACCCCCTGTGCAGATGTCATCAGTGACCCCAGCTGTAGTCCCACAGGCCCAGGTAGAAACCCCAATGGACACAACGTCCCAGGAGACAGAAGGTCAAGCTACACAGATGGAGGTGGACTCAAAGACAAAGGTATGTTGATAAGAGGATTGTTTTTATGTTTGTGTGGTACCGTTTTACATACCATGGGATCATACATATCACATGTTGTCGTGCTTTTGGCGTTTTAGGGGGGGCACACATATCACATATTAAACGATGACTGTAAAATAATCTCACCTCCCACCCCCTTATAGGCACCCATGGAGGTGGAAAAGCAGCTCCCAGTAGAGGCCATTCCACTACCACCAGGCACTCCCCAACAAAGGCCAATAGTGGCAGACTGGCCAGCCAGCACATCAAAGGCAGTGGTGCCAGTGGCACCGACTCCACCAGAGGCACCGGCTGCACCACAGGCACTGGCTGCACCACAGGCACCGGCTGTACCACAGGCACCGGCTGTACCACAGGCACCGGCTGTACCAGAGGCACCGGCTGTACCAGAGGCACCAGCTGCACCACAGACACCACAGGCACCGGGTGCACCAGAGGGACCACAGAGACCACAGCCGCCGGGTGCACCACAGAAACCACAGAAACCACAGAAACCACGGGTACCACAGGTAGGACGGGCACAGCGGGCACCACAGACACCACATGGACCGGTAGCAAAGAAAAGGAGGTCAGAACTGGAGGTGGTGATTGTGGGGTCTCCACCACCAAAGTGTCTACCAGGAATGACGGTTATGCAAACATGGAGAGTGAGGGGGTTGAACGCAATGACCCAAGCATACGGCAGCACCAGCACCAGCACCAGTGGCCTGTTGAATGCCCCAAAAATGGAGCAGAGACAACTGAAAAGGGTCACAAATGCAGACAACGCAGTGATATGCGTCAGGAAAAGGCTGTTCAGCTCACCGCAGAAGGGGGGTCAGCCCGTGGCAAAGCATATGAAGAAGCATCAGTGGCGTGGCAAATGGGGCTGGACATCCAGCGACAGCAGCTCAAGCAGCAAAAGCAACAGTTCGCCACAGTCGCAGACGGCCAGAAAGAAGCGCAGGTGCAAGAAGTGCAAAGCAACAGCCAGCAGCACCAAGAGCAGTCGCAACAGCTCCCCATCACCACAAACGCGCTTGCTGAAGCATGTCAACTCAAAGCTGGAACTAAGGCAGTTGGAAAAAAAGGCAGCAAACATGGTGATGGACAAGGAACAGACAGGGTCAGCACAGTGCTCTCCAGCGAAAGGTCAGGACCAACAGGTGACAGTGGCCACGTCGTCAAGAAGCGCAGAACAACAGTTGGATCTGGACAGCCTGCCAATGGAGATGGAGAAGATCAGGGAGCTGCTACAGGTGAACGAGACGGTCCAGTTGGAGATGTGTCCACGCATGCGACAGATAGCACGAGAGCACCTCCAGCTACCTCCTCTAAAGAAGCTGGAGGAGATGCTGGTGGAAGAGGCAAAGCAAATGCCGGACATGGATACAACGGTGCCAGTTCCCAACAAGTGTCCAGGGGGCGATCTAGACAGTGTGATAACGTCAATAGAGGAAGATGTAATCTGGCAGCTGCTGGGTCTGAACCAGCTCACAGACGATTTGCCAGTTATGACCAGTCCACTGCGTCAGGTGGGTTTGATGGTGGGGTTTGTATTTGAAGTGGGGTGAAGTGGGGTGAAGTGGGGGGTGTGATATCACAAACAATGTTTTTGTCAATGCATGTCAGAAACCAAATAGTCAATGTAAAATCAATGTTAAGCTGTCATGGTCAATTCTTTTTATTCACTTTGCAGGTGGCACGGCGCAAGCTGGAAATGGTTGGCGCAGTGCCAGCTGCCGACCAGTGAGGGAAAGCAATCAAGAATACCACGACCGTATGTCCACTTTTATAAGATGGTGCTGTGAGAAGGGATATATGGCAACAATGCCTCCAATGTCGATGGCTCAAGCTGCCCATCTTGTGGCATTGGGTGGTGGACAGTCAATTCCACCTACTCCAGTATTCGTGCCACACCCATTCGTGTCAATGGGACCACCAAGGTTCCCAATGCCATCACCACCAAGGTTGCCAATGGCACGACCAACTTTGCCAGTGACACCACCAATGTTGCCAAGTTGCCAGTTGCCACACCTGCCAGAGCCACATGTGCCCGTTGATCCATCTGCCCACTCTTTGCCAGAAAACACCACCACCAGCACGAGAAACTATGCCACGATGACCAGCAGCAGCAGCAGGTCCAGTAGCTGTGCTGCCACCACCAGGGCAGAACCTGTGACTGAGCCTGGGGCCGGCTGCTCAACTGGACCTACACAAGGAATGGCAGCCCTTCTGGAGCCTCTGTCAGGGGTGCCAGATGTGCCAAAGGATCCAACGGGCAGACCGATGTACGAGCTGATCACTCCACCACCCCATGGCAGAGCTGAGTTGGGGGTTTCCGTTTCCTCCATCCCTGAAACAGCACAAGAGGGGGTGGAAAGGCTGAGGGTAGAGCCAGGGCAAGAGCCCACCGTTCAACAACAAATAGCGCAGCGCATAAACATAATCGAAAATGTGAACCTTGCTAGGGCCAAGGAGGTTGTGCGCGAGTGTGTGCTCGAAGCAGACAGACAAATGCTGGCCACAGCCTTGGCTTTGACAGCCTATGGCGGCATGCTGCGCGCCATTGACATTGAGCGGAATGCTTTGCCGTTCGATGCACTGTTCCGGGAGTATGAGGGTGTGGATCCAGAGCCACAAAAGTACATTCTGATGTTTGAACTAAACGGCAACCTCGTGCGCACTCAAACGAGACACACAACCGACCCCCAGGTTGTTTCCACCGCAATGTGCACCCACTTGAACAGTGGCTTCCCAGTTAGACTACAGCGCATCATGTCAAGGGGCAGAAACAGAATACAATCCATGAGCGAAATCCATGTTGTGTTCAGGCAAAATGTGGATTTGAATGGGGCTGACATGTCGGGCACATTTTTGACAAAGGACTACCTAGGGCGCGAGGGGCATGGGCCATCGGCCTTAATGTACACAACGCTATATGCACGCGCGCGCAGGGGTTTTGGCAACCCCCCAAAACCCTTGGACACATTGCCAACGGTCCAATGGGTGCCCGATCCAAAGACTGGACAAATGCGCATCAAAGTGGATGGCTATGTTGGTTATCTATATATGCATACAATAAATATGGCTGATGGGTTTACTCACTACTCAAATTCATAACCCCCCTTGTAGATCCCCCGGAACAAGTCCGTGACCGAGTTGCAGTACGCCTTCATGGAAAAGTTGCAGGCGGATGGCACAGTGGCACCGCCGTCGAACGTGGACGAAATGGTGATGGCCAAACTGCTGAAGTGGAGAAAGGTGGAAAAGTTGATTGCCCGCGTGCTCTGCATGACGGTCAACCCCACCCAGGTGCCGCAGGTGCCCCTGAATCCTGCCTATCGCAGGGGTGCCAACTCGGGCAGTCCAAACACAAAGGGCTATGTACCCCCCCCATGCGAACAGGGCTGTAGCAGTGGGACATATGTAGAGGGGGGGGAAAGACCAAAGGCCACAAATGGCTATGAATTTTGGAAAAATTGCAGGTACTTTTGTGATGGGGTTTTATGGAAAACGTTTAATTGTTTGGAGACAAAAAAACTTTTGTGGGGTTCGATGAAAAAACTTTCAAAATTGTGGGATCTGACAAAAAAATTCCAAATTCATAATCTGAAATCTGTTTTTGCCTATTTTGGAAACGATACTTTTTGCTTGAAGGTTCTGCAACACCACCGAGGCCACACACCACTTGTTCCTACGCTGCGCGCACTGCGAGTGCGAGGGTCACCTGACTGTATCCCCAGAGACCTGCATGGAGCTGTGCAGGACCATGTGAAATGTACCATAGAATATGAGCTTATTTGATGTACAGCTATATACCAAAATTGTGCACAGCTATGTGACAAGGTATCTGTAAAAAATGTGTATCTGTAAAAAAATGTCCCCCCTTGGGTTATCTGTACAAAAAGTGTGTCAACTGATTTATCTGTAAATATGAAAGTCAAGTTCACTTTTAACATGTGGCACATGTAACTTATCGCTACACTTATTCTTTCAATGTGCCTTGACAAAACAGCATACCTCATGAGATGGTGTTTTGAGTGAGGTATGTTTCAAAGAATGTAAAGAGAAAATATATATAAAAAATAGAAAATACAAAAAACAAATTCATCAAATATATTTTTTCACAAAAAATACAAAAATACAAAAAATATTGGCACCTTTATTTATTTTTCACAAAAAATACAAAAATACCAAAAAAACAATAGCACCTTTTATTTATTTTTCACAAAAAATACAAAAAACCAAAAAACCAATGGCACATTTATTTATTTTTCGCAAAAATAAAAAAATACAAAAAAATATTGTCTAATTTTTTATTCTCGCTGAGTGAGTGAGTGAGTGAATGTAAAAGTGAGCTCATAATGTGCACAGACAAAAAAAAAGCACATTGAGCTCACACCAAAAAAATTAGATTAGTTAGTTGTTGACTTAGGTGTTGTTACTCTAGGTGTCGTTATTATTGTTGTTGTGATAATGGGAGGAGAAAAAATAAAAATTGTTATCTGTTTGTTGCTGCTGCTGCTTTATTGATACAAATTAAAAATCACATTGAAACACAATCACAGTTTATCACTATGCATGGACTTGTTGAGTGTAAATGGTGTTGGTAGGGTCTGAAATAGTGAAATAGACGTTTGTGAAAATAACATACAAGTGTGAATATAACACGCTGTGAAAATGACACATAGTGAAAATGACATACCGATTCTCAAGAACGCGTCGTTTATTAATAATGTATATAATATCACACCACCCCGGGGTATGGGCTTGGCAAATGTCAAATTGAGAAAAGCATCACCAGTATTCAGAGCCTCCCAAGTATTGCTGAAAATGGAAAAATTACATTGAAAATGGCATTTTTTGACTCGTTTAGCTACATATAACATACCTGGTGACCTTATCATTGCACAAGCTTATACATACAAAGAATTGACATGTTGTAAACTTTATCATTGTCAACTCATTTTGTACGGCTGTCCAGTTTTCAATTAAAGAATAACATTCTCTGAAAATGTCTGAGCTGTTTGCCATATTCCAATTGAATCGCAATGGCCTGTTTGGACATAGTCGTGAGCCTATTTGGACAGATAAATCAGACACATACATTGGTATGTAGTTATGCCTAGGTTCATCTGTCGACTGGGGATTAGCTGCATCGGTTTTAGTCATTGCAATTATTAATCCTCGAGGTAGCTTCCCCACCTACAAAAATAAAAAATTTAAAAAAAATTTTTTAAATTTTTTTTTAAAATTTTTTTTAAAAACTAGCCTGGGTTCCTAGGGCAATGGGAGGCGCAGCGCGAGCTCCTTCAGTTAAAAATATCTGTATGTCATTTTCACAAGTGTTGTATGTGATAAAACACAAACAGAAAAATGAGTAGCCAATGGTCATTTTTTCTATTTCTGTTTTAATCTTCAAACAACAATTGTGAAATAGACACCTGGCCCACATTGTACTGCCTGAAGGAGTGGTAAATTCCATGTGTCTTAACACGATCAGCCAATGCGACAGATAGTGATGTCACCTATGTATAGGGTGTTAAAATCACATGTAGTGTGTTAAAATCACATGTAGTGTGTTTAAATCACATACCGGGTGTATTTTACGTACAGACAACTCAATATTGTCAAATTTTATTTTCAGCTTTCCAACGTATTCCTTTGGTAGGCTAAACGATTCAAACATGAGACTGTCAGGTACTCGTCTAAGTACAATTGTCAATTGCATTGACGAATGCCAAGGCTTGGACTGTTCGCCAAAGTCCAGAGCCAATCTTCCATAGAACTCTTGAGTGAGAAAGACCGGTTCAGATCTTTTTTTAAAGTATTCGGTTGCACCGCTTTGAATGTCTGGTGCTTCCTCATCCTTGAGCTCCACCCAGCCGCTGGCTGCTAGTTGTGTTCGTCTATATACGCCACTTGTTTGTAGTACCTTCTTTATATATGCTTTTTTGCTGTAATTTGACTCTCGACACAGCAACAATGAATTGTGGAATATCTCTATTCCGTCCCAAATGCTTTCTAGTGGGTTTGGCACATATGCAACTTGATCCTTAAGCGACACAGGAGCTGCAGCATTAAAGATGTTTCCCACGGGATATTCTTTTTTTATCTCATGCCCATCGATTGTAACAACGCGCATCACCAAATGTAAATGTAGTGATGAGAAGTCCAATAGACCCGTACTGGCCGCAACAGTTGTGAACACGTCTTTGTATGGTGTGGAGCAATAGTAATCATGCATAAATTAAAACAAAAAACAATAATAATCTTACATGGTGATGTTTCATTGCCATCGCTTATTAGAAGCAGTTGTTCACGATCACAGTGGCTCACATATGCTTGTGTCGGGGGTAATGCATCTAAATAGGGTGTGCCTTTTGTATATATGACTTCAATTACACATGCATATCTTACCTGGTCGGAATTCTGGTGGACATGGTAGTAGGTGCGATCCACTGTCCAAAAGTTTCTTTCTTGGACTCAATATACGTGCAGGATGATTGGAAGACATGATGTAAGCTAGTGCTGATGAACCATATGTATAATGACACGGTATGTAAAAGCGACACAATATTGCATATATCGAAACATATGCATGTGTATTGTACTACACACAAACAAGTACGCATTGGACAGTATCAAGAAATTGATTTTATTGAATTAACACAATAGCAAAGACACCACAACAATCACTATAGCCACTCGGAAGAAACAGCAATTCCAGCCGTGGAACTGTTTGATTTTGCGTTCGCAGCATTGCTTGGTGGTTGAACAAACTGTATACTCTCTTGTGATTTCTTTTTCTTTCCTCCCTTTGCTGCTGCTGGCACAGTACCAATGTTGCTTTCTAATGGTGGTTTTTGTGAGTGCAATTCTCCCTGTGGCGCTGCGGGTTCGCCTGTTGTGTGCGTAAACTGTTCCTGCTGTTGTTGCATGTTCACATCAGACGTATCTTGCACATTTGGCGTTATTAGTTTTTGTGAAGACAGCTCCGATAACATAGCAGACGACCATTTGTCACGGTTTGTGGCTTCCAAAACACCAGCATTTTGATCAAGTTGTTGTGCCCAGTATTGCCGTGTAAATATTTCATCTGGCACATTGGCCATAGTATCATACCAGTGTGTACCACGTGGTGCAAACTGTAAATATGAATTGCAGCTGGTTGTTTGATTTCGAGCTGAAGATAGAAAATTTGCTGATGACTGATATAGTGGCTTTGAGCGACGAGATTGCCGATTAGCCATTTTGAGTCGCCCACAACAATAGAATAGTCAAATAATCACTGCAAAAGTTTTGTTTTTGTTTATTCATGCAACAACCGATAAAGTAATAAAGAGATGAATGAATCGTCATAGATCAAATCCAATCAGCATCGACTCCGCCTTCTGCATTTGAATTCGTCAATGCACATTTTGCAAACACAATTCCATTCGCACGCATCGGTTTGCCCCAATGGTTGAAAAGAGCTATTTTCAGCCCTTTTTCGCATCCACTTGTCGGTGTCTGTGGTGGTGTTGTTTATATATAGTATGTGTGTACATGTGTACATGTGGCTACACAAGTATATATTACCTGTTTCAGTGGTACAAAGTGCGGCGACGTTGGTTCATATACATAATTGCGCCGTGAAAACTGCCACGCAGCTGAACCGCTGTCGGGCGAGTGTAGTGCCGCTTTCCATGTAAACACAGCCAATATTGGCTTTTCCTCAGATTGAAATACGGTACATGTTGGGTCCACGCTATCACATCGAACTTGTACTTGTCGACGTAAATCCAGCTGATGGGGAACTGTGGCATATGTTCGCATTCTACTGATCATATATCCGCGTTGCCTATTGTTGACATCTTGCCAATCAATTTGATTTGCACGTATATGTGACACACTGACAAAGCCTAGTTCCCATGCCAAGTGCTCACTAATGTACATTCTTGTGACAAGATTGTTATCAGGGTTTCGAATCGCAAAGCGACGTATTCCAATATGTGAGGGTGTTTCTGCATTTGCCTCAAAAGACAATGTGTTCGATCGTAGAGAATCTCCATGTAACAGAGCATTGTCATCGTCAAGTAGCACTGAGGCCACATAAGTCGTTGCATCCTCTAAAGACATGTGATCAAACACTGTCAGAGTCTCCTTCAATTTTTTGGCTATCCAATAGTCCAACGTGGATGTGGCCATGTTGGATGCCCAGAAACTTGGCATTTTGTATCCATTGTCAACAAGGATTTCTTTGACCATGAAAACACCCTTGTTTATTTTGTCGCTGTCGTTGGCATCGACAACATGGTCGTCCTTTTTTGTCGCTGTTGTCGATTGTGGAGGTGACTTTTGAGCAGCTTGTCTTTTCAATCGCAATTGTGTATGGTTGTTCACAGCGGCAATTTCATCCTTTGTCAGTGGCTGTGTGTTGTGGGTAGGTTCGTAATTGCAAAAGATATAGTAATCAAAAAATACACTATTAAACAAACAACCTCCACACTATCACTATCACTTTCTACTGTGGCAAACATGTTCTCGTCGTCATTGTCAACAACAATATCCTGCATGTGCTCATCTTCAGATTCTGACATGCCATCTCGCCACAAAACGTCATCTTCATCGTCATCGTCATTGTCGTTGTCCTTTGCATCTAGGCGGTTGTTTCTCCTTTTGACGTTGATGGTATGTGTTGTGTTACTGGTGCTGTCGCCCCTGCCGTTTTTTGTGTGGTGGACATTTGTGGTTTTGGTTTGGCTACCAGTTGACCGCTCCTTATTCGGGGATATTTCCATGTCGTGAAGTGAGCTAGTTTCGAAGAGCTTCCTAGAGCTTCGTTTCTCAGTGGACATATTCGACGATTCAATCGTCCCGCCCCCGCTGTCAGTGCTGGTTTCTTTTTCGATTGCTCTGCTGTTGTCATCTTTTGTGGGCCCCTTCTCTTTTTCATTGTCGCCGTTGCCGTTGCCGCCGATATGGTCATTGGGGTTGGGTGGGTCAACAGGTTGGGGTTGGAAACGTCCAGACTTTGACTCATCTTTGGTAAAAACGGAGGGCGATGTGTGACCTTGGTGTGGTGGAGCTCCATTGCGCCCAGGTTTTTTCGTATTGCCTTCATCCCCCCCAGCCGTTGACCTTTTCTGCTGTTCTTTGAGGAGCTCTTGGTCGGCTGCTGCTTTTTTGTTCGCCCCATCTTGAAGCCACTGGAAAAAACCAGGCTCCAATCTTGATAGTAGTGCAGCTGTCGACTCGTCCAATTCCCTTAGTCTTCCACCCCCAATTTTGCCGGCGCCTCTTTGTGGATTGTCGGCACTCAGAATTGAGTTTAGCTCTCGTTCAACAATTTTGCCCCAATCTTCAAACGTATTGGCTGGAAACGTCAATGCACTGGTAATGTCGATTTGACACCAGTGCAATGTACCCCCACAGTCAACCGCAATAAACGCCGGTATTGTGTCCTTTCCCTCAAATACTGGGCAGCCCCAAAGCTCCAAATGCATCAAACTAATGTGGTCCGCACGGTTCTGTAGGTCTGCACAGCGCGAGAATGTCTCTTCTAAAACAACAACGCTTCCATCATCAATTGGGCATAGTGGCGATGACGAAATGGCTGTAGTGTTGCCTATAATGTAATGTTGTCGTCGTCATGGTCTCCCTCCTTTTATAGGAGTAACAACAATAAAAAACAACAAACCGTTAGTGATTGCACCATCAGCCACCGCCGCATTGTGTGAGGAAAAATTGTTGGAGAAAAAGTTATGTGAGCTGGTTTTCTCATTCCATTGTCTGTCCGAACTTAGATATACAACTTGTCGCATTTTGTTTGTTTATTAACACTATACTTTACTAGTAGCACAATAAGAGAATGATTGGCGAAAAACGTAAACGGCACAGTCTTAAATAGTACTACTACAATACAAAATCACTGTTTCTTTTCCTGAAGACGCGCTGCACTTTGTCGGCGGCCAGTGTTTTCTGATTTCCTTCTGGTTTTCCGGCCATGATGACCACCGATCATGCGGCGTTGCCCATTACCATGTTGCTGCTGCGTCTGTTGTGGCGACCGCCTCCCGCCCCCCCTGTTTTCCTCGGCGCTGGGAGCGGACGGACCGACACCACGCTTGCGCCGCCGTCTTGCACCACCTTTTTCTTTACGGGGGGCGGCGGCGCCGAAGGCACCGCGACGGGGGGGCGCGCGCTCATATGTTTTTGACTGTGATCTGTCTTTTGGTTGCCTTCCACCAATGGTAGTATTGGTTGTGTGAGAATGATCCTGCAAC
>OZ038454.1:8145153-8177344 GCA_964036195.1 Sphaerolaimus hirsutus | reverse complement strand
ATGTGAAATGTCTTGTGTTTGAATTTTTCGGCCGTTGAGGCCTGTCTTGCTCAAGCTTGACGGGAAAATGTATTGTATCTACATACTGATACTGGTACTAGTTTTCTATAGAATTTTAAAGAAAAAATTGAAAAACTCCTACATCAGCATTTGAGTTTACCGGAATGATCTATTTTGAATCTCCGTCAACCTGAGTTGACGGAAACCTTAGTTGTAAACTTTCAAAACGGATTTACGAGTTTTCAAAGATTTGAGGAATTTCGTAAGTAAACTAGCGTGTTTACAACCATTTCAGAAAATGCAAATTTCATGGTAACGCATGAGATCATATTTACGTAGGAAGAAAATGGTTGTGGAACTAATACATATTGCATGTCTAGTTGAGTGTACTTAAGCGGCACGGCACTACTTCGCACTTTAGAAGTGATCAATCAAGCTTACCGCAAAGATTTCTGTCATCTCAGAAGAAGTTTTAGATTCCTGATAAAGTGTTTCCTGTGTACTTAAAACGTATATTGTCACTTGAACACAGAGTACCTGAGCGTCCACCGCGCGACACAGAAACTTTGTACGGAACTTGTCACTTGAGGGCACTTTATGAGTGATGCCGTCCGAAGTTCAAGGCGGCAAATGGAAACGTCCCAAACCCGGCAACAAAATTATCCGAATCCCCTTGTAAATGTGTAAAATGACCGGACGAATGGATGGTGGTAATTTTTATGACAACCCGGACTTTAATATTCCCGCCAGTCACTCGGGCCGCGCGCACGTGCGGTTTGCACTTAGCGTTGGGATTTGATACCCGACCCGGAATTTGAAAGGGTCAAATGGAGCTCCGGGTATTTATTATTTACCCCAAATCGGGTTTCGAACCGTAGACACTTTCAACTATGTGACTTAGGGGGCCACAAAATACGGCGAATGGCGTAGATCCCCCGAAAAACAATTTACAAGTTTCGTAGATGTGACCTGGGACGAATGGTGGGAAGTCAATAGATATTTATTTACATACCAGAAGTGGCATAAAGATGCCACACACGCTGGGTGTCAACTGAATTCGTGTCAACAAAATTTTAGTGAATTGGGTATGTGATTTCAAATTTCCAGCCTGATGTCCATTTCATGTCTGCATGGTTAATTTTACATCATGACACTTTCACTTTATTTCATTGCTCCTGTGAAGTGTAATGCTTTAATTTTTTTGTTATTTAGTTGACATTGAGTTGACACGAATTTGGGATGTTAACTACCGCGTGTGGGCCCAAAGTGAGTGGTTCTCAAAGCTCTTCTTGTTAGTGACAGTGAATGGGTAAGTCAATAGGTCGCACATGTATTTAGGTATATTGGACTGTCTTATATGTAGAAAATATTCCTGTCACAGTTCCGCTAGTTATGCGAGTATAAATACTCGCCGCCGACAAGAAAAGCGATCAGACCAGACACGCATAAAGATAAATTCGACAGTCATTCGACATAGTGCGCACCCAGTTTTATTAGTTGCACAAGGCCGGAAGATATGAAAAACGAAAATGCCAAGGAGATGGCAATGTAAAATTCTATCGGGCGCGCGTCAATCACTCGCAGCCGGGCGCCGGACAACCTGGCGCCTGTGTTGAATAGGTCCCGCACCCTAGGGACCGGATTTAAATCGGTCACTCGGGACAATCGACCCACGGTCGATGCGGTCGATGCTCAGTGGTGATCGACACGCAGATCGATCGTTGACAAATTGTCGATGTGAAAGTATGTGCGGAAATATGTTTAATGAAAGCAGAGCATCGAAACTTTTGAGTCGTACAAAGTCGAAAATTGTGCGAGAAAACGCAAATATGAATGCTAGCTGCAAACGGAATGATAAGCGGCGCAAAGCAATGTTATGAATACTGCCGAACCAGGGCAAGAAATCGGCCATTCAAATGGGCACAAAAACATATTTTGATTTTGATATGGTTTCTATACAGCAGATCTGAGAGAAATACACTTTGATCCCATTGAGTGGAGAAGCTGATGTGAATACAAATGTAAAAATATGTAAAAACACAGAACGTCAATAAGTAGGTACCGTGTTCCCTAAATAATACCCCCGGCAACGAGCTTGGGAAAATAGCCCCCCCCCCCCATCGAATCCCCAATCTATTGCACTATCGAATAAACATCGAATAGCGCAGTAAAAACATTGGTGGCAGCTGAAATTCATATTTCATCATTTGAAGAATGGCCCAAACTTCCATTAACTTGCGCTGTTTAACATGATCAAAGCTTTTTCGCGCATCTTATGGTGCACAAATCCTACCAGACTTCAGACGGCGTACTTATTCGAAGCATGGGGCTTAATTCTAGACAATACGGTAGTACGTCCATGCAATGGTGGTGTGCAGCGAGCAGCCCAACTGCAGGTGGAGCTCATCGGACCTGGACAGGCAGCCCAACGTCACTGGCAAACTATCGGCCCCGTCAAATACAGTTTAGCACAAATCTCTTGGGTCGGCTCAAATCAAGATGGCAAGTATTTGCCAGGGGAGCAAAGGTCGCGGTAGAGGAGTATTTACATCTGATATCTGAATAGCCGGAATGTGTTGAGTGCCACATATTTATAGGGCTTCTGACAGCTAAATTCGGTATGCCGTATTACCTCGAAATACCCCCATGGGGTCTATTATTTTGCCAGCAAATTTTCAGGGGGGGGGGGTGGTTAATTCGAGGGGGGCTTATTCGGGGGGGCTTATTCTATTATTTCGCCAGAAATTTTGTGAAATTCCACATACTCAGGCGTAGGAAAATCAAACAAACTTTTAGGGGGTATTTCGAGGGGGGTTTATTCAAGGGTTTAATTCGAGGTAATACGGTATTCACGTTTTTCTTTCTCTTTATCACAGCTTTTTAGTACGCAAAGCAATGATATGCAATGAAACCAGTATAAAAATGTGCCAGCGCGCAGTGAGTGCAGAACGGAACAACGCAATGTTTTGATTGAAATTAACTATGCAACTCGGCAACACAATCATAAAAGGCTGTGTGTGAAGTTTGAGATAAGAAGCCTACAATTTATATTCACAGTGGGATAGTGCCGAGTTGTTAAAAGTACGGAACTTTTTTCAAAGTAATTGTAAACGTAAAGTATTTTTATTTTACTCACACATGAGTACAGAAAACGTAAAGTATTTTATTATTACTTTTCACTGCATAAAAGATGAGTAAAATACATTTTTTCCAGGGAAAACGTAAAAATGGGTATTTTTCCTCACAGAAAACGTACAAGTGAGTAATTACCCCCCCCCCCAAAAAAAATAACAAAAAATTTGTGTTTTTTGTAATTTTTACTCTACATCAAAGATGTGTTTTTCTATCCTGATAAGTATTTCTTAAGAAAAGGTCCTACATTTGTCACTTTCTGTCTGGCAAAATGACATTTTTTGTCCCATTAAAATACGTTTTCTGTACTCGCGTACATTCAAAAAGTACGCGAGTATGTGAATACCGGTATTTTTAAGGGAGGATATGTAAACTTATTTACGTAGTACGCGGGTATACGTATTTATCGAGTAAACGTAAATACGTTTTAACAACTATAGAATAGTGAATAGGCAAGCTATAATACTGATTATGACGCATGGCAATATTGAACGCATAGTATTTCACTTGCACCCAGCGATGAATAAACTGGCCCACGAACCAAAAGCGAACATTTTATTTGATTGTGTTTTTGTACACAAAAACGGGCTTTTGTACACCCATTTTCACGTTGTAAAAATACACGGAACGGCTACATAAAATATTCGGTAGTTTTTTTCGGTGCTGTGTAAATGGGTTATGATTATTTAGTAGTGGAAATTTACAAAAGTCGTTTTAGTGTGGCATGTAGTGATGTAAAGGCACCGGGGCACCGGTGCCCCGGTGCTGGGCACCGAAGGGCACCAGCACCGGTGCTGGTGCGGTGCCATTGCAATCTTCAGGGGTGCCATGCCGGTGCCGGTGCCATTTTTTACAGAATAGCACCGGTGCTGGTGCGGTGCGGTGCCATTTTTTTGCCGGTGCCAAAGGTGCTAGCACCAGGGCCAAAGTAAAAGGCACCGGGAAAGGCACCGGCCAAGGCTTCATGTGCTGTGCAATTTTGTCCATAGTATGTGCTTATTCATATTTAAAAAAACAGTGATATATTTACCCAACCATTTTTGCCTATTTTGTAAACCTCCCATCAAATAAATATACCTACTGTGAAATCCATTATATTGTACCTGATACGTGATCTGATGAGCGAATCTAAAATTTTGTTGAATTTTAAATCATTTTTATATTTTATTTTTATCTTACTTTTTTGTTCAAAATTTGTTGTCAGTTTATGACAGAGATAGCTCCATTCTCTGTACAGCAACGACTCGGATCAGTAGACAATAGTGGCTATGGACATTGTAGTGAATTAAATATTTTATCTTTCCTTTGTAATCATTGTAATTGCTTCATAAAAGTGATTGCCACATCATTCTGATCATTTTAAGTGCTTAACCATCAAAATCGGTTGAAAATTCGTGGAAATATGCACTTCCAAAGGTGAGACCACTGAGAAACTGCCCGATATTTATTTCAGAAATTCCAGCCCGGTGCGGTGCCTTTCGGTGCTAGCACCGGCAACCCGCCGGTGCCCTTCGGTGCCGGTGCCATTTTTTCCAAAAGGCACCGGTGCCGGTGCGGTGCGGTGCCATTTTCTGGCCGGTGCCCCAGGGTGCCAGGTGCCCTTTTCATGCGTTGGCAAAGGTGCCGGTGCGGTGCGGTGCCATTTTTCCCGGTGCCTTAAACATCACTAGTGGCATGCGCGATTTCAAGTGCCACAACTGACTGCACTTTTGGAAATCTAAATGCAAATATGCAACATTTATCCAAATCTATCCAAATGCAACATTTATCGGTCATATAACTGTACAAGTTGTACAACTTTAATTGGCACAAACTTTTCTTTCCAATTGGACATCCAAAAACTTTTCTCCAAAAATTGCTACACCATTGACATTTTCAAGGCGTAATTCCATCTCTAAAACATTGGGTAAAATAACAACGTGATTAGGTATTTATCACCGACGTGCAATATTAAATCGAAGTACAGAAAGGATTGAAATTGTTCGTGATTGGCTCTATTAAATAGACTTTTTTGTGGTTGGGTGGATTTTGATTTAGTCACGTAAATGTATTTATAAAAATACTGTAAACACTCTCTTATTGACTTCGTTAGCATCATGCCGTTGCATTGTAAATAAATGTCATCAGATTTTATATTTACATTTGCATTTAATGCATTATATATCTACATTACATTTCAAAATGACCAATAAAAACAGTACACAGATACATTTTCTTTCACCTTTAAAATTATTAATGATTCACTTTATAGGAAAGGCACCTGTCACACACAACTGGACTAATTATGATGTAAATAAATGGTGACACGATAGAGATCTTTGTGACTGGTACAGGAAAACAACACTTGGTGCCAAATGCAAATCTCAATGTTTCAAAAGTTTCCGGGCACCGGTGAAAGCATTTAGCCGCAATTCTGTAGCATATCTTTTGTACGGTTTAGTTTAAAAATACACTTAAATTCACTGCCAAGGGGCCAATGTCGCATACTGAAAAACGTGAAATGTTCAGTAAAAGATGAAATAAAATATCACTGGGCACTTACAGTTGACATTTGACAAATTCGTGTGACAGAAAACATTTTGCATGACATTTGACAAATGAGTATTTACGACATTCTACAGCCTACATGACATTTTACAGGTGCGGTCTGGTCCCAGGTGCTGAGCTGACAATCTGAATCAGACTAAATCGGGAAGTCTAGAAGAATAAGTTCAGATGCGATAACAAAAACCATGCAAAAACGATCTAAATAAATCGTCTGCCAGGCTTCCATCTGGGTGTCTCAAAACTTCCGAAACGCATAAATGTTTTACATATCCGCATTTCCTACAAACCGCGACAATAAACACGAGCGGCTGAGACGGAGTGTTCAACATATTGACAAATGTTCACAGTTCGCTTCGCGTCGAACAACATGTCGGATAGCCGGGGCCCAAATTCAATTGGAAGGTTAAGCACGCGTAAGGAGTCCGGCATGCGAGTGAGCGCGCTGAAATTGTCTACATTGAGAGTACAAAAATTGGTGATTTTTGGTAATTAAAATACAATATGATCGCAGAAAACCTTTAAAAAGAAAGTCATAATAATCTACCTAGTCGCTCTGGAAAAACTTGGAAAAAAGATAAATACAATACTTTTTACATTTTCCCTTAAAAAAGGAAATATAATCAAATCTATCTGAAAAAATCCAGAGAAAATATAAAAAATAAGATTTTTCAAAATTTCTTTTGTTAAAATACAAATCCCCCGATATTTTCGCTTGCCATAGCTCATTACACACTCAAAACACGGTGTGGGGCGCCCTACGTTCAAATTGAGTCTGGGCCCTGCAGCGCGGCGACAGTCGACCGAACATCGCGTGGCGGCGACAAAATCGCCTCGGCGGCGTAGCAATGGAAATGACGAAAAGTGAACGGAAGCAAGAGTGACGGCCGCATGGAATGCACCAGGGCGCAAGCTGCGGCAGGTGGCCCAAATGCCACAAAGAAGGTCAACTTGATAGATTCTACCGTATTTTCTCGAAATACGCCCCGGGGGTGATTGTTTCATTGTGGGAATTTTGAGGTGGGGGGGGGGGGTAAATGAGGGGGGGGGGTATTTCGAGGGGGTATTTCTAGGGTGGGTATTTCGAGGAAATACGGTATTTACAAGAACTAGGATGGAAAAATGGACGGATTTGTGGTGTTGGCGTTAAAATATAGCGTATACGGTATGGCATTGATTCCATACTATGCAGTTTCATCATTTACCGGTCTTTACCGGTGTGGAGATTTGTCAATCAACCATCAACCGGTAAAACGTATACGGTGATAAATAAAAAACGGCGAAAACGGTCAAACTTTACAGCGACCGATGGTACGGTACGGTACATGATAATTTTACCCATACTCGAAATAAAAACAGCCGGGCATTGTCAACTAGAAACCGAGAAACCTACCAGAAAATCGAAAATCTAGCGCCAGAGAGCTCCAAAGTAGGCGCCAAAACATGGCGCCAAACCGTCGCTATGCACCCCCAACAGAACACATTCTCTCGCCGCACTTGCAAACGGAATTTTATTGTCCGCGTGCTCCAATCCGGGCGACACGTAAAAAAACACGAGCGCCGCCGCTGAATCAACAAAAGTTGTTTTCTCAATAATTTTTGCGGCCCGTCAAAAAGTGCATAACAAGGCAAATAAAAAGTACGCAAATAGAGGCCACCCGCGGAGAGGCAGACAGAAAAGCAAATATTAGCAGGTTGCGGAGGCAATAAAAAAACAGCAAGTCGCGATGCGAACGCTCAAAAAATAACTTGCGCATGCGGGGAATCGAACACAATAAGCATTGCATTGCACCGCGCTAGGCTTATTGCATTGCACTGCATCAAGAAAGGATCAAATGGGCGGGAAGGAAGGAATCAGGGGCGTGTCTTGCGTTGCACGGGGCGAGAGAGCCAGCTTAATATGTAGATTCTGTCTGGTGGGAAACGCAATCATTATCTTCGATAATGAACCAATGGCCCAAATGGCAATATGCTCGCTCGGGGAACCCACGGTGGGCCAAATTCGAGTAACTGTATATTTTACACTCCCACTTAACCATCTCTACTTTTTCAACGCGAAATGCAACATTTCCGCGGTCCATAATCAATCAATGTCGCTCCTTCACAAAAACGGCCACTCGCTTAGAAGCCGGTGAAGCCTGGATGAAAGAAAACCAGTTTCCGGGTCATAAATCACACAAAAAGGGGCCTCGGCCAGCCGTGGGGCGGGTGGCCGAACGCCCATCCATCTACATAACATGTCCCGCATGCACTACCGCCCGTGACACATGACGGGCGCGTTGAATGAGCTGTAAGCTGTATCTAGCCCCGGTACCGGTAATGGTAGCGCTGGCTACCCCAACTATTTACAGGCTTCTTTGTAAATACAATGTATTCATAATTGTATTTGGGGGATGAAGTTTTAGTGAGAGCAACATGAGTCACCAGGTAGCTATAGCTTTACTGATTTGCATGACTTGGCTGTGGGGACAAAAATGTGGATTTTGTAGCCTGAGTGATGACTGAAATTTAAAAAACTGATTTTATTATGCTTCAAACCCATTTGCATTTGTTCATAATTAATATTGGTCTGTTTGGAAAGTTTTTGTGTTTCCAGATCATCTCCTATTGGATAATCCTGGACAATACTAGTGAGGTTCCGGCCAGGGTATATAAGCTGGAATTACAGTTCAATGTAAACATTTTATAAAAAAGTGATTACATAAAAGTAAATGATATTGTATAATACAGGTATCCAATTTGACATGTACCAGATACCATTTCATCTCTTCATTGTGTCCAAATCTCAACATGCATAGTCCACTATTTTCAGGGATATTGATTTTTGATGAAATTTCAACGTAAAATCAGTTGAAAACATTAAGCTCATGTTGAGCTGCAATGGCGCTCCACACGGTGGTTGACGCTACTTTTTAGAAGTCGATTGAGTCAACTCAGAGTCAACTGTTTTAAGTATAACTATTTTTAATTTTTTACCTGTGTTGATTAAGAAATATTGAGAAGTCGATTGATGTAGAATGAAAGAAGGGGATTTTTTGGATACATATTGTAAATGGCTCAGAGTCAATTGAATTTTTGACCAGTTGACTCTGAGTTGACGCTAATTTTGGCATCAACTAGCGTGTGTGGGACCAATTCCACCTTACATACCCCAGCTGAAACCTGACCTGGACTGTCCAGGGCAATCCAATGGGTGATGATCTGGAAAGGGCAAAAACTTTCCCAACAAACGAATAATTTATGATCTCCAGCAACAGTAGTTGGTGGAAGTCTCATTCATGTAAACTGAATAGTGCGTTGAAAGCAGATTTATCAGCTAGATCTACCAAAATTGCGTTTGTCAACCAACTTGTGACTGACAATGACTGGCATCAGTTTTATGTGTACAACCTTGGTGAAAAAGCTTTTAATTTCAGTGATGTGTGTCTATCTACATGTCTCCCAAAAAGCCACATCACACAGAACACGCTCACCAGAAACTCTGCATGCAGAGGGGAAGGGGTGGGGGGTAGCCAGCGCTACGAACATCTCCCCACGTTGCACGCTTATGATGGGGGGGGGGGGGTGTTTCTCGGCGTGCGACAGCACTTATCCATCCACTTTAGCCGCGCCGGCGGCACATCGGCATCCGATGGGATTTTCTTATAGCCCGCCGGCCGGGTGCTATCGAAATCCTATCGCCCTGTGCGACCGGTTTCATCGGGTTTTAGTTGCGGGGACTGTTTCGGCTTGACATCCGCGAGGCGTTCGAAACGCATATGGAAATTGTGGAAATGGGGGGTTGTTTGAAAGTGTTTTAAAATACTTAAATATGCTAGGGTGTTTTTCGATTCGGGACAGATATACCTACCGTATTTCCTCGAAATATCCCCTTGAATTAACCCCCCTCGACATACACCCAGGTGTTTTCGAGATGATGGAAAATAAATCCGCCCCCTCGAAGAAGCCCCCCCTCGAAATACCCCCTCAAAATTTACACTCTGAAAAAATAAACCGCCTGGGGTTATTTCGAGGAAATACGGTACATAAATATTTTATCTACGCACTCTTTTATTTGGCTGCAATTTGTGTAAAGAAACGCTTCGTCAGCATCAACGGAATCAATGGCAACGTTTCTCGTTTTGAGTCAATGTCAATCTCATAACGCCACAAAAACACAAGAATAATAGCCGCGAGTGAAGTGACAGTTGATTTGTCAGAGTACTCAGTTGAGAGGTTGAGTTTTCAGGGTACTCAGTTGAGAGGTTGAGTTTTCAGGGTACTCAGTTGAGAGGTTGAGTTTTCAGGGTACTCAGTTGAGAGGTTGAGTTTTCAGGGTACTCAGTTGAGAGGTTCAGTTTTCATCCACAAGTGTAATTTTTCCCGATGTGTCGGGAAGCATAAATGACTAAATACGGTGCACTTCAAGCGCGCAATTTAGCCCAACACGTTTTTATCGTCCGTCAAGCTGTCAATCAGGAACAAATTGAATCCGCACGTAGTTCCGTGTTAATTCGAGCTGGGGAAAATATCTAGTTGAATCTGGTCACGGGTGGAAAGCAATTTATAATAGTTTATCATGTCCCAAAGGTTCTTTTTAAAAAATCACCATGTCTCCACTAGCAGTAGATCAAATCAATAGCAAAACTCTGTCTGTCATCAAACCGAAACGTCCAATGTCAAAACGAACATAAAAGATAGGCAGAAACAGCGTTGACAACAATCAAAATAATCAGCCAAAAACGGGGGGGGGGCGTGGCCAGCGGACAGTTAACCGATTTCAAAACGCATGGTTCATGGCCGGCGAAAATCAAAATCCCCAAAAAGCCGCTGCAATGCAACAATGCCCGACGCCATTGTTGACGGATTTACCGGTAAAAAAAACTGCCCGAAAACCCGAAAATCGAGAACGGCGGATGGCGGGAAAAACGAGTACGCGGCGCGGGTGATTTGTCAAATAAAAGTGTAATAGTAGGGACGCTGCGCATTCCTGGCGCCAGTGGTGAGTTTTGGCGCTGGCATTGGCGTCCAAAATTTATTTCAGGGTGCGCCAGGGGTCGCCAAGACAGAGAGATAGATAGCTGACAAACTTTCTGGTGGGGGCTGGGGGGCTGGGGAGGGCGCTGGGGGGCTGGGGGCTGGGGAGGGGGCTGTGGCGGGGGTAGGCTTGCGGGTGCCAATCACACCCCTTCTCTTGTACACGCAAATACCGACAGACAGCGCCATTGGCGCGAGCGCCACGAATCCCGCCACGCCATTTATGTAAATCGCTACCAAACGTGGGGACGTGTTTGCGCACGCATCCCCCATCGCACTTGTCACAAACGTGAACGAGTAACATGATTCAATCAGCCGTTTTGTGCCGCCCGTGTGTTGCATGCGAGTATATATGTACGCATGAACGCGTTTCTGCGCGGCGACGCGGCGTCCAATAGCGCGGCGGCGCGCATGTCAATGAGGTAACTCAAGGTGACCGGGCGCCGCAACATGGCGCCCGGTAAGTGGGCGTGGGAGATATGGCCAAATCGACCCGGCAGACCCGACCCGAACCCGGATTCGGGTTTTTATATTTCTATGGCAGGCTTCCAGATCAAGTCCCCCGCCAGGCGACAACCAGCTTCAGATACTCTATAAAAGCATCTGAACTCCGCTACTGCAGCAAGATCCATGCTGCGATAAATTATGTTTGCTGAATCTCCAAATCAAGCCTTATCTGTAGGAGAAACTCCAATTATGATTTTGCATAACCATGTCGTGTTGCATTTGCAAAAAAGTGCGCAAATGCATAAAGTTACGCAGTCGTTAACGTCCAGATGCTGCTATTCATCGTAAAATTCTAAATAAAATAAATAGATGCACCGCAAGAAAAAAGACACGCGCACTGAAATCGTGTCGATAGTTACATTTTCCGAAAAAGCCATTCAAAGATGAAAACATCAAAGAGGTATACCTACAATATCGCACTTTTGTCAGTCGAAAAAGAACGATAAAATGTTGCATTGATATGTAAAATACAAAAATGACATGAAATCAGGCCACCCGCTGACACTGGGTAGTGTAGTAGTTGATTGAACTTGCATTACTTGCAGTAGTAAACCACGTTCACGCAAAACAGTTGCTAAAGTTTTTACAATATGAAGTAGAAAAAATCAAATGTATCAAATTCGACCTTCAGAATCTCGTTAACTTCCAAATTCGATATTTACTTTTCAGTTTTGCATTGAATGGATATAATTTCAACATTGAAAAGTTCTCAATGTTTTATTTCAAAACAAACAATTTTGATTTTTGTTGTGGTCAGATCATAATATTATTAAGCACATAAAAAGGGAAAACCATTATAATTCATTTTGATACATAAAATGTATTAAAAACACATTTGCAATCTAATTATTCACAATTTTTCTGCAGACGCTCCTATTCATTTGCGACACACCACTGCAAAGGGCAAACAATTCTGATTTACGTTTACATTTACACTTTTATTTTCAAAAATGTTTTTTAACAACTGTAAAACGCGGCCGCTATCGAACAATGCAACTTGCGCTGTCTAACCAATTTTGGGTTACCTCACTCGCTGCGCACAATTCAACCCACGACCAAGGTCACAAATTTATCGCTTTTTCCCTCGAATTTTGCCCCAGAATAGGTGATTGCGAAATCTGATGTGGTATGATGTCTCAGAATATAAAAAACGATAAAAAAATTACGTGTCACTGTGTTGATGAGATGCGCTACCCCTGCAATTTGCACCAAAAGCACTCTTAAAATGTCCAATTAAAATCCGCGTCAAAAATAATTAAAACCCCGGGGCTTAAGCAGCGGATTACGGTATTCAAATCAACTCGAAATTGTGTCGATTTATCCGCGCAAACCCGTGTATCCAATTCGAACAAAATGATGTCCGTAATTTGAATACGCATAAAACCGCAATCATCAAATCAACTGCGACCCGAAAAAAATCGGGTTGACATTTTCACACGGGATGGGAAATGGGGATAGCCGGGGCAAAAAAGTCACCCATGCGTGCACAAATAAATCATAGAAATAATAATAGTAATGGCAATGTCCTCTGCTTAACACAACAAAGCGATTACTGAATGTGAATATGTACCACATAGGTATGGAAATAACTATGGAAATAACCAGTGATTATTATTAACTATATCGTGATAATTGGCCTATGCGCTTACAGGGCTCAGTTACAGTTTCGAACAAATACGTCCTACATGCTGAGCAAAATATAATATTTTTATATAAAGAAGTATACCCACAATGAGTTTACGTATCGTGGTTGCAATTTTTCTTTTGTGAAATTTTGGTGATCGAAATTTGGCCCCGCTCCGTATATCTCTGATACCTGTTTACTTTTTACATCTTAAAAGTGCGGTGGCACAGTTGTTAAAATGTACGTACATTTACCTACTCGAAAAATACGCGTACGCGAGTACGCGGTAAATACATTTACATATATTTAAAAAAAAAGTAATGTACTCACTTTTACGCGTACATTTTAAAAGTACACGCGTACAGAGAAAATGTATTTTTGTTGCTAAAATTACAATTTTCTGTCGCTAAAATAAGAAAATTTTGAAGAAATCATAAAAACTTTTCTAAAAAAGACTAAATAATCACTAAAAAACGACATCCATTATGTCTTCCAGTGCAAAACTCACTCTCACGTGTAAAAAGTAGTAGTTTTTATGTTTTCCAGGGGAAAAGTACTCGCTTTTACATTTTCCTGGGGAAAAAAGTATTTTACTCGCATTTACGCGTGAGTACGAGTAAAAAAAGTATTTTACATTTTTCTATACTTTTTGGTGAGTAAAAAATAAATACTTACATTTACATATACTTTAAAAAAAGTTGTAAACAACTCTGTGCGGTGGTACACGATATGTAAACCGCAGATCTGGGAATTATTGGGGTATTCGGCAAACATTTAGGTATTATCCAACGGGACTTATTCGAGGTAATACGCAATTTCCTACAGGTCGTATGCAAAAGCGAGAGAACATGCCAAAATTTAGACTGGCATAGAAAACTGTCTTCCCTTGTATTAAGCGGGAATTAGAGCTCAGCGTCGATTCGACGTGAAATGATGACGTGAAATGACGTCGTGAAATTAATTACACGAGTGTGGATCATGCTACGGGTCTACAATTTTCTAAGGATAATATATGAATCAATACCTTAATCGTGTCCAATACTGAGTGTTATCAGCCACAACTAGAGCGAATTGAAAAATTCAATTTTTACCATTTCACGTCATCATCATTTCACGTCACAGTGTCAGGGAACAACTTGACATTTCACGTCAGACTATTGCTTGCAAAAGTCTGACGTGAAATGTCAAGTTGTTCCCTGACACTGTGACGTGAAATGATGATGACGTGAAATGATAAAAATTGAATTTTTCAATTCGCTCTAGTTGTGGCTGATAACACTCAGTATTGGACAGGATTAAGGTATTGATTCATATATTATCCTTAGAAAATTGTAGACCCATAGCATGATCCACACTCGTGTAATTAATTTCACGACGTCATTTCACGTCGTCATTTCACGTCGAATCGACGCTGAGCTCTAATTCCGGCTTTAGAACAAAGACAGTAGGAAACAACACAGGTGCACGTTAGGTACCGTATTTCCTCGAATTACCCCCGGGGGGTCTGTTTTTTCAGATTGGAAATTTTGAGGGGTGTTAAACGAGTGGGTATTTCGCATAGTTGTTAAAACGTATTTACTTTTACTCGATAAATACGTATACTCGAGTTTACGTTTACGTTTCCGTTTACGTTTAGAATACGTTTACGTTTCCTCCGAAAAAAGTTCCGGTACTCGCTTTTACGTATACTTTTTGAAAGTACTCGAGTACAGAAAACGTATTTCGGATCATGTTTTATATAGATTTTTAAAGGCAGGAAGGGAAAAAAGGAAGAAAATATGCTAAAAATATAGTAAACTAATCGAAAATGGGTATAAAAGCAAATATGTAGTCAAAAATCGCGTAAAATAGGCAAAACGTTACGAAAATGAGTGATTTTGGGCGAAAATTTTGGTGACATTTCTCACGTACTCACGTACGTACTCACGTTTACGTTTTCTGAGGGGAAAAGTACGTTTACTCACGTTTACTCTTGAGTAAAAGTAAAAAAATTTACTTTACGTTTTCTGTACTCAGGGGGTGAGTAAAAAAATAATACTTAACGTTTACGTATACTTTGAAAAAAGTTCCGTGCTTTTAACAACTCAGGTATTTCGAGGGGGGTTATTATTTCGCCGGAATTTTTTTGAAATCCCAGTACTAAATCGTTGTTTGTAACGTACACGGACGTCGAAAAATGCAACAAAAACCGCCATTTATAAGACGGTTTAGACTTATATAAGTACGTAGATGGTATAAACCGTGTTCTAACATAACACAGTCATTGTTTTTCCCGTGTGTTCTGCGTTTCCCGGAGCTTTTGTCATGTATGTTCTCTATACACTGAATTTGGGGGTATTTCGGGGGGGGGGTGGGTTAATAAATAAGTGCCCATTTTGAGGGGGGTATTTCGAGACGGGGGTATTTCGAGGGGGGGTATTTCGAGGAAATACGGTATATAGAGTACTATTTAAAAATGTCACATCCTAAAGCACACAAAACGGGCCATTTTTTGTCGCCACAGGTGAGCTGGGTCGCACGCGATCACAAAAACACTGACAAACATAAAAAGGTGGTCGCAAAGCAACCCAGTATTTGGTACTTATGGCGTTATACAAAATTTATGGCCATGAATTGAAAGCATGACCCATTTATAATATCAAAGCCCGGTCAAAAGCGGGCACGAAATTTATCGAAGGCACTAAAAGCATCATCCTATCTAAAGGACACATTCGAAATTTGGATAGATGGAGGGATAACAGTGGTGGCAGTATGGCGTGGCATTTTGGCATTTCCTATCTGTACAGGAAATAACGTTGAAAATAAGCAAGTAGAAGAAACTACCTAAGAATAATTTTCTGACATTAGTTACAACTAGGGTGTCAAAAAAAATTTCTACGGAAAACGGAAACAGAAACGGTAAAAATTTTTCAGCGGCCGGAAAACGGAACGGAAAACGGAAAAAAATTGCACTTGGCGGAAAACGGAAACGGAAAAAAAATTTCAGCAGCCGGAAAACAGAAAAAGAGGCCGAAAAAATGGAAACGGAAAAATCAAATTTGCACGGAAATGGAAAAACTTGCTGAAATTTAGCCAGAAAATGGATAAAATTGGCTGAAATTTTGATGGAAGTGGAAAAAATTTGCAGTAATTTTGCTGGAAACAAAATTTTTTTCACATCATTGACAATCTGCATGAATTTTTACCAGTTTGGCTGATCAGAAAACAGAAAGTTGGGCCAGAAAAAGGTAAAATAAGGCAGAAAAATGAAAATTGAGGCGGAAAATGGAAAAAAGGTGGAAAAACTGGAAATTGAGGCGGAAAATGGTAAAAAGGCGGAAAAACTAAAAATTTAGCCGGAAAACGGAAAATGAGCCGGAAAAACGGAAACGGAAAAAAGTTGACGAAAAACGGAAAAAAAATTTCAGCAGCCGAGAACGGAACGGAAAACGGAAAAAATTTGCCTGCGGAAAACGAAAACGGAAAACGGAAAACGGAAATTTGACACCCTAGTTACAACTACAAGCAGCCAACAAAGTACCGGGGATAAAATTAAATTTAAAATGATTATATTCTAAAATAGCTTACAACAAAAGGAAAATTAGAGATATTACAAAAATGAATATTACTTTGGGGAGAGTTGAATTATAACTTGATCTTCTACATGTAGTCAATGTGAATGGCAAATTTGGCAAATTCACCTGAACTTGCCAGTTTTTCAGTGGCAGAAGGTGACGTAGAGTTATCGTGGTGCTTTTTCGCACCATTTTAATTGTTGTTCACCATGTTTTGCCACTGTGTTTACAATTTATATGTTTTGGCACACAGCCAGCTGTGCCTTTTATTGGAGGCATACCTTCTATTGGAGGTATCTATTTTATTTTTTTGTCATATGAAAAAGACCAAAAGTTGCACCTTTTATTTGAGGTATTTATGCCTACAATTAGAAGCAATATGCTATGCATGTTGCAACTCAAAAAATGCTGTATTTACAGGGGCTAGGCACAATCAGTCTTCACATTTCGCTAAAATTTATTTTTGGTATGTAAACAGATAAAACAGAGCAGAATCTTATTCCACCTTCAACACCCTCAGGACTATTTTTTGGCCGAATAACGATGTTTCTGAAGCTAACGAGGTAACGCCATTTGACAGAAACGCCATGGCGCGTTGGCGCGAGTGCGCAAAAAATGTCGGCTGGCACATTTTGCCATCACTGGGCCTAGCCCATGCGCCCGCCCGTGTGCCCAGTAGTATTATACTGTCTCGAAACATTTTTGATTGATTCCCGCCGCCCCGAACTCACCGTGCACCGCGCGCATGCACATGAATTTATCGCAAAAGTGGGCAACTTTACGAGTCAAAAATGGATGTCCAAACTGCATTTTGGACGCGAAAAGTTTGTGGACGCTGCGTGTTATATATATTTATTATAAAAATACTGGTCCCGAACCATCTGGTTGTCACCTGTTGATTTTGCGCGCAAACTCTCAACTGAAAACAACCAGTTTTTTTCCACGGCATAAGGTACCAATAGACAAAGCGACCCATCGATTCATGTGTCGTATCGTTGGAACAAACTGCAATAAAATTTCCCTCTATTGTTCGTGGAGGCGTAAATGCGTCTCTTTTTATACGTGTACAAGCCGAGGTAAACCTTGTTTCTGTTGATCAGCAAAATTTTGATGCAAATTTTTTAACATTATTTTACCTACCGACATAAAATAGTGATGTATTTGTGATAACATCTGAGAATTATGCCTGCACATGAATTTTAAACTGCAACACTTCACAGTGATATCTACCATATCCATCTGAATAGAGAATCAAAATAGAATTGCATTACTTCATCATCAAGATATTTAGTGGATAGTTTATCACGTGACTTTTTTCATCGAAATATGGTAAAATTCTCTGTAGTCATGTGGTCCTATCCGTATTTATATCGGTATAATATTTATGCAGGTCCCAGAAAAGTCTGGAGACTAACAAAAGTGAAGTTACGGGGCGAATTCCTAATTTTCTGACTTATTCACGGGAATGAAAAAATTGACAAGAACGGAAAACAAGGACTTACATCTAATTTTCGGATTATTTTATACCAGGTTTTCTGAACATGGCTTAATTCGTTTTTTTTTGTCTGTCTGAAGTCGAAAGATCAAAATGAAACTGCTATGGAAAGAAAAACACAGTAACAACCCACCGAGAATTAAATAAATATACCTAAATAGAAACAGGTGAATGCAAATCAGGGGTCAGGGTTTAACATGTGTAAAGTATGTACTTTTGACAAAACTACCAACTAATTGATGGCAATTTTGCCTGAAAATGTATTTCACAAGATGTAATATTCCTGCAAAACGTAGTTTCCAGACTTTCCTGACAGATAGTGTATGTCTGTAGGTGACAGCGCTGAAGAACATTTATGCACATGTTTGTAATCATCAAATTATAACACAACAGCACGGCAACACTCACAGTCATACGTCGGATCTAAACCATCCACACACACACGTTACGTTTGAGTACAGAAATGGACAAAAGCCATTACAAACTGTTTCTAACCGAGGAAATTGAAATTGATTTTCACCTAAATTTGTTCTGATTTATTATCTTTATCTATTAGAAATTATCTAAATACAGTGACTGGTCAGTTACTAAAAATGGCATCAAATCAAACCCATTTCCATCACTACTAAGGCGCCAAAATCCCCACTCCCCCAAATACGACGGTGGCGTTGTTGTGATTGAATTAGGTGCGCATACAGGACTTGCACGCGTCATTGAGCAGCGCGAACGGGCGGCCCAAAATGCAAAGCGCAAAGTTGCAAATTGATGTAGAACGGAACACGAAATCCGATCCGATAAATTAGAGAACGCGTTTCTGGGTGTGACCACTGATCCAAATTCGTCGATTTGATATTAACGATCGCTTTCAAATAGGTAATCGCGTTATCGTTGAACACAAAATGTGAGAAACTGAAAAAAAAAAACTGTGTAAAATATTGTCTGTATCAGGGACGTAGCCAGGATTTTTGAGCGGGGGGGGGGGGATTTTATACCTAACCAGGATTTTTGAGCGGGGGGGGGGTTGAATACAGAGCCTGGCGAACTCACAGATAGTGACAAAAGTACATAGAATTGCCAGACCCCAACAATGTATATGGCTGGGGCTGGGGGTAACCAGTGCCAGGCACCCGCTGGGGCGCAGGCACGCACGCCTGACTGGCGCGCATTTTCCAGCATTCGCCTGGGCCCAGATTCAATTTGAACGTAAGGCGCACATAAGGCGCCGAAATCTGTCAATCCAGAACTGAATTCGCAACAATTTCACGCCCCTTCCCTTACATTCTAATTGAATTAGGCTCCTGGCACCCGGGCGGCGCTCAGTTTACTCATTTAGAGCACCCATTATTCATGCGTCCGGGATCTGGACTCCCCGTTGGAAGTCGGTTATGCACGTGTTCGGTCGAGCTAAAGGGCCCGCCGGCCATTATGTCCATTTGGCTGGCAAATAGAATTACACAATGAAACTGTTTAGTGAAGGTGAAACGTGCGCTGAGCTAGCTGGGGGCACTGTTTATGGCGTGGGAAGAATAAGTTAGGGAAATGGCGCCATGATTTCTGGCGCCAGCGCCGTCAGCGCCAGGTGGGATTCGATAATCTAGACAAGCCCTTTTTGCAGCCCGAACCGTTGCATCGGAAGTTAGACGATGTTTGCGTTTATAAATGTTTTTCTGATTGTCAACTGGGCATAGTCTGAACTGCATATTGTGTGACAGCGAATAACTATTTTGCCCACTGTAGTAAACACCTGCCCATCCAAGTCCTGCCCCCTATTTTACATTTCACTTCGCATGCCCTATCTCCAGTTATTAATGGAAAGCTATTAATTGGTATATAGGTGTAACCCCTCCTATACTCTGTGTGAATGGAAGGGGCCATGGTGACTCACTACAGGGTTAGTCATTGTATATGTCAAACAATTTGTGGTGTTTTTGCTGTCCCACCCAGGTCTGGCCCCCACTTGATTTGTTATACTATGGTTTGGAAAAGGGGCGCCAGGCGCCGATTGTGCTGCAGGACAAGAGCACCACAGCATGGCACCCTTTGGACCCTGAAATGGTGCCAGCGCCATTCCATCACTAATCTTGAGGCATCCCCCTAAGCAGCACACAAAAAACACAAAATTTAGCAAATTTTAAAATTCACTTTTTGTTTTTATTTTTTACACACTTGACATGCTGGTTTAGGATGTTTTATAGAGGAGGTTTTAAGTTTCAAAGTTGAGTAACAAACAACCCTGTCACCATGGCCCCTTCCATTCATGAACAGTAGAGGGGGTGCACCTATAAGGTCTGTGCCTCTCTGCATCTAAACCCGCTTGGCGTCTGGATGCTGGATGCCAAGCAGGCTACATGCCAGCAGCTGAAATGGACATCCATTGTTATGTGTAATTCCATTCCTCTTTGCCCTTTGTGTTTGTTACCTGAGGTCACATTGCTCACAACATCCCCCCCCCCCTGCATGGCATGAAGACCCCCCCTGCCCGCTTGGCATCTGGTCCTGCCTGCCCGCTTGGCATTTATGCCACCACCCGCTTGGCATCTGGCACTGGATGGATGCTATGCGGGTCTAGATGCTAAGTGGGGATAAATCCATGCTATCCGGGTACAAATGCCAAGCGGTTTACATGCTATTTGGGCCCGCCCCTATCTATATATCACCCAAGTATTAGCTTTCCACCCTGCCCACAACCAGAGAGAGAGCCACAACCGGAGAGAGGCTGCCCAAATCAAAAATAGGGGGCCGGACTTGGGTGGGCAGGTGTATATTTAGTTGATTGAACTTACTACAAATTACAACTTTGCAGTAAGTTCAATAAACTACTACACGACAAAACGGATGGAGTTGCCTAAAAACCGTTAGGGTAATCAAATTTCGTCGCAGAAGCTGTATTAAGTACAAAATCAAGCATTACGGAAACAGTCTCAGCTAGCAGTGCACCTGCGCCATGGCGCTTGAATATATCGCTACACTTAGGTATATATACCTAAGATACGGGCAAAATGCATGTTATAGCATTTTGCATGCCTGAATTTCTTAACACGACAGACAGTCCGCATGGACACAATAAACATTGACGGGGTTCGGGGGACGCAGGAAATTTGACAAAGCTTAAATATTAGCCGTCAACCAGTCATTTCCTCCGCTCAAATCACGTACATGTAAATATGCGACTTGCTGTCTGTAGCCAGGCTAAATAATTGTTGTATGTATGGGCCCACACAGACTAGTTGACATCGCAAATTCGCGTCAACTGGATGTCAACTAAATATCACAAAAAAATTTAAGCATCACACTTGACAGAAACGATGGCAATTAATTGTCACGATATAAAATTAACTAAGCTCTATTTGAAGGAAAGTTGAAATCACATAGGTAAATAATCAACCGAAATTCAGTTCAATTTAGTTGACACGAATTTTGATGTCAACTAGTGTGTGTGTGCGGGTGCGCCCTATCTCGAATGGCGCACATTTCGCAGTGGATACATGGCAATGGAAGCCTACTCGAGCATGATAAATCGCAGCGTGGGACGTGGAATGTGACTGATTGGACCCCCGCCTTTTTTCCAACGTCCTTCTACCGCTTTCAAGCGCCTTTTCTATTTCTCTGTGTTATATTACAGGTATTTATCGAGTGAAAAATTCAGGCTTGAGTGCACTGGGTGCGTATGGTTTTTTTATAGTTCTTTGCGATTTCCACGCAGAATGTACCTAATGGTACAGGCATAATAAACGAAGTCCATAAAAAGCGCCGAGGGAGCAGATCTTATACCTGAATTTGGCATAAACACATATGAACTCAAATTCATTGCAGTGCAGTTGCGAAAACGTATTTACCACGTATCGAAAAACACTTATAAATACAACGGTATTTTACCAAGTGGTAATAACATTACGTTACCTCTGAAAAATACCCCTGTATTACTAACTTTTGTCAATACTTTCTGAAAGTATCTAAGTACGGAAAACGTATTCAAATGCTGATTCAATTCATATTTTGGAAGAAAATTGTGAACTTACAGTACTTTTTGAATACCCATTTGGTGGGAAGGTTTTCCTGCGAAAGTTACGTTTCTATTAGACTTTATTGAGTAAAAAATCGACAAAATCACTTCCTTTTTATTCTCAGTGCAAGTAAGCTTTCAGTACTCGGGTATATAGTAAATTTAAAATACTTGACGTCTACGTATGCTTTGAAAAAGTAAAGTACTTTTAACAACTCTGTCAAAGGGTTCATACTGAGTTTTCAGAACCGGGATTTTGAAAGTCGGGGTCGCAATCAAGGAACAAAAATCCTCAATTCACTGCCAAAGGCACCCACCTTTCAGCTGCGATTGGTCACATCTACATTGTCCCAGTGGAAGTTCGTCCGGTGACAATTGGACACTAGGTGCATCGCCGCCAAGGCGTTGCGGCAGCTCAAGCTCGAGTAGCTGTTGTTCGAGCATTGTGGCTAGGAGATATTTTAGAGGTGCGCCCGCCCGCCGCGTCTGCTTCACCCACCTTTCTGTGTTGGAAATGTGCCAAGTTTTGTATATTTGACGGTGAAAAATTATTAGAACGTTCAATTTAAGATGCAATAAATGACGACAGGAAAAATAGCCGCGGCTGTATTTTTCTCGTGACAGTTATGCGCAACCTTTGCGGGGAAGTAATTATTGTAATGGCCAAAGCTTTACAAATTGTACCGTCCAACTTATCAGTCCCCCGAGGAGCGAATTTATCTAGTCTTAACAGGTTTTCCGCGGTCGAGTCAGAGTGCAAGTATACAAGCTGCACAAAAATATCCTGCCAGCGGGGGGGGGGGGATTGAGACATCTATGTAAGAGTGATCTTTATTTGGATACGTTCATATGAATGAAGGAATATTTCATGTCTTGCTTTCAAAGAGAAAATTTGAGGAAAATCTTAAATTTACCTACATACAGAACAGAACACAGTATAATATTTTTTGGGTGCATGTGTATATAAAAGCATGTTTCAAAATATACGTATGTGCACGCCAAACATTTGTGTAAAATTTGATGCTCATTGCCAAAAGTAATTTCCTCATTTGACATTCGTCAGGAAAGTAGATGTATTCGAATCATTCATACCACACTGTATTTTGGGTTTCTGGATGTCTTACTCACATGGAGGATGTCTATACAGAGATGTCTAATGATGCAAATACTTTCGGATAGTGATGTGAAAAGCGCAAGACCTTTTGGCGCTTCACGTCATGCCTAGTATGAGCTAGCTGGCGCGTTTTCGCGCCATTTTCGTCGCACCCACACAAAAGCGCCACGCCACTCGTCGCTTGGCGCCAAAACTGTGGCGCCATTCAAATCACTACTCTTGGGCGCCTCAAAACGCAAAGCAACACGACCGCAGCGAGGCACAGGGTCCCTTCTATTCGCAGCTGGTTTACATGCAATGCACGCGTCAAAGCGACCAATAAGTGCTTATCGATCAGTCCCGTCAGCGTGTTGTGGTGACGTTACGACGGCAAAAAAGTGCGGTAAATGCGACAGGGAATTTTAGGAATTTTACAAAGGTATTTTTTTAGATTGGGAATTTTTCAATGCCAATGCGCTATAAAGGGTTGTTTCCGTCGGAAACAGCGATACATCAATTTTTCCACGGAATATTTCCACGGAAGTGGAAACACCCTAGAAGCATCCATTCAACGTATATGTAGAAGTCCACCGCCCTCATAAAATCCACACACATCCGATCCATGCACCCTTCACAAAAAGCAACACTTAACAAAGTTCGTTAATATCAGCTGCGAGTTTGTTGTATTTATACTCACTCAAGCCGACTGACCGCAAGCACAGGCGCTTACGGAAAAACATACACTCGCAAAGTCATAATTATTTCCAAGGGGCACTAGCGACATGTTTCAAGCAAACACAGTTCATTGGGGCTGAAAAGCTGCCTTACCTGACCCGACCCGACCCGACCCGACCCGACGTCGGCCCGATCAATAAATCGGGTCAAAAATTCACGCCCGAGTTTCATTTCGGTATTCCATTTCGGAAGAAACGCCGCGATATCAAATGCCGAAATCTCAGGAAAATAGGTTTCGGTCGTGGAGCGATCTTGAGCGACCGACTGCCCCTCCCAGACTTTGTAAAATGCCATGTAAAATATCAAATGTCATGCAAAGTGTCAAAAGTCATGTGAAATGTCAAATTTATTATTTTTTACTGGTAATTTGTCATTTTACATGGCATTTGAAAATTTGCATGACATTTGACATTTTACAGGATCTGGAAGTGGCTCTGAGTCATGTATACTCGTTGATTATGCCTGTAATTTAAACAAATCATACATCACATTCAGACAAGGTTCGATTATTACGTGCTTTTTGACCGGTTCGCTTCGGGTCGGGTCGAGTCGAGTCGAGTCGAGTCGGGCCAAATTTCAGCTGATATTCCAACTGACCGACTCCTAAATATCCTAACTCGAGCTAGAGTAGTGCGCAGTGCAATGTTTCACGACGCGGTGCAACGCGTACAGAGAAAGGGGATCGGGTTTCACACGATAATCCATAAGCGCCCCGCGCGACTACGGACAATGCAAACACGGCGGCACGCAGAATTTATGGTACCGCGGTTAGCGATTGAAAATTCACCGGAAAATATGGCACCGTATCGAACATACACCGGCACCCTGGTGCACTGGCGAAAATGCCACCGCACCACACAAGCTTTGTGCCATTCAGAAAACAAGCACCAGCACCAATATGTGAAATGTGCACGGCTAGCACACGAAATATACTGATGCTAGCCGCACCACACCGTGGCTGGAGACGTGGCAGGTGTTAGGTTAATAATTTATTCATGGTCGTACAATCAGAACTGCATATTCCAGTGAATTCTCAAGTGATGGTTTAGTACATAAATTTTCAGAACGTCGTGGCACCTTATGGGCGCCAGCAAAAGTGGCACCGCACTGCACCAGCACCATGTAAAGAAATTCCGCACCGCACCATGCAGAGCGGGCACCGGCACCGGATGGGCAGCGCTCGCACCAGCACCAGTACCGGTTCCTTTTGGTGCCCTGCCCTGGTGCTTTTCTATCACTAACCACAGTTGGAAATTTGATTTCATCGTGATGGTTTGTTTGTGTGTGTGTAGATGGATGTGGCGTAGTAAGAGACTGAAATATTTATTCAATGGTTGAGTACTGGGGAGGTCGTAAATTTGTGTCGTCTCGCAGATTAAGGGCATTTGCATATGCGGAGTGTCGATTACCTAATCAACTTTTGTGCAATGTCTCCCAAAATAGAATTTTTACACTTCTGGTATGATTGTAGGTACCTATTTTTGTCACTTTTTCAATCGAACTTTTTTCCAGTAATTTAAAAAAATAGTTTGTGAATGAATATTACTTAGGTAAATATATGCAGCGTAAACAAATTCCACTCGTTCTGGAAACGTTTCCACCGAACTGGAATAAGACGTCACACTTTCGCATGCAAAACGGCAAAAAATAATTCGAAATTGCAAGAAAACTACACAGCACATCGATATTTAGACTGAAATGCATGACTAATCAAATGAAACAGTTAACTGATTATTGTCACAATCACTCTCGTCACATGAATTTCGATCGAGGTACCATGCTTGTCAAAGAATAATTTTGATAATTAGAAAGTTCGTCGGCAAACTTTTCTGTGAAAAGTCTATAAACACCGTGAAGATTCAGATGCCGAAGAAACATTTAATTGTGAATTTTTCATTAGCGTCTGAAATTTATCACTTAAAAAAGTGCACTTGGCACTGACAGGTTGCTGTTATTTGCGATTGGCCCTAGGTTGCATCAAATAATTGCATTAACTCATTTTGACATGCTGCCAATAACACAAAAATGATCATTTTGGGGACAAAACCTATTTGCAATAACAAGTATGAAAACGTTAAAAAATGAAACAAAAGAATATAAACAAAAGGAAAAATCGGCGCCATTTGGGGCAGTGAGGTGAATTTTTTGACCCCAATTTTTTGCTTAGCTGCATTCTGAAGCTGAAATGTGACATTCTGTAGAAATCGTTGAATGTTGTTAATTTTTCATTACACATCAGGATTAGTGATGTAAGAAGCGCCCAAAATACCATGGCGCTCTTGCATCACTAGTGAGGACGTTTCATTGGTGGCATTACTGGTAAATTTTCATAATGGAGATAAATCAACGAAAATTACGCCATCAAAACAAGCTAAGGCGCAAATAACCGACAAAAACACGTTGAAAATTCGGTCTATTTAAGCATAAATACCTCGGTAACATGAACCTAGCATGACAATTGAAAAACAAAAACAACCTAGCAACAACCTTATATTTATTGGTGGCCTATTAAACGACGGCTATCAAACGGATGGGTTTTAATGTAAAAACGACAAATCGAACGTGGCCCGAACTGAATTGACAGGTTTAAAAAACGACTTTGTTCCATTGCGCATGCATGATCTATTGCCTAGTTCGTTAAAAAGGCAGAAAAACAAGTTAGCCCCAGAAACCCGACCCGGGATTGAAAAATCCGACCCGGATGTTTTTATTTAACCGTGTTGTACCAGAAAACCAGGGGTTAGATTCTGGAATTTTTTTGGTCAATTTCAAAGATTTCGGATCTTGAGAAGAATCATGTCTGGGGACGAAATTTCATTAATCCAATATTTACGTTTTTCGAGTGCCCCGATTAATTCTCGTAAATATTTTTAATTTGCCGCCCAATGTAGTGCGGATTGGGCGCCAATTTTCCTGCAAATTAATGCGATCGATCAGAATTTTACAAAATGGACGGGTGTGTCTAAAATGTGTGAGTACCGTATTTCCTCGAAATACCCTTGGAGCTTATTATTTCAGAGTGCAAATTTTGAGAGAGGGGGGGGGCGGGGTAATTGAGGAAAGGGGCTATTACGAGGGGGGTATGTCGAGGAAATACGGTCTACATTTTCCGGTGTGTTGCCACCCACAGGTGAAATCGGGTCGGGTCGGATTTCAAGCGGTTGAAATAAAATGGCAACTAAAATTAATCGGCAAGCAGCCAATCCGCTGCAAAAGTTTAACAATAAAAGCGGACGCGGGCATAAAAAGTTTTATCATAAGGTGTAATTATTTGTCTGGAACGAATATTTTTACTTGATGCAACCTGAAATCAACGAAAACATTGATGATCTGACACAAAAGTGATATAGAAACTACAAGAAAAGTGGTTTTTGTCAAGTGACAGGTAAAATTAAATTTCAGTGGCGAGCAAAGTACTTGCGACATTTACTGTCACATCCCACTTTACTTTCCGAATTACTTTCTTGTCAATTGACTACATGCGGAGTTGACCCCTGCCCTGTGTACGTGCAATGTATTCACGATTTTTTGCCTTCATAAATCATCAAATTCTGCAAAAAATAGTACACAAGTGTACATGAAATTCTCTCAAACAGACAGACACTAAATTACGGTTGCGAATGTTTTTGGTCTGGTAATTTAAAAAAAGTTCGTCCACTGAAAAATAGCTCAAAAAGCACGTTTGATAAAGCCAAATCTGATGCGAACAAATAGCTACCTGCATATGCCCCCCAAAATTTGCTGTGAACAATAATCAAAAATGTGCGGAATGCAAGGTAATTGTAAAAATATGACGTAAATAAAGTCAGGATTTCAGGAACCAGGCGGCTTTATCCTGGCCGTTTCAGCGTCTTTTCCCAGAACTTGATTTGAATTTATCCGGGTGAAATTAGTGATATTTTCACAATGACTATGGCGATGGCGCCAGCGCAATGTGGGAATTTTATGGAAAAGCTGAAATAGCAAAAACAATCACACAAATACATGCATTCGCATATTTCACAACACAAAGCATTTCAAATATTTCATATTTCAATATGAGTTTTACAAATACCGTATATCCTAGAATAACACCCCCCTTGAATAACTCCCCACCCTTGAATAACTCCCCCTCAAAAACACTGACGAAAAAATAACTCCCCCCCTTGAATAACTCCCCACCCTTGAATAACTCCCCCCTCTGTGATGAGTTGAGAGGATACTGGAACAAGTGAAAAAACGAAATGCAAATGCAGTGCTGTGTGTGAGACAAAAATACAAGGGATGTTAGCATATGGCAGCGAGAGCAGATGCATAGCGTGTATTTTACGCAGTGTATACACACCTACCTACCTGCAAGGTTTCGTGAAAGTTATGAGGAAAAAATAACACCCCCTTGAATAACTCCCCACCCTTGAATAACTCCCCCCTCAAAAACGCTGACGAAAAAATAACTCCCCGGGGGACTTATTCAAGGATATACGGTACACATCAAATCACATCAAGTATACTCGGCGGACCGCAAAGTATGCGCCCAAAATTATTTATGCCTTGGTCGATAACGCGCGAGCTGGATGTGTGCACTTTCACAAAAAGAAAAATATTTTAAAAAGAAAAAGGCGTACAACTGAGGAACGTTTTTTCCCGAAATGTTTTTTCTTTTTTTGCTGGAATTATTTTAATTTTATTAATGATGACGTCATGATGGAGTGTTTCCTTCAGAAAAATGCATAGCGCACGGTCCGCCGAGTATACTCTTTATCATGCATGTGTTTTTGTAATTTGCTTTTTTATAAAACATACTTTGCTTTTGTAAGCATGTATTCTTTTTTCAAGCATAAACTAAAGCCGGGAATTAATGTAGGTCATGGAACCGTTGATATTGCTCTGCCAAAAATAATGCGCAATTGCCAACACTACAAAAAATCACACAAACAGCGCAAGTTTCCGCGGTTTATCAGAAAACCACACAGTTTGCACAGCTGTGAACTAACCCAGCAGTGCAGAGGGATATAAAAAGCTTTGAAAAGCACGAGATCATGACTGAAAATGCCGGTCTGTTCCGCAAGTGCAGAAGTGAAAAACAAGTTTAGAAGTAAAGTGAGAAGTGAGAAGTGAAATGAAAGGTAAAAAGTTAAAAAAGAGGTTAATAACACTTCTCTTTCTGAAATGTTTTTACTTCTCTACTTGCGGTATTTGCACCAGACTAAGAAACGACAAGCTACAGAGAAGTATAAATAGTTTACCACAATTGAAATTGAGGTACGGTCGGATATTTGCCAACCACCAACTCAACCATGTTGTATGAAAACAATGGCATTTAAAACAAGTACAGAAACAAACATATGCAGAATATGTTAGAGCAGGCAGATAGAGAGACTCAGGTGTCAAAGCGGGTGCAAGAAAGACAAGTAAATACATGCCGACGAATAAATATATTTACATATCCACAGGGTGTAACAAATGGACCTGGGATTTGTATTCGAACATAAAAATGCTTGTTAATATAAAACAGCCAAATCGGTTTCGTGATGGCCTCAAAATAACCATAAAAGGTGTAACTATGAAAGATTACTGGCTGAAATTGGAATGTTTCCTCCAAGCAGAATGTCAAAACAAAGTTTTTGTGCTGTCTAGCCTATGTCAACAATTTCAATTTCTGGGATTTGTTGTTGTCTCCATATGATATTATTTGTTTCCAAGCAACCTTCAATTAAAAAAGCACCCCCCAGCCTAACTTCCGTGCAGACAATCTTGATAGCATCTTGGAAGCAAAACATGTAAACACATTAAGCTATATATACATAAATATAGCCACTGAAAAGTGTGGATAAAATAGAAAGAGTCTGGCAGAATTTTAGTGTGCTTAACATCACAATGCGATCAAGAACCCCTGCTTGAAGGGTGAAACATGGATTATTTCTTAGATAGAGATAACTGGAAAGAAAAAATTGTAGATGCAAAAATGCAAGTACAATATACCTATTCATTACCTTGGAATAAAAATTAAAAGGACCCGCATAACAATTAAGCCAGCATTCATTGGCGAAAATACCTCAGATCCATATTCATATGTAGCTCACCAAGTATTTAAATTAGTTTATAATATTCTACATTTATAAAAATAATTAAGGGAACGAATCAGGCAAAAAAATGTCAAGTAAAATCCGACCCACCCTGCATGTACAAATATTATTTTATAAAGTGTGAGTAGTGAACAAACATAAAGCAGCAGGGTCCGGATTGTAGACATTGAATAGTTACATAATAATTACATTTATTTATTTATTTTTGTCTGGGAGATATATCACGCTTCTGAACCTGGTGGCAATATTGCCTCAAAATCAAGACATAGAAATTCCAGCGTCAGTGGGATCACAGAAGGTGGTTTAAATGAAATTTAGCTGAGCTATGACAGATGAAAGCCCTCACCGCATCAGAAATGATGGCAAGTATAAAAAATATTCAAATCACAAGTGTTAAAATAATAAAATCTCAACACTGTTGCAATAGATATAAATAAATTTAAAAATAAAAACATTTTTCTAATAAAATTAGTAAAAAACATGTCAAAATTCCTATTTCACATCACTGTTTAGTGTTCAGACCACATCACATGGCCACATACCGGAAAGGAAGCCAATACAAGAGGCCCAAAAACACTCACACACTGCCTTTGTTCAACAACAGCGAACGGAACGAGTGAGTGCCATTTAATGAGCCAATGAACATTCAACGGCGAAATGTGATAAGGCACATAATGCATGATACCAATGACAATAGCAGTTCCATGAATAAATATCACTTTGTGCCTCCATGGACAAAATCACTTTGGACAGACAAAAACGCGTGGCCCACACAACCGAAACATTTTGTGTCGCGCGGCGCAGAGCAACACGTGTACAATATGAATGGACACGCTTAACATTGCAACGCGCGCACGTTTTGTATAGCGTTGGAAAGTGGACCCGGTTGTTTTTTACTGAACGGACTAAAAGCTCTGTGAAGGATGTTACCGTATTTTGGTGAATTTGGTTACCCATTGTGACAGCAAAATGTGGGGGAAAATTCACCCATTGTGACAGCAAGTTTGTGTGATGAGTAAAAAGATGTTCTGTTTTAATTCAGATGGAATACAACAGTTTTCATATGTTTAATAAAAGAATTGACCACAGATCGATAACAAATTTTCGGGTCAGCTGGGCGGGTACCCGCGTGTATTTTTGAAGCATCGTGTCGGGTTGAATTCTAAGCCCCTATTTTGTCCATAGTCCCCAGTGTGTGGCCATAGATTTCAAGAGAAAAGGGGTAATTTATGACACATGGCCGTAGTGCCAATGAAACCCCCGGGACCGGAGTGAAAGCAAATATGGCCAATATGCTTATTGGTTTTTACCCGACATTTATATGGAGGGAAATCGAACCACATTCATGCGAGTGGCAGATAAGGTAGAAACTAGACATTTCATATGAAAGGTTGAGTAGAAATATCGTAAAATTCATTATTCACAGTTTAGGTTTGTAGATTTGAAACGGTAAATGGATTTTTTTCAATGTGCATTTGTGATCAAAACACTATTAAAATATAGAAGTTTAAAAATGTTTGATCGGACAAATGATGGGAGGTAAAATAACTTTTGAAAATATCAGCATAAATAGGTATTCGATCAAATAAGCGAGAAATGTAACATTTAAATGGAAACTGCCCGTGCATTCCGTATATCCCATGGGGCGTTACAAAATTTTTATCACACAATTTTTATGGAGGGGGTTACTTGAACTTATGTACTTTTTTATCTCCGTTTTTAGAGCCACTTAATGCAGCGGAAAACAACTCCTCAATGATTCAGTTCAATATAGGTCATCACGAAATATTCAAAGGGGTGCTTTTTCTGACACTGGGGAATTTTTCAAAGCAACTTTATTTTCCAGGCGTTGCTTACGCGGGGGGGGGGGTTTAAAAGGGTCAACGGGATGGATTTTTTCAGGAGTATGGATACAGTATCTATTTATATATTTATACGAATGTAGTAACAAAGTGCAACAAAAAGCTTGCGACATTCACCCCTCTCACAACGGTGGATTGAAAAAAATCCGGTGAAAATTGAACTGAGGAATGTCAATACAAAAAAGCCAGCCCATCGCATGACGGAATTGAACGCAGTTATTGAAAAGGCGCCAAGGCGTCGATGTCTGGCTGGCCTTTCAATCCAACTAAATAAATAGAACGCAGTCATGCATCTAGTGATCGAATGGCGCTAAAAGGGTAAAAGGAAAAAGGGTAAAAGGGTCATTTAAACAGTCAAATTTTTTCGCTTCCAACGGACAACGTTGAATCGAAACGTTGAAACGGGCGGCGTGCACGCACGGACACCGCGAAGCGGGCCAGGCTCATTACGCACAGAAACCCGTTACGCACACGCGCCCGTAACGCACAGAATCAAAACCCGCCACGCACAGACGCCCGTTACGCACACAACTGGGCCCTGTGCGTGCCGGGCTTCTGTTC
>OZ038454.1:8091939-8144953 GCA_964036195.1 Sphaerolaimus hirsutus | reverse complement strand
GTCACGTATGTCAACTGGTGTGCGGGCCGCCAAGCGCCAATGTGCTCACTCGCATTTCAGGCGCCCTACGTTCTAATTGAACCCGGAGCCTACAAATGACCGGTTGAAAAATGGCCAGAACGCACGCACCTGCGAGAAGAAGCCGCCTGATCTACGGAACATCGGAAGTGCGCAAGTAGCGGCCACTGACAAATGGACGGCCGGCCCCAAAATTCCCACCCCGCGCTGACTGATTGGGATTCATTTTGCACTATTTTTACGCTCGTTATGGCCGGCCATTAGATCCGGACCTTTCGATAAATCTTGTCTTCATGCGCGGCAACGACTGTGGAACGCTTTTACGCATATTTATATATGTAATATCGCCGTCGGCCGGTGAAAAATGAAGCCCAAAATTTGGACTTAATTGCTTCCGATTCCGATCACCGAATGGCGGGGTTCCAGCTTGCAATATTGCCGGCAGGCACAATGCGTTGCACTGCGCATATTTAGTGCGGTTAGGTGGGGGGGTGACAATGAGGGGGGTGGCCCCTTTTGTGCAATAATTACCTAATTACTATTTGCTAGATGGTGTTTAAATACCTTGCATTTGTATTTGTATATCAGGTTTTATTTGTTGGAATGTTTCTCATTATATGAATGTTTAAATGAAATATTGAAAGGTTTTTTTCTGCGCAGTCATCGCTAGGGATGGAGAAAAACGTTGTTTTTCAATGACCCCGTTTTTTATATTAAAAACAACGTTTTTCTAATAAAAAAACTATTTTATAAATAAAAACGTTTTTTTCTTCAAACCTCCCATATTTATATGGTTTTGGGATAACTATACAGATATAGGTATTAGACAACTGGCAGTACTTTGACATGTTATATATAGCCGTAGAATGGCTGTGGAGCCATGGGATGGGGAGCATTGTAAATGGTGATTTTTTGTCAAAAAAATCTGCTTTATGTCGTTGTTGAATGTTTGTGACTTCAAGTGAAGTTGGGCATGAAATAGTGTTTAAATTAGGTTGGTTACAATAGAAGCCTACCTTGGTAGTGAAGTTTTCACACTGTACAAATATGTGGGGCAACTTAGCTGGATATTATATACTACACTAACATATCACAACATCATAGTATGAACAAATGAAAGCTTTTATTTACACTAAAAATCGCTCAAAATCAAAGTACCAACAGTAATGTGTATGTGTAATCGCGCGCTTGCAAAATTGCAAAATATCTAGTGTTTATGTATTTACTAAAAATTTTGGCCAAGGTTTTTAAAAACGGTTTCGATGCTTGCGTTTTTTACAAACAACGCTTTTTATAAAAAAAACCTTTGAAGGAAACCTCGGCCATCCGTAGTCAATGCTTTCTTATACTGTTTTACATAATAATGCGAGTCCACCAGCGCTCGTTCGCCAGACAAAATCCCTCATAATCGTAGTATGAAAGAAAGCGCATGACTCAAAACAATCACACAACAAAAGAAAATGGCCAATTAATCAACCAGGACTACAAAAGAATTCACCGCAAACGCGAATACACGCGCGGCGGCGTCAAAGGGGCCACACACGCTGGATGTCAACTGAATTTGTGTCAACTTGAATTATGTGATTTCAACTTTCCTATCTGTTAGAGCACGGTTAATTTTACATCATGACACTAATTTGCATTGTTTCTGTTATGTGTGATCCTTTTGAACATTTCTTGTGTTATTTAGTTGACATTGAGTTGACACGAATTTCCCATGTCAACTAGCGCGCGGCGGCGTCAAAACGGCGCCACAACCAACAACCGACGCTGGTGCGCGGCGCGACCGCGGCAGCGCACGCACTGAAAGCGTGATCAAATGACTCAGCTGGGCCCAGATCCAAATGCAAGCTGATCCCGGACGCGCAGATGGCTTTGAAAGCTAATAACTGCGAATGCGGAATACGCTAATTAGGCAGGTGGCGCAAGTAGGGTTTGCTTGTTGGGCAAACATAAATTGCGCATTGCACAATCGCAAAAATTCTAGCTCGTTGCATGGATGTAGATGGACACGGAATTGAGCGTGTCGGGACGTTTTCATGTGCAAAAAAGTAATTGCTAGCGCCTTGGTGTGTAGAAATGGGCTTCTTTTGCTAGTGACTCATACCATGCTAGTGACTCATAAATTTACGTGATGCAGAATACTTTCCATTGGTTTGTAAAAAAACAGTCGCTCAGGACCAGGGTTGGTTTTATAAAAATCAGTATACAAATTGTATAAAAATTGTATAAAAATGTATTTTATTTTTATTTTATTCTTGTTTCATTTTATTTTATTTTATTTTATTCCAAAATAATAATAAAATAATAAAATGGACCATTTTACAAAAATTTTACAAAAATTTTACAGAAATTTTACAAAAAATCAGAATCTTGCATGCAAGGTCAGAAAAATGTGTAAATTAGACCTAAACATGAAAAACGTGTGACAAATTTATTCATTACTTTGCAAAAGTTGCATGTAGTATGTATTGTTAGCTAGTTGCAAGTGTTAAATTACAAGTATCGATAAGAATGGTTTGCATTTTCAGTAGAAGGATTACTGGAGTGTGCTGGGCGCATTTGTAAAACATCATGCAAAGTGTCAATTGTCATGACAAATGTAGTAAAGAGTCAATTGGCATCTCAAATGTCAAGCAAAGTATAATTGTCATGACAAATGTTGTGCAGAGTGTAAATTGTGTATCTGAATCTTATGTTTTGGTATCCAAACCTTATATTTTGGTATCCAAATTTTATGTTTTTGTATCCAAATGTTCACATAAGATTTGGTTACAAAACCAACAAGATTTGGATACAAAAGATAAGATTTGGATACAATTTGCTTTACAGTTTCCACTTTTATTTATATTTGTCATGACAATTGACACTTTACTTAACATTTTCATGAAAATTGACACTTTCCATTCCATTTCATGTGACATTTTGACACTTTACATGGCTTGGGACTGCCCCAGCTCCGCGAATGAACAGGTTGAACTATAAACAACAGAAAAATTTTTTTACAAAAAATATGAATTTTTATACAATTTTTACAAAAATATGAATTTGTATACAATTTTACAAAATTTTTACAAAAATTCGAATTTTTATACAATTTTTATTTTTATTTTGAAATTTTCCATTTTATTTTATTTTATTTTATTCTTCAATTTTCCATTTTATTTTAATTTTATTTTTATTCTTTTCTGAGATTTTGCCAACCCTGCTCAGGACGAGTGTGGTCATATTTATGACATATTGTCTACACTAACATATTGTGGAAACTGACATGCCGCCATGGGATTCTGACATGTTGCGGGAACAGACTAGTGATGTAAAGGCACCGGGGCACTGGTGCCCCGGTGCTGGGCACCGAAGGGCACCAGCACCGGTGCTGGTGGGGTGCCATTGCAATCTTCAGGTGTGCCATGCCGGTGCCGGTGCCACTTTTTTCAGAATAGCACCGGTGCCAGTGCGGTGCGGTGCCATTTTTTTGCTGGTGCCAAAGGTGCTAGCACCAGGGCAAAGTAAAAGGCACCGGGAAAGGCACCGGCCAAGGCTTCATGTGCTGTGCGATTTTGTCCATAGTATGTGCTTATTCATATTTCAAAAAACAGCGATATATTTACCCAACCGTTTTTGCCTATTTTGTAAACCTCCCTATCAAATAAATATACCTACTGTGAAATCCATTATACCCGATACGTGATCTGATGAGCGAATCTAAAATTTTGTTGAATTTTAAATCATTTTTATATTTTATATTTATCTTACTTTTTTGTTCAAAATTTGTTGTCAGTTTATGACAGAGATAGTTCCATTCTCTGTACAGCAACGACTCCGATCAGTAGACAATAGTGGCTATGGACATTGTAATGAATTAAATATTTTATCTTTCATTTGTAATCATTGTAATTGCTTCATAAAAGTGATTGCCACATCATTCTGATCATTTTAAGTGCTCAACAATCAAAATCGGTTGAAAATTCATGGAAATATGCACTTCCGAAGGTGAGACCACTGAGAAACTGCCCGATATTTACTTCAGAAATTCCAGCCCGGTGCGGTGCCTTTCGGTGCTAGCACCGGCAACCCGCCGGTGCCCTTCGGTGCCGGTGCCATTTTTTCCAAAAGGCACCGGTGCCGGTGCGGTGCGGTGCCATTTTCTGGCCGGTGCCCCAGGGTGCCAGGTGCCCTTTTCATGCGTTGGCAAAGGTGCCGGTGCGGTGCGGTGCCATTTTTCCCGGTGCCTTTAACATCACTAGAACAGACATGCCCAAAGGTGAAAGTGACATGCCAAGTGTGTCAGAGTTGTCAGAGTCACCCAATTATGGGATTACGTATACTCTGCGGACACAGGGCTTTAGTGGATTTGGACCCCTCCAGTAGCCAAATTTTTTGCCTCAGGATGGATTGATAGCTGAGCGGCCTCCTGGATAGATAGATACCGTATTACCTCGAATTATCCCCCCCTTGAATTAACCCCCCCTCGAAATACCCCCCCCCTAAAATTCGGCTGAGGAAATAATAAACCCCCCCCTCGAAATACCCCCCCTACCATTGAGTGTAAAGAGAACGTACATGACAAATACCGCAGTTTGTGATCTGTACAATGCAGAACACACGTTAAAACTGAAGATTGAGTGACGTTAGGGAAGGGTTTATGTGTATATACAGTTATATATACCTATAAAGACATATACATCTATGTGATTGTTCGATTTTTCTACGTCCGAGTATGGGGAATTTCCGAAAATTTCTGGCGAAATAATAGACCCCCCCCTCGAATAAACCCCCCCCTCGAATTATCCCCCCCTCAAATTTTGCTGGCGAAATAATAAACCCCCTGGGGGTATTTCGAGGTAATACGGTAGCTGGAGCGTTTGGGGGGTAACCCCCCCCCCCCCCTAACCCCCTCCCCATACTGAATCCCTGCGTGGACAGCACAGTCTACATCGCTACACTAAGTTCACGTCACGAGAAGAAAAATATTCGAAAAAGTTGGAAATAATCAAACAGCGTGAAGTATCTGAAACTTTGTTCTTTTTGGAACAATTTCGATTTTGTTAACGATGACGTCATAATGGAGTGTTTCGCGTTAAGCTCGGCACACCTCACTATTTATTAGCTGCCTATTATGGTATAACTCGTGTGTTAGTTAGCTTGCAACATAAATACATACCTACCTACTCTAAATTTTCTACTCCACCAGCCGGACAAATGAATAAATGAATAGATATGAATGTAAATATTGCATTGTATGTGCTACATTTATTGTCGCCGTCAAATATTGACACTGGCCACACAGGAAACCACACATTATTTGCTTACAATTTATAAATTGCAATGTGTATACAAAGGAATTCACACACAAACCACGATACTATATTTGTTCAGAATAGTGGAAGCAATTTCAGAGGTTTCTCGCAAATGAATTTTACGCCATTGGCAGGGCAATGCATTTTCGCATTGGTGACAAAAATATGTTCGTTAGACAAGCTCTTCGACTTGTAAGATCATGTTTTCTTAGTAATATGAATTGCCAGTTTGAAAGTGGAAAGATAGGTTGTTAATTGACAATATAAAAATGATTGCCGCATTGTTGTCATTTAGATTTTCGTTATCACATAAAATAAAAAAATTCATATCACAACTTATTTAAATTCCTTGTCACTTTATCCACTCGTCAAGAGTTGAACCTAAAGTCATATCAATCAGCCTCACACAAAAATAAATGCATGTATATTTACAACAAACTCATTAAAAAGTTATCATATAGGCATGTTAATTAATCAGCCTAGTAAAGAGTGCATCACAGTTATGGTTAAAATAATACCGCGGTATCGGTATCGGTATCGACAAAAGGTCGACTTTTTCTGGTATCGGTATTGGAATCATATCAACAGCTTGTATTGGTAAATAAAGACTTGGGTTTTGATAAGAATCATGATAACACGATATTTGACATTTTACAGGGTCTTTTACGTGACCTTTGATATTTTACAGGGAGTTTGACATTTCACAGGGTCTTTTACGTGACCTTTGATATTTTACAGGGAGTTTGACATTTTACAGGGTCTTTTACAGTGTCTGGGACTGGCACCTAGTATGGTCATCAGTATAGAAAATACAGTATCCTTTGAACCCTAACCACAGTACTTTATAAAATAAAATAGTAAATACACCATGGCAATGGTGTTTCTTTTTACAGATTAAATAACCTCAAAACTATTACCTAATGGCTGCAAAAACGTACCAAAATTTGCCACAAATGATCCAAAGAAACATACTAGATCAAACCGATCAAAGATGCTCTGACACCCAGAACCATAGTGTTTACGGGCCACGCAAAATAACCTGTTTTACTTCCTTGATACCGTATATCCTCGAATAAGTCCCCAGGGGAGTTATTTTTCATCAGAAGTTTTGAGTGGGGAAGTTATTCGAGGGGGGGGGGTATTTTTCGTCTTTTTCTCACAAGACGGGGGACTTAATCGAGAGGGGGACGTTTTCGAGGATATACGGTATACAGTATTTTTAGAAGCAATTTTCATGTCAGCACCATGTTTCACATTAGTTTCATATTATATGCAAGCCATGCATGCTAATTTGCGGACAGAGCTGTAGGTAACGATTAGATACAGCGCACTTTTGCTCTAGCCTCCAATTAGGAAGTAACGATGCCAATTTTGTGAACCAACCGATGACCGACAAGCAATTATTTTCGAAAAATGTCTCATTTTATTTCGGATAAATGCAATGTTGCAATTATTTCAAGTTTTTTATATTTATTTTCAAAGCTACTATAACTCAAGTTTCATCAGAACCGAGAAAATAGCTGGGACCGGGACTGGACAAATTCCGATCACGGGAATGAGATAAGAAAGTCGCGACTAGTGATGGAAAAGCGCCATGGCGCTGGCGCCTGGCGCTAGCGCCAAAGCAAAAAGCGCCATGGCGCTTTTGGCGCTTGGCGCCTTTTTGCTGTGGCGCCATTGGCGCTTGGCGCTGGGGGTTGGAAAAGCGCCATGGCGCTTTTGGCGCTTGGCGCTATGACGCCGTGGCGCCATTGGCGCTAGTGTTTTAAAAAGCGCCAAAAAAGCGCCAAGGCGTACTAAAAATTCATTATTATTTTATGCAGAAAGACCTGTTAAATTTGATTTACAAGTATATGTGCTACTGTAAGTGTATTCCAGGATCAACATACTCTTTTCTTGATTACTTTGTGAACAATGTCCCTGTGATTGCATGGGTATTCAATACTTTTCCCATCTAATCCGAATTATGTAAGGCTTTATGTGACTATTCATCGGACTGGTAACACTCTCCACATAGGTTTTAGCTCAATCACTATACTGAGCTCGTTCCTTGCAGTTTTGTTTAAGCAGAGTCAAAGGACTCTGTAGAGTGTAAAGTTAAGTAATAAACATCAAAAATTTCATAAATACAACTTTGTTAAGTGTCATGCGAAATGTCAAAAGTTCAATGAAAATAAGTTCTTTTTAAGTTCATGTAAAATTACATTTGACATTTGACACTTGATTTTACATGGTGTGGAATCACTTTCTGAAGCCATTCCAACAATGGCAATCCAAAATTTGAAACCTCAAAATCCTGTGTTCAAAATTGACTAGCAAAACTCGAAACTGCAATATCCTAGTAGAGAAATCGAAAGTATTCCAAAAAATTGAATACTTCATTTGAAAATTTGAAAACTATTTTAGGGGAAAAACTACTAAATTCCTAAAGTAATTTTAAAAAACACCTATAAATCTTAGCACTTTCTACAGATGGTTTGCTATAGTTAGCCCAAACACCCAGCTGTAAAATATCAAGACAAAAATAACAAAAGTGACTGGAGTTGACTTATATCTTGTGCCAAAAACAAATTATTAGCCGAGCATTAGCATGGCTGCATATATGAGAAGCAAAAATTTTTTGGCGCTGGCGCTATTGGCGCTTGGCGCCAACATCCTCTGGCGCCATTGGCGCTTGGCGCCGTAGTCTAGAAAAGCGCCATGGCGCTTGGCGCCTTTTTGCTCTGGCGCCATTGGCGCCCGGCGCTGGGGTTCGGAAAAGCGCCATGGCGCTTTTGGCGCTTGGCGCCAAAGTCCTGGCGCTTTTTCCATCACTAGTCGCGACATTTTGTCATAGAATGTGGGATAAGGTAAACGTCAGGTTTGGTGAATATTATTAGTAAATGTATGGTAAATATTTACTAAACTTGACGTCAATCCCGCAATTAGATATGATAAAAACCAATTTTGAAGTGAGATAAAAAGTTAAAAGGAAAGTAAATTTATCGCTGAAAAGTTAAAAGTTTACTTTTAACTTTTAAATACTTCCCGCTTCAAAACCGTTTTTTAGTTCTTTACTTTTTTACTAATTGTCTTTGACCTCTTTTTACTTTTTACAAATCGACACCTATTCCAACTCCACTTCTGTTACTCTTATATCTAAGTGTACATTGAGCAGTGAGCAAAAGCCACAAGATGCACAAAGAAATAAAATCATCCAAAAACCGATACTGGGCACAAATGTGAAATGATTTTTAGATGGACAGACACAGTAATTCAGATTCAAAGAAACAGTGAACACAAAGGACTGAGGAACACTTTCCCATTACTGTGATGTCATAAACACCTTTGATTATAGGCATAAATAGAAAGAAAATGTTCTGAGGGTCATTGCGCATCGCTGGGTACTAGTTTTTGAAAAAATTGGATAAAATAAAAGTGTTCGATAAGGTTGAGTGGAGATCAGGGGACGATCCCTCATCGTGCCAAGTTTTAAGTAAAGTTTTAAATTTCAGCCATGGGAACTTTTCTACAAGGTGTCCAAAACTTTACTTATAAGTTAAAGAGCAGTTTACAGAGAATTTGACACTTTTTCTGAAGTTTGCAACTTTAGGCATGATAGAATTATACCCAAAAACATTGCATTTTTCAAAACATTCCTAATAAAAATGATAATTGATTGTACAGCTAAAAAATCCCTAAAACTACCCTAAACATCGTACAGGTAACATCATTGATTTGGGCGTTCATTTCAGGGATTTCAGGGGCCATTTCCCAAAGTATACAAGTGTCAAGTAAAGTGGTAACTGATAACCAGTTCAAGTGACGGATAAACTTACCTGCATACCTATGTACTTCATGGATATACGGACAAGTTAACTTCATTTCCAAATCGTCACTTCCCACTAGGGTCCAAACGGGATCCCGATCCCGAATCCCGAAAAATTCCGGGATTTTGTGGTTCCGATCCCGATCCCGAAACTACAATCCCGGTCCCGATATCACTTTACTTGTCACTTGTCAAGTGACGGAATCGAGCACCAGCAACAAATCACACTGCCCAGCGCTAATTTTTAGAAAGAACGTTGATATGATAGGTACCAAATAATGCCGGGCAAAACAAAACGGAGGCATTTTCCATCCCAGCCCGAGAATGAAAATGCCGCAGGTTGCGATAAAAAAATGCGCAAAGTCTTTTTACGAAGCAATTAGGCCATTGCACCCAAATCCGCCCATAAAAATGGTGCCCATCCATTTCGAAATACTGCGAAAATTATGGGGGTAGTGTCGCACTCGTTCCCCGGATCGCACAAAGGCACATTTTATGTGTGTATGCTGCCAGCTGTTAATGGCAGGGGCCCTTTATGTGACAGTAATGAGATGTGCAATGAAAATGACTGGCGCGCGTTTGCCTCTTTATGCAGGTTCACTTGACTGCGCGTTTTTGCAGCCGATCGTAAATTGCGCAACGCAACGCATCATTTGCGATTTGCATCCCATGAGAAGATTTTGAGGTAATTGGGCATCGACAACGCCTTCGTGGAGGTTGTGTTTGAGGTTTGGGTGAAGGATTTTTGAAGTCCGACATGTTTAAGGCCGACCGTTTAAGGTCTCTGGGGATTCGTTGTGATAAATACAATAGCCAATGCGCAAACAGTTTCTCATTCTCAAACTTGTTAGCACCTAATTACCTTATTTGGGATCAGATTCACTTTGAGCCGGAGTTACAGCATAACGATAAATAGAAGGTGAAGCTACAAATACATGTCGCCGCAAATTCGATTACTCAAGAACGCTTAAGGATATACATCCCTAAATAGACATGTTGAAAGCAATAACCGATATCTACATTGTGTCCAAAAATTATCCAAAACGTTCCAGTGGTTCTTGAGATATCAATGAAAAACGAAAATTTAGCTATTTTTCGGCGATCACAATGAGAAATGCTGCCGACAAATAGCGAAATTTAGTGCTTTCAAACGGGAGGATCCCATGAAACAAGCCCATGAAACATTTTGTATCATTACACACGCCCAAGCGCCCATGAAACAGTTTGTATCTTAACACACGCCCATGCCCCCATGAAACATACACGCACCGGTGATATAGCAATGCATGAGTGCCGCAATGCAATCGTTTCCACACATCTACCACTTTTCCCAAAAAATTCATCATAACTCGCCCCTATTTACCTAGTGTCATATTTTGTCATTATTGTAACATTTGGAACTTTGCACTCAAAATTCAGAATTTTATGATAGTCATTCATTTTTTCAGTCATTTTTTGATATCGACATACATAAGTAGACACGTCATTTTGTTAGCAAATACGACGCAACACCACGATGTTTGTGACGCGCGCACATGCATTGCTATAACACCGCGTGCGTCATGTTTCATGGGCAAACGGGCGTGTTTCATGGGTGAACGGGCGTGTGTAAAGATATACCTAATACTAACAGTTTCGTGGGTGCATGGGCGTGTGTAATGATACAAAATGTTTCATGGGCTTGTATGTTACATGTAGCACTCTCCTTTCAAACATGTCATCTTTGGGATGGATACCTTCAAGCGTTCTTGAGTAATCGAATTTGCGGCGACATGTATTCGTCGCTTCACTTCTATTTATTGTTACGCTGTAACTCCGGCTTCAGCACTATGGATCGTGGAAAAGTCGAAATATACAGTTCAAGCAATCACAAATACAAGAGTCGAAACGATAATTTCCACACACGCTACTCATGGAAATTTACACATTTGTAATTTGTTTACGTTTTCGAAATGGGTTTTACACGTATTCTTGTATTGGCTCTAAGCTGGAACCATGCGCAACCATGTGAACCATATTCACAGAAAACGTCATCAAAGCGTGAGAAATTGCGCTCCGTCTGCGGGTGACAATTAGACAGCTTTTATAAAATGCAAATACAGATCTAAGAAGCAGCTCGAACGTGAAAAATTCGGTCACGCAAAAACGGCGCGGTCAAGGCAAAGCGAAACGTGCATACGGGTTCACACATGTTTTCACGCTTCCCACCACAATGGCACTAGTGATGTAAAAGGCACCGGGAAATATGGCCCTGCATCACAACGGCACCAGCGCCAATGGATTATAAGGGCACCTGCCACCTTGAAATCACCAGTGGAAAAAGTGCACCCCGCACCGGCACCGGTGCCATTCTGAAAAACCGGCACCGGCACCCAGTGACACCTGCAGGTGCTGGCACCGCAACGCACCACACTGGGGTGGATGTTTTAAAGTACCATGTATCCTCGAATAAGTCCCCCTCTCGAATAACCCCCCCTCTTGATTAAGTCCCCCTCTTGTGAGTGTGAGCCTCCCCCCTGTGAGGAAAGAACAACTCCCCCCCACTTTTATGGGTAGAAACATTTCACATTTACAAAAAAACGTTCTCTGTATTTAATATGTAAATATATGTAATATCTTGCAGCTAGAGTTCACCAACATTGTTTTCACTGCTTGACTTGTTAATTTTGTATTCCTACTTTTCCTATGTTACCAAATTTACCCCATTTGTGCAGTAAATTTATCATACATTTTACTGGAAATACTGACGAAAAAATACCCCCCCCCCTCGAATAACGCCGCCCTCTCGAATAACTCCCCCTCAGAAACTTCTGACAAAAAAATAACTCCCCGGGGACTTAATCGAGGAGATACGGTATTATAATTAGTGAGCAGCTTATTCGCTGCTGCTCCTTCTGTGCCTAGAGATTTCATTGAATTCACAGCGAATTTTTCTGGTTGACTACCTGAAATCATCAGAGGGTTGTGACGATTCTATAGTTGCATCAATGAGAATGATTACAAATTTTTTTTATGCACTGTATAACAAATTGGACCAGCACCAGAGGGACACCAACACCGGTGCCTGTGCCATTTGGTGCCCTGCACCGGTGCCCCGGTGCCTTCCCAACACTATCAATCACCCCTACCCCCCAGCGCAACACGCAAACAGCGCGGCATTCAAATCTCGCTCATTTGTTGATTGTCAACGTGAATGAATAATTCACGACACGCCACCGCGGGGCACTAATGGATCCGGGCGGCGGCCGCGCGGCGACAAAAGCCACACAACCAAGCTCATTACAGTCATGAATGGCGGCACAATGTGTGAGCGCCCCCCCCCCCCCGGTTCTCTGGGTTCTGTTCTGGGTGCCACACGAACACATGGCCAAAATTGGGGGGGGGGGCGGCGTTTTTAGCTGACCAGTGGTTATCGGGGGGGGGGGATGGTGTTATTACGACCCTTGGCGTTGAACATAAAGTTGACAAGTGACACAGAAAGTGCAAGGGGTAAAAAGTAAGTAAATTTCAGCCATGTGCTGTAATGGACAAATTGAATCCAGCACCATGGAAGGAATTCCAATGAATAAATACGTACATCTGCCAAATAATTTGGTAGTCGACTGAGAATTACCATAAAAACCGCAACATGTGGCTGAGGTGAGTCAGCTGCTGTGCACAATTTAGAAAATATGAATGCGGCATTTGTCGCAGGTGTAAATGTGTGGGGATGGGAAAATTTATCGTAAATAGGCACCGTTACCGCAATTTCAGTTCTGGTTCTCAGCTATAATATCTATTTTATGATGACATTTGGTAGTTTTAAAATTCTCTGTAGGCTGAAATGACCGGGAAGGTGTCAACTATACCTTTGGTGAAAAACTGAGGACATTTGATTCAACCAAAACAAATTTGATTTGGATCGCGTACGACATTGTCGTCACTCTACACAACATACCTAAGCAAAATTGCTAAATGTTATCACATGATAGCAGCTGGAATCTTGGCCTTGGACTCACCTTACCGTACCGATAAATTTTTACCGGCATATTCGAAGTTACGGTTCTTACCCGCACATAAATACCAATAAATGATATAAGTGACCGCAATACCGAGAATTAAATATGTAAATATTCACCTAAACAGCGTTCGGATCAGGTCCGGCAGTCAGTTTCTGACCGGACTGCTGTCGCCATAACTCCCGCTGTGGGGGTAATTAAGAGATGAAATTTGGGTGGGACGTAGCCGACATCCCCCCCCTACTATACTCCAACGCAGGGGCGACGGCGACCCCCCTAAGTGTGGGTCGCCGTATACACGCAAATTTTTTTACAGATTTTCGCTGTCCGCGTCAAGTCCGGCACCCAGTGGTTTTTCATCACTTCGGGTGCCATCACTCCAGAAACGCGGACACGAAATAGCTGAAATTTTGGGGGGTTATAGTCAACATCCTGTGGCACCATCGACTCACCAAAAGTGTCGCTCACTGCGTATACCGCGCTGTTTTTTTACAGATACAGTGTACGCATCAGGCCCAGGACCAACTTGCGTTTCACCGAGCCAAATTCACTTTAAATATATTTTTTATTAGACACTTGAAAAGTTGGTTTAGGATGCCCTCTAGGGAAGGGTTGAAGGTATAAAATTGCATAAAAAACCTTACCCCAAAAATGCCCCACTAAGGAATTTTAATGGGGGTGAATGTGATGAAGTCACTTATGACATCATCACCATACAAATTTGTACTGTGATGATGCCATAGGTGATGTCAGAACAGTCACCCCCATTAAAATTCCTTAGTGAGGCATTTTTGGGGTAAAGTTTTTTACACAATTTTATACCTTAAACCCTTACCTAGAGGGCATCCTAAACCAATATTTAAAGTGTCTAACAAAAAAATATATTTTAAGTGAATTTTGAGGATGCAACTGTAGGGGCATTGCTAAAATTTCGCTTAACAGGTAAGCTCACGGCATTGTACATTATCGTATGGGTCTGTAGAATTATAAAACTGCATTACATGACTGCATTGAGCATTTTTGAAAAAATTTATAGGGTGCCGGACCTGATGCAGACAGCACATTTATTAAAAACGCGTTATACCCGCGAGCGACACCTTTGGTGGGTCGCCGGCACCCGCCATTTAGTGTACAGTAAGGGGAGGGGTGTCGGCTATATCCCCCCAGTTTCAGCTTTGTCCTGTCCGCGTTTCTAGAGTGATGGCACCCGAAGTGATGAAAAACCACTGGGTGCCGGACTTGACGCGGACAGAGAAATTCTGTAAATTTTTTTGCGCGTATAGGGCGACCCACACTTAGGGGGGTCGCCGTCACCCCTGCGTTGGAGTATAGTAGGGGGAGAATGTCGGCTACGTCCCACCCAAATTTCATCTCTTAATTCACCCCACAGCGGGAGTTATAGCGCCAGCAGTCAGGTCAGAAACTGACTGCCGGACCTGATCCGAACGCTGTTTATGTTCACATGCATAGGTATCCATGTGAATGACTCACAAATCAACTTTGTATGTAAATAAGTCTGAATGTCGCCGGATTAGATGCAATTTTTCTACAGTTTGCTAATTGCGTTCAAATCGAGGTCACTCAAGCGCAATTGACAATTTGTCATGCAAATTTTTGTCTCTTTCACATGACAACCACCGCGTGAACAAAAGATAATGACCATGGTAACCTACCTAATGAATAGATCCACAGTCATGACATTGTAATGCAAATTACGCAGAACGCAGCCAACTATTTATGTGAATAATTCAATGTAATTTGTATGACATATGAAATACAATACAACAGGGGCCAGTCCCGCACCTGGACAAGTATTTACTTGACTCTTTACTTTTCACTTCACTCTTGACTTTGTCACTAGTGGAATCAGCACCAGGGGCAGTCCCAATGTGTTGGTTCTGTATTCAAATCTTATGTTTGATTATCCAAATCTTATGTTTGCGTATCCAAATCTTATGTTTGTGTACCCAAATCTTATATTCAACATAATATTTGGATACACAACTAACACATTGGGACTGCTCCCTGGTGCTGGTTCCGCAAGTGGCAAAGTCAAGAGTAAAGTGAAAAGTCAAGAACAAAGTCCAGAGTCAAGTACTTGTCCACATGCGGGACTGCCCCCTGGACAGGAAAGTAATCAACAAAGTGACCATGGGCCACACCGCAAATTTTATACACATCATGAATCATGAGCCCACTTTGGCGCGTAGACAAGTCTACTACCATAACCAAATTTCCACTTTTAGAAACTAATAATCTGCCTATATCCACATTAGAGCGGCGCCGCAGTGACTCAGCACCAGACAAAGAAACTATGGCAACGGGTCAACAGTAGAAAAACACAACAGAAACGGACCGCAGACTGCCCACAAGGTAATCGGCATCCAGTAAGAAGGTGTATCCTCTAAATCATCAAAGAACCAAGTGCGTGTGATTCATCATGTTGAGAGACAGAACGGCTGCAGGGGTAGGAAGGAAGGGGGTGTTGGGGGGATTACCCCCCCCCCAAAACCGCCCAGCTATCTATCTATCCCGGAGGTCGCTCAGCTGTCTACCTTTCTATCCCAGAGGCAAAATTTTGGGGTACTATCCCCTAAACCCCCCCCCCCCCCAAATCGGCCAGCTGGAGGGACTTTTAAAAAACTACACCCCAATTTTCGCTCAAAATCGCTATTTTTCAGAACTTTTTACAGATTTTCACCTCCAAATCACCAGGTCATGTGTCTAACTGCCTATTTTAAGATATTTTTAGTACTATATAATACATATCATTTTAGTACCATATAATTTTTAACCATTTTTACTTACTTTTAGCGATTTTTCTCCCTTTTCTTCCTACTATACCACGAAAAAGCCTCTATATTGGACCCCCGCGAACCCCCCCCCCAAATTTTTTTTGTTCTTCAGCTATCTGGGGAGTTTTATTCCAAAAACGCATATATCCACAATTTTCAATTTTTCAAAATCGCATTTTAAAGTTTGGCGATGGCCCGACAGCGCTATGTTTGGGCGACAAAGCTTGCCTTGAACTTTTCAGATATATCCGACATTTCTCTACAATTTTTGTAACCACAAATTTTGTTGGCCGGGAAATATTTAGGGAGTTGTGAGAATTTGTAAACCACCCAAAATTGGGAACAAAACTGAACATTTGAAATTAAATGTTAAATAACTTCGTAACGGTGCATCGTAGGCAAAAACGAATTACACGACTGCAAAACCCGTGTCTAAAAGTACCTCTACCTAAATTTTCAGATCAAAATATACACGCATATTTGATTTATAGTGCAAAATAGATTTGGAAATTCACGTATGCATTTTTGGAAATGAAACTATTTTTTGGATATGTGCATTTTCGATATGAAACTCCAGTGGTCTGAGATGGATTTATGCATTTTCGATGTGAAAGTCCTGTTTTTCATAGGGGACTGGTCATGGATATGTGAACTTTCGATGTGAAAATTGCGATTTTTTTTTGAAAATCGGTACCACTGTATCTCAGGAACGAGATAGACTATAATGCTGATTTTTTTCTAAAATGTGAAAAACTACACGTGGAGGTCAAATCCACGCTTACCTCGATTTTTCTGGATTTGGCGCTTGTGAACTTTTGGAATGGCACTCCCCATCTATCCCCCGCTGTCGATTTGCTATCCATCCAACCCCCCGGAGGGTCGAAATCTGGAAGACCCCTGAACGGCATTATGGCAACCCCACTGCCGCGAACGAGCGCTATAGCAAATTTCGGAGCCAATTGTGAAAGCGGTCAGATGACACGCTGGATCTGGTGCCAACGCCAACGTTTACGTTTACTTTGAAAAAAGTTCAGTACTTATAACAACTCTGGTCATGTCCAGTATAGTTTCATAGAGGACCAAGAGATAATGATGACAATGCGGTTATAAATATTGGAAAACAGAACAGATGTTATGGATATAAATAACACGGCTAAGGCTGAACTGAGAAATGAGTGATGTGAACACACTTTAGGTAGGTAATTAATTATTTAAAACACAAATAAACGTTAGTTCATTGTTTAGTAGTTGACTGAAATTACCCAATTTTGTATTAATTAAATTCTATCAACTAAATATAGTAAATAATTACAATTCATAGCCAAGATGAACTAAAACCACAAAAATTTCAAATACATACTTACATCAATTTGAAATAAATATGTCAATATTATATAAAAGTTTGCATAATATACCTAGTTAACTTTCAAATAAATTTAGGCCGTAATTTTATCCGGATTAAGGCGCCCGAAAACTTTTGTGTATTGATAAACGACTGTCACAAATTGTTTCTACCGTATTTGCTTGAATAATCCCTCTGGGGGATTATTATTTTGTCAGACATTTTTGAGGGGGAACTAAACGGGGGGGGGGGGATTATTCAAGGGGGGAATTATTATTTCGTCAAAATTTTCAAGCATGTTTCCATCGACTCATTTCATGAAATATGCGTTATAAACACAATAACGTGCCATTTTTGTTAAAATTAGGTATAACAAATTAATCAAATCTGTAAAGGGGGGATTATTCGAGGAGGGGGAATTATTATTTCCTCACTCGTCTTACAGGGGGGGATTATTCGAGAGGGGAATTATTCAAGGGGGAACTATTCAAGCAAATACCGTAATTTCCTGCGAAAAAAAACGAATCAAACATGAATTCTCAATGTTTCCCATACCAATGTGTGTTCGTTTCTGTCTAAAATATCATCCAAATTGCCTTCAAAAATGTCGTGATATTTTTTATTATTTTAAATTTTTTTTATTTGTTTCGGGCAGTTATTTATGGTTGGGTAACTTTGATGGCGCTTTGCAGCTAAAATCGGCATGTCGGTGCTAATGATTGCATATTAAATTGATTCACAATCATAATTTGGCCGATTTTCACATAATTTTCAAAGGTGATTTCAAGTAGATTTTTAACAAAAGTGAACCTTACAATTTTTAAAAAAACATTCGAATAAGCGTTTTTTATCGCCATCCATCGACAACCATATCATTTTCGAGAAAATGGGTTTTATCGTAACATTTAAATTTGTCGAGCCCTACATCCTAATTAAATCTGGGCCAATTAAACAAACGTAAAATTAACCGAGAAGTGAAAGGATGTAATTCTGATAAATGAAGACTCCGATAACATGCGAATCCTCTGGAAAGAAATACAAGCAAGGCATACTGTAGAATTCCATATCACTAGCCTAAAAACAACGACAGAAAAAGTGACAAACGCAAAATAAAAATGGCTAAAAATGCGAAAAACGACAGCACAATAGGATCACAGACAGACAAATTTAGAAAATATTTTTAACAAAGCCAGACATGATCTACAAAAATGGCCGAAAAATTCCCAGAAATCTATCGCCCCAGCGGCGACGGCGCTCTTCGCGCTGTATTTAGGGTTGCATCGTTTGTATAAAAAACGATCTTTAAAAGAAAAGAAAAAATTAACAAATTCAGCAGTGTCAAAAAAATGCCACGCCAGTGGTCCCCCCCCCCAAACCGCCCAGCTATCTATCTATCCCGGATGCAAAATTTTGGGCTACTACCCCCTAACCCCCCCCCCCCAAATCGCTCAGCTATCTACCTATTTGGAGCGATTTTTGAGAAACTATACCCCAATTTTCGCTCAAAATCGCTATTTTTCATACCTTTTTATAGATTTTCACTAGTTTTTGTTCCTATTTACCTATTTTCAGCACTATATGCTCTTGTTTACAAATTTTGAGCTATTTTACACCTACTTTTAGCTATTTTTCTCCCTTTTCTTCCTTCTACACCCTGAAATAGCCTATATATCAAACCACCACAACCCCCCCCCCCCCCCAATTTTTCCAGCTATCTATCTATCCCGCATGCCGCTCAGCTATCTATCCAACCACTGGGAGGGTCAAAATTCAAGATACCCCTGTGCCACGCCATTTTCTTTCTCACCCATCAGAGGTGGGGGAGTTATTCGAGGATATACGGTATACAGCTAGATATGCAATATTACCATTGCTAATTTGTACCCTTTTCACCTGACTAACCCCTTTTCTTACAACCTATCATTTTCCTGGTCACTTGTCAACTTGACAGATTTGACCCGGCATTAATAAGCACGTCAACAAACCGTCTTCAGCTGTATTCAGTAAACTACGAAATACAACCAACACCAACTTAAACATATAACAAAAATGAATTAGATATTTGGATGTCAAATTAAAGGGACTGACTTTTAAAAGGTAAATATTTACCTAGCTATGTTAATCAACAACTAATGTTTTGCATTTTTTGTCAACATTTTGACAGGTGAAAACACGCAAAAATATCTTTGGCCTAACAAAATACGTCAAGAATTAGTCGTGTCATCTAGACCACCACTAACAAAATATTATTTATATACCCAATTAGTCACTGTCACCAAGCTCCACGTCCACATTCAGACAAAATGTCTATGTGTGATCGTCGTGCAAAGTGTTGAAAGTCATGTTAAATTCCATGAAAAATTACAAACGAGCAGTAAAAAACGAAAAAAATGTGACATTTTACATGACTTTTGACACTGCATGTGTTCGCAATTTTACACGGTCTGGGGGTGGCACAAGGAAAACTTTGCATATTAATTTGCTACTCATAAGCACATTGATTCAAGGACGTATCCGGTGGTGGTGCGTGGGATATTTCAAGAATAGTATCTTCGAGAACTAAACTTTAAAATTTGCTGAAAAAATGTTGAGCGCAAGCGAGAGTTTTCACATTTCATAAAAATTCCCTTTCACAGGTAGGCAACCTTCTGCAGTGTCGATCGAATCCCTCTGTAAAATATATTCGATTGCAGTGCCCTATATGTATGAAATTTCATAGAAATTAGCGGGCCTTGGCGACGAGCGCCGGCGCAATGGCGCCAATGGCCCTGCGCACACTAGTTTTCACACGAAATTTCGAAAACGCATAAATGAGATTTAAACGTGTTTGAGTTTTCCACAATGAGTCATTTTTAACCTCTGTCAACTGTACTTGACGGCCAGTTCATTGTAGAAAACTCAAATGCGTTCTAAGCTGATTTGTGAGTTTTCGAAATTTCGTGTGAAAACTAGTGTGCGCAGGCACATTGTGCCACTACACTGTATTTACACTTTTAGGGTGCCCCACAATATCCACACGCCCGGTAAAAACACGGATATGTCCCTGAATACACAGAATAAAACATGCAAATACAAAAGGCGGAAGAATCAAAGGACGTAGCCAGGGGGGGGGGGGCGGCCGCCCCCCCCCTTCACGGGCCGGGCAAAAAAATGTGCCAGAAATGGCACTTTCAGAAGACGATTTTGTTGACAGTGTGAAAAAAATTTGCGCGCTTGGGCGCATTTTCCCTTCACAACATATATATTCGGCTGATCGGTCTCCGCGGCCTCAAAGCCAGTGAAAATCGACTCTGTAAAGTAAAGACGTATACTGCTGTTTTGGCGCCAACGCCAACGCCAGTGGCGCCATGGCGTGGCGCCTACGAATGGCGCCAGCGCCATGGCGCCATTCCACTACTACAGGGGTAAAATTTTAGGGGGGGGGGGGCGCCGCCCCCCCCGTTCGCCGGGCTTTGTTTACAATCCGCCCCCCCCCGCTCAAAAATCCTGGCTACGTCCCTGGAAGAATCTAATGTATAGTCGGCAGACATGATATTACACAGGTTTGGTCCACTTATGTTTCGGTTCGCTGAGCGTCAATGAAATTCAACATCTTACTGAACAGCGAAGTGCGATACATCTTAAACACGGTAGAAAAACGGTGCGCAGTGGGTCGTGAATATGTCAATATGTATAGTCGACGGACATATCTCCACCTATACAATTTCGAGAGAACTGCACGCTAAGGATGCTTCAATGCAAAAGATAGGAGGCACAATCACAGGCCTCATTGTGCCCGATTCGTGTGTGTTTTTGCACACAATGCAGTCACTATTTATTAGTACAAATGCCCTTTACAAACACGATCCACAATCTTGACAAACAGGGTTAGTAGATGGCAAAGTTGCTTCCCAAGAATGCAATTGCACATGGATAGGGGGTTGACTTGAGTTTTTAGGGGCTGAGTTTACAATTCAGGGTTGAGTTGATGGGTGTTGATAAATTAGGGTTGAGTTGACAGAAGTTTAAAGATAAGGGGCTGTTGACACAAGTTTAAAAATTAGAGGCTGAGTTTATGGGAGTTGAGTTGATGGGTGTTTGCCAAATTAGGGGCTGAGTTTATGGGAGTTAACAATAACATTACCATAATCCTTAAGTGAGGCCCCCGGGGCTAAAAAATATAAATTGTGATATAATGCATTTGTGGGTTACTGATTACAATGATTTGAAATATGCACTCCATTCTGACAGTACATTACGATAACCCTGAAATTGAACCCAAAATGGGACCAAAATTTTCAAATTGTGAAATGATGCATTGTGGGTTTCTAATTGCACTGATTTGATATATAATGCACTCCATTTTGACACTACATTACCATAACCCTGAAAATGAACCACTGGGGCCAAAAACTTTCAATTTGTGAAATGATGCATTTTTGGGTTTCTGGTTGCACTGATTTCAAATTTAGGTTTCTGATTGCACTGATTTGATATATGCACTCCATTGACACTACATTACCATAACCCGAAAAATGAACCCATGGGGCCAAATACTTTCAATTTGAGAAATGATGCATTTTCAGGTTTCTGATTGCACTCATTTGAAATATGCACTTCATTTTGACACTACATTACCATAACCCTGAAAATGAACCACTGGGGCCAAAAAATTTCAATTTGTGAAATGATGCATTTTTGGGTTTCTGATTGCACTGATTTCAAATTTGGGTTTCTGATTGCACTGATTTGATATATGCACTGCATTTTGACACTACATTACCATAACCCTCAAAATGGACCCATGGGGTTAAATACTTTCAATTTGAGAAATGATGCATTTTCGGGTTTCTGATTGCACTCATCTGAAATATGCACTTCATTTTGACACTACATTACCATAACCCTAAAATGAACCCCCTGGGCCAAAAACTTTCAAATCATAAAATGATGGATTTGTGAGTTTCAGAGTGTAGCTATTTCAAATATGCCCAGGGCTTAAAAAATTAGAAATTGTGAAATGATTCAATGTGGGTTTCTAATTGCACTGATTTGAAATATGCACTCCGTTTTGACACTACATAACCCTGAAAACTACATAACCATAACCCTGAAAATGAACCTCTGGAGCCAAAAACTTTCAATTTGTGAAATCATTCATTTTTGGGTTTCTGATTGCACTGATTTCAAATTTGGGTCTATGATTGCACCAATTTGATATATGCACTCCATTTTGACACTACATTACCATAACCCTAAAAATGAACCCATGGGGCCAAATACTTTCAATTTGAGAAATGATGCATTTTCGGGTTTCTGATAGCACTCATTTGAAATATGCACTTCATTTTGACACTACATTACCATAACCCTGAAAATGAACCCCCAGGGCCAAAAATTTTCAAATCATAAAATGATGTGTTTGTGGGTTTCTGATTGTAGCGATTTCAAATATGCACTCCATTTTGACACCACATTACTAAAACCCTGATAATGAACCCCTGGGCACAAAAACTTTCAATTTGTGAAATGATGCATTTGTGGGTTTTTTATTGCAGTGATTTGAGATGTGCACTCCATTTCTACTCTACATTACCATAACCTTTTAAGTCTAACCCTTGGGGCTAAAAAATTGAAAATTGTGAATTGATGCATTTGTGGATTGATGATAGTGATTTTTTGAAATATTCATACCATTTTCACACTACATTACCATAAACCTGAAAATGAGTTTACGGGAGTTTCCTAATTAGGGGCTGAGTTTATGGGAGTTTCCAAATTAGGGGCTGATTTTAAGGGAGTTTCCAAATTAGGGGCTGAGTTTATGGGAGTTTCTAAATTAGGGGCTGAGTTTATTGGAGTATCCAAATTAGGGCTGAGTTTACAGCAGTTTCCAAATTATGGGTTGAGTTTACAGGAGTTTCCAAAATTGGGGGCTGAGTTTATGGGAGTTTTCAAATTAGAGGCTGAGTTTATGGGAGCTTACAAATAAGTGGCTGAGTTTATGGGAGTTTGCAAGTTAGGGGCTGAGTTTACGAGAGTTTGCAAGTTAGGGGCTGAGTTTATAGGAGTTTCCAAATTAGGGGCTGAGTTTACAGGAGTTTCCAAACTAGGGGCTGTGTTTACAGGATTTAGAGGGGGTCCCCATGGGGTGCCATTTTTGGGGGGTCTCCAGGGGGTGCCATTTTCTGGAGGTACATATGGGGGTGCCATTTCAAGGGGGTCCACATAGGGTGCCATTTTTTGGGTGGTCCCCAGGGGTGCCATTTTTTGGTGGTCCTCAGGGGGGTGCTATTTTTTTTTTGCAGGGGGGTCCTAAGGGGGTGCCATTTTGGGGTGGTCCCCAGGGGGTGCCATTTTTGGAGAGTCCCCAGGGGGAGCCAACTTTGGGTGGGTCCCCAGGGGGTGCCATTTTTGTGGGGGTTCCTAGGGGGTGCCATGTTTGGGGGGTCCCCAGGGGGTGCTATTTTGGGGGGTCCCAAGGGGGTGCCATTTTTGGGGGGTCCCTAAGGGGTGCCATTTTTCGGTGGCCCTCAGGGGGTGCCATATTTGTGGGGCCCTAGGGGGTCTCATTTTTGGGCGGTTCCCAGGGGGTGCCACTTTTGGGGGGTTCCCCGGGGGGTGCCATTTGGAGGGGGGTCCCCATTGGGGTGTCAGTTTTTGCAAGCCTCTGAGTAGTGGGTACCTATAGCAGGATTCTCTCCAACCTTCAGTTGGGTTTTGTGGTTCTCTACAATTAATACCACAAGGATTTACAAACACAAAAAGAACAGCAAAGCACAAATGTAACCAATTGAAGATTACAACAAAGTTTGACACCTTGCAAAAACCACACTATCATATCACAAAACCTATACCACACAGAATGCACACTGCACACCATCATACCAAATCGCAAACTGTCCACATTTTACTACCGAGTTTCATGCCCAACCATTTTACAGTTAACAGTTTTACATTTTACCAACCAAGTTTACAAAAATCCATTCCAAAACATTGCATCTTTGGTATTGGTCTTGTTATTGTTGGTACATTACATACTGCATTTCAAAACACATGCCTAGCATGTGGGCAAACTTAACTAAAGTATCATATTTTCTCCAATGGTATTAATTGTAGAGAACCACAAAACCCGACCGAAGGTCGGAGAGAATCCTGCTAGTCATTCTACAAAATTGGAAAGTTATATTTTGTTCTTGTAGAGCGAACGAGAAAGGAATTTAGTGAAAAAGAAAATATAAAGATAGTAAGAAGGAAAATAAAAATGTGCTGTTCTTTACGCACTCGTTTACTCCAATTTTTGTGCCGATAGGTGCTGCAAATTTTTGATTATACGTTTACCTACGTTTAATCTGATTCATATTTAGAAAAGTTACACGCTATTGATTCATTTTGACGAAAACTTGTTACGTTCAAAATTTTGAATTCAGAAAACGTTCCCGCTTTGTATTTATTCAGATCCAGACGACGCTTGGATGGCATCATGCCTAGGGTTGGCCGATGTTTTTTTAAACGTTTTTAAAAAAACAACAACGTTTTTTTATATAAAAAAACGTTGTTTTTTTTTAAAACATGACGTCCGAAATGTTTGTTTTTTTAAAAAACATCGGCCGAAATTTTTAGTACTAAGCACTAGGTATTTTGCAAAATTTTTGCGCGCAAGCGCGCAATTTCACACACAAATTGACATTGGTGGTTGTTTTCATTGGTTTTGTTGCATTTTTAGTATCAAAACATCCATTTCTATGTGCTACCATGGGTGAATAAGCCGACATATGTTGCTGTAATATATAATATTGAGGTAATGTGCTTCCATGTACCTCCACAGTGTGTAACTTCACTCCCAAAGTAACAACCTCCTTTTATAACCTTGTTTGATCACCATTCCGTGCCAAACTTTACCTGAAGTCACGAACATTCGACTATAAGGCGATATACGAACAATATGTCAACAAAAAATGGATATTTTTGACACAAATCACCACTTATAATGCTATCCCATGGCTCCACAGCCATTATATGGTCATATTTAACATCACAGAGTATTGCCAGTGTCTGATATACCTATATATGTTGACACTAGGTCATATCTGGGAGCTTTTAAAAAAAACGTTTTTTTTCCAACCCTAATCATGCCAAAAACTCAACTACACTTTGACGGGGGTTTGAATTGTGCGGGCACAATTGAATAGTTTCATTCCGTATATGCGTAAGCACGAGTCACCAAAACAGAGTTCTACGGGTTGGATACAGCGTGCATGATATGACATCATGCGACTCATTGTATAGTATCATGTCTGCCGAGTATAATCTAAATTATGTCTGCATATAAATGAAGCACTTAACACAGGGACGAAATTTAATTTGCGCGTTTCATTGTTTCAAAAGTGACTGAAGCAATTCTCAAAAAAACATGCGATATATTATTTCGTGCCATCTGCGACGACGGGAATTCTAAGACGCATTTGTGCGAAAACAAAAAAAATCAAATAAAAGAGAGACAACGAGCAACCAACAAAACCGGCTAAAAAGTGATCGGTAAAGCTAAAGTAAGCAAGGCGTATCCCAAAACGTCAAAATGCATTTCCTTGAAAAACACAGCTGAAAAATCCCTCAAATTGACAAGGATAGAATATGGCACAACGAACTACCGTAAATCCCCGATTAGTTTTCATCACTTGAATAATTCCCGCACGGTGTTAGCCGAGTGAATGACAATAATACCCCCTCCCCCTGAGCAGCATATACTTATATTCAAATCTAGAATGTACCTGTATACCTATGTACATAAATACATACCATTTTTTGACTGGTAGCAAATTGACAGAATTTCTTGTTCATGCAACTTTGTTCACACAATGGAATGATATTTACAAACGTGATCGAAAATTTTCACAAAAACAATTCCTCGCTCTTAAAAGTCGCGCGAAAAAATAATTCCCCGGGGAAACTAAACGAGGATCTACGGTTATGGGCAGTAAACCGGTGATAACATTTGGTATATATTTAGAAATATATCTATGTGTGACTCAACAAATTTACGAGAAATCATCAATTAACGAAGCCTGTCGCAAATTTCTGCCAGAATAACAAGTGTATTATCAAGGAAACGCATCAGCAAGTAGTGATGGAATGGCGCTATTTCAGAAAACCCCATATTACAGGACACCACCTGGAGTGACACTTTCGTTAAGAGGGCTAAAAACTGGCACCAATTCTATGGATAGGTGAGTAGGTAACTTTAGTTATAACTAGGGTTGGAAAAAAAAACTTTTTTTTAACTCGATGTTTTTTTAATAAAAAAAACGTTTTTTTTAAAAGCTCCCAGATAAAACCTTGTGTCAACATATATAGGTATATCAGACAATGGCAATACTCTGTGATGTTATATATGACCATAGTATGTCTGTGGAGCCATGGGATAGCATTATAAGTGGTGGTTTGTGTCAAAAATGTCCATTTTTCGTCGCAAATCGTTCGTATATCGCCTTATAGTCAAATGTTCGTGACTTCAGGTAAAGTTTGGCACGGAATAGTGATCAAACAAGGTTATTAAACGAGGTTGTTACTTTGGGAGTGAATTTACACACTGTGGAGGTACATGGAAGCACATTACCTCAATATTATATACTACAGCAACATATGACGGCTTATTAACCCATGGTAGCAAGGACGTAGCCAGGGGGGGGGGGCGGGGGGGGGCGGCCGCCCCCCCCCCCTTCCCGGGTCGGACAAAAAAATATGCCAGAAATGGCGTTTCCGTAAAGCGATTTTGTTGGTAGTTCGGAAAATTTTTGCGCGCAAGCGCGCATTCCGGCGGCGTACAGTATCTTTCATTGATACCTATAGTTTAGGACAAAAACGCACCCAAAATCTGTCCCCGTCGCTGTATATGTATGTAAAATACATATATGTAGAGCAGTATTTGGCGCCAGTGCCAACGCCAATGGCGCCATGGCGTGGCGCCTACTAATGGCGCTGGCGCCATGGCACCTTCCCCTTATCACAGTGGTCAAATTTTAGGGGGGGGGCGCCGCCCCCCCCGTTCGCCGGGCTCCGTATACAATCCGCCCCCCCCCCGCTCGAAAATCCTGGCTACGTCCCTGCATGGTAGCATATATAAATGGATACTTTGATACTAAAAATGCCACAAAACCAATGAAAACAACCACCAATGTCAATTTGTGTGTGAAATTGCGCGCTTGCGCGCAAAAATTTTGCAAAATACCTAGTGCTTAGTACTAAAAATTTCGGTCGATGTTTAAAAAAAAAAAAAAACATTTCGGACGTCATGTTTTTTTTTTTTAAACGTTTTAAAACATCGGCCAACCCTAGTTATAACAATGGAGGTCTTTTCGGCGCCCGGCGCCATTTCCATGGATAGGTGACTATGTAGTTTTAACAATGGAGGTCTTTTTGGCGCCCGGCGCCATTTCCATGGCGCCACACTGACAAAAACCACCCTTCCAGCCCCTTCCCACCACTACATCCACCCATCCCATCACCACTCACCAACTCAAACCAAAATCAACTCCTCAAAAAGTGGGCCCACTTTCTCCTAACCCGTTGCAACTTGGTCAAGTGCGGCTGCACGTGGCTGCCCAGCCACTCGTCCACGACGGACCGGTCGTACACGGGCGACATGTGCGCCCGCATGTAGTCCTGCAGGGTGGCCCACTGGGCGGACAGGGTAGCCGCCTGCGTGTCCAGTTGGGACACCATGCCCGCGTTGATGCGGCCTCGCTCGGATAGGTAGGTAGAGTACCAGCCGCGGAGACTGGGGGGGGGTTATTTTCAAACCGTGGATAAGATTGAAATTGTTTTTCGTAATTCTAGGTGTTTGTAATAATATTAGTACCCCTGGGGTCACTACAAGAGCACCCTGCAAAACGCCCTGTAAAATGTCATGCAAAGATTCAAGAGTCATGTAAACGTTTTGTAAAATGTCAAATGACTAGTAAAACTAGACATTTCACATGACCTTTGACACTTTACATGACATTTTACATGACTTTTTACAGGATATGATAGGCATAGCTAGGGTGTCAAATTTCCGTTTACCGCAGGCAATTTTTTTCCGTTTCCGTTTTTCCGGCTCATTTTCCGTTTTCAGCTAAATTTTACAATTTTTCCGCCGTTTTCCCGTTTTACAGCTAAATTTTCTGTTTTACCACCTTTTTTCCATTTTCCAGCCAAATTGTGTTTTTCCACCTCATTTTACTGTTTTCTGGCTCAACGTTCTGTTTTCTGATTCAGCAACACTGGTAAACAAGTTGCAGGTTCTCAGGCATGCAGGTTCTCAATTATGTAAACTTTTTCAGTTTCCAGCAAAATTTCAGCAAATATTTTCCATTTTCGGATAAATTTCTGCGATTTTTTATGTTTCCGGCAAAACTTCAGCAATTTTTTTCCATTTCCAGCAGAATTTCAGCAAATTTTAACCATTTCCATTTCATTTTTCCGTTTTCCGGCAAGATATATTTTTTTCCGTTTCCGTTTTCCGCCAAGTGCAAAAGTTTTTCCGTTTCCGTTTTCCGGCAGGTGCGAAAAATTTTCCGCTTCCGTAAAAATTTTTTTTGACACCTCAGGCGTAGCACATGATGAACTGCAAGGCCAAAAATAACTTCAATCGCGAATAAGCTCACAGGCCAGAAGCAAAGAATCCCGGATACGTAAGTGCCTCCAAATTCGCCTGCTGATGACTGCCCGAATAAATTTCATGGCCGGGAAATTGCCAATCATCATCCACCGGTTGGGGTCTGAAAAATCACTGACACGTGAATACAAAGGTAGAAAAGGTGATGTCTAGTGTTCAAACGGGATCCCATCCCAAATCCCGAAAAATGCAGGGATTTCGTTGTCCCGATCCCGAAACCTCAATCCCGATCCCGAATTCTGAAGCCTCAAACCCGATCATGGTCGCGAAAATTTTCAAATCCGGATCCCGCTCCCGAACAACTTCCCCAATCGTAATCCCGATCCCGGAAAATTTAGAGCAAAAGATCAAAAGTGAACGAAATGACTTTTTGCACTGAGAAATGGAAACCGAAATAACCAATGTGTCTTTTAAATGCCACTTCTCTCGAATTCAAGTGTTTTTAAACTTTTTTTGTGGAAGATTGAACAAAAAAAACCTATAACCCAGAGCCAGAAATTGAGCCAAAATCCCAATCCCGTACCCAGGGTCTACAATTTACACTTCTCCTCTAGATTTCCAACGGAACATCAAACGACCCCTACCGAAAAGCGCACCTCGGTCTCTGCACCAACGGCACCAATGGACAATTAGTAGCCGTGGTGTCATTGGCGCAAAATCCCAGATCACTCGAAGCTGCCTGATGCCCGTCGAGCGTGAAGCCGCCCGTCTGCAAGAGTCTAGCGCACACGGCCAGCGAAGGCAGACCAGCGGGCAACAGCTCGCACAGCACGGCCATGTGGTCGTACCTGAACGTGATGGACAGGGACGCGTTTTGTGGGGAAGTTGGGATTTTGTGAAGAGTTGTAGTGAGGGCTGGCAATTTTCGTCCTATGTTCAGAGACTACGCAGAATGGAAAAAAGAAGTAGCTCGTGAAGGCGCCAAATCAGAACATCATTTACACGTGTTTCACCCGATGTGCGACTTTTATACACGCTCCAGACTGTTTTAGGTGAAATGGCATATGTCCAAAATTAATGAAAATCAGACAGAAAAGATAAAAGACACACCTAGACCAGCCAGTGAGAATAATGCCGGCCCATTTCAGGTGAGATTTGTCACTGAGCACGGCTGACCACAGTTTGTGATTTTCCACATGAAGTGCTGCAATAAAATAATCACAGGAGTTCGCACAAAATAGCCTTGTGGAGTTGGTATGGAATTTTCTACTGGTTTAATCAGGTTTACTCAAGTTTGAAATTGTTTGAAATTGAAATTAGTTTGAAATTGACGGTCAAATGGCGCTCCACAGACAGCGATTTTTAAAAAAAGTTCGAACGTTTATCGGCAAAGTATGAATACCGTATTTCTTCTAATAGAAGAGCGCCGTTCTATCTTTTTCGTCAACTTGTTTACCTGCCGTTCTATCGGTGGTTAGCGAAAAAAATAGAACGGCGCTATTATAAGAAATACGCTAGTCATACTTTGCCAAAAAACGTTCCAACTTATTTAAAAAATCGCTGTGTTGAGCGGCAATGGAACTTTTTGGCAATTTCGCCAAAATAATGTAGCAAAATTGTAATTTATAATTCCTTTTGCATTTCATTGTCTCCGTGAAACACTCCATGCCTCTCAAACCATCACTCCAAATCCTCAAACCACTCAACCAAAACCAACCAATATCCGGGGTAGTCTGCGTCGGGCCGGAAGCCCCCTTAAAAGCGGTAGCTGCCCAAGTTGCCCGAAAATGGCCCGCCTGCGCCCACACGTCGGGCACCCCCTCAGCCCCGTAGTACCACACGACTAATTCTGCTAACTCGCCCAGGCCGGTGGGAGCGACCGCTGTGCGGTAGTCCACGCCGCGCAGCATGTCGTCCCACATTAGGACGCGCACCCCTAGGGGGGTGGGGGGTTGTGGGAAAACTTCCAGGGACTGTGAAATGCCCTGGAAATGGCATTTTACGGGGCATTTCAAATGATTTGTGACACATTACATGACATTTTACAGAATCTGGGGTGAGAGTGGTACCGGAAGGGGTGCCCAAAATACCCAAAATACTCAAAATACCAACCAAAAAAATTCTGAACAAATCCTTATTTGTGTGCGAAAATGAAAAATACCGCGCGAAACATTTCTACTATTTCTGTTGTTTTTATCTGTTGAACCAATCAGATTTAAAAAAACACTAGTTAAAGAAAAAAATCAGTAAAAAATGAAGTTCGGAAAAAATGTCGCGATTTCCTACTCTCGAATATCGATAGCAATTCTCGATAAATCAAAATGCCAGCTTAGCTGAAAGTACAGGTCTCCACCGTCGATATAGTCCCTAACCAATTTAATACATCAATAAACCAATAAACCCCCCTCAAACACCCCCCCAACCATTTTTCTTAGCCTTCACATGCTGGGCCACTCTGGCCACATGTTCAGCGAACAATCTATGCTTGGACCAGCCGCGGTGGGCGATGCGCGTCTTGCAGCCGGCGCACGCGGCCAATTGGTGCACCTCGTCGCACCCGATGTGCACCATGGACAGGTGAGGTAGGTGGATGGAGGTTACCTGGAGGTTGGGGTGGGGAGGTTTGGCGGGGGGGTTGCAGCCTACTGCAGGGGTGTTGCAGCAAGGATGTATTGAGGATTTTTTCATGGGGTTGTAGTACATGGGAGCTGACGAACGGCTCTTAAATAAGTTTCGAAAGTTTTTTCCTGTTATAATGACGAAGTGGCGCCATGGAAGTAGGGGTGAAAAAAGTTTTTAACAGTCAGTTTGAGGGATGGCTGATGTTTTTTTAACCGTGCTTTTAAAAAAAAGTTTGTTTGTTTTTAAAACAGAGGCATCGAAACCGTTTAAAAAACATCAGCAAATTTTTTTTTGTACTATGCATAAGGTTTTTGCATTTTTTGTGCGCAAACGTGCAATTTCACACACACATTGGTGGTTGTTTTCATTAGTTTTGGGGCATTTTTAGTGTGAAAGCTTCCATTTGTTCATGCTATTGTGTAATAATAAGCCGTGATATGTTAGTGTAGTATATAATATCCAGCCAACGTGCTCCCACACACTTCTACAGTGTGAAACATCACTGTCAATGTATAAGCCTTCTCTCATAACCTTATTCAAGCACTATTCCATGCAAAACTTGACTTGAAGACACGAACATTTAACAAAAGGCGATATACGTAACAAGTCGACAAAAAATGTATATTTTTGACAGAAATAACCACTTATAATGCTATCCCATGGCTCCACAACCATTCTTTGGCTATATTTAGCATCACAAAGTACTGGCAATTGTCTGATATACCTATATATGTTGACCCATAACCATATTTGGAGGCTTTTAGAAAAAAAACCGTTTTTTTAAACATGTTAAAAATTGTTGTTTTTTTTAAAAACAGGGACGTTAAAACAAACATTTTTGGCCATCCCTTGGTAAGAAGGTTGTGATTAGGTAGCGTTTGCAAAAAAAATTTTTCAACAGTCTTGATCTAAAATAATATATCTTTTAAAATTGATTACTATGTTAATATGTTGACTCAACCGTTTTGAGAAAGAAACCTTAAGAAACCGTACTTATTTTTGACTTTTTTTAAACGCTTCCATCCCTATTCTGCACTATGTTAAAGCCTATATTATGAAACAACTGAAAAACCAGGACCGCACCTGATCGAGCATTGTGGACACAACAGCAAAGGCTTCCTCATTTGATGGACATAAGCTGTTGGGCCAGTCGGGATGTTCGCGCAGATGCCACGCCTTTCGGTGCTTCAGTACGAACTGGGATCGCAATGGAAGACTTCGAACTCAAAATTTACACAAATAAAAAGAAATGAAAATAAACCTATTTTTATTTGCATGTATGTAAAATTGCGGGCCAGCTAGTGATTTTTCAGTTCTAAAATTTTTTGAAAAACGGTTTTAATGTTTGTTTTGGTGCATCTCATTCCTTTCAATATTATTCTTATCAATCGTTTCAAGTCACTCAATGTACCGCAGCTCTTAAAAAATTTGGTAAGAAATTAGAAAATAAAATGCTGTCACCACATATCGAAAACTGTCCCTAATCAAATAGCAATATCGAACGTTCATACAGGGGTGGGCATCTTCAGTTACCGCTGGAAAAACGCGATAGTTTGAGCTACAGTCGAGCTATCACAATGAAATTTTAACACAATAGAGTAGACTCCATAGGACACCTTTTCTGAAGTTTGCAACCCAAATGGCCACATTTTGGGTGAGTTGTGGAACGCACAGGTTTTAGTGTAATTTTGTGACTTGACCCCCCTTATCTTGGGACTGGGGCACTATTTGAGAAAAAAAAGAATTTGGTCACAGCCCTGACCCCAAACCCCAACATACTCAAAGAGCATCAAAATCGGCAAATGTACGATATAATCGGACGACACCAAAGACCCATGACCCCCCCCCCCTAAAATTCCACCCTCGATTTATCCTATGCATGATGCCAAGTCACAAAATTACTCTAAAAACTGTGTGTTCCACAAATCACCCAAAATGTGGCCGTTTGGGTTGCAAACTTCAGAATAGGTGTCCTATGGAGTCTACTCTATTGTGTTAAAATTTCACTGTGATAGCTCAACCGTAGCTCAAGCTATCGCGTTTTTCCTGCGGTAACTGAAGATGCCCACCCCTGTATATTTAGTTCCAATCCCATGCGTTTTTTTGCGCCACGACAAAAAAATCTCCTCTGAAAACAGACCTCAACGTGTCCAAAGGTTTGCACCAACGGCACCAGCTCGAAACCCAGGTTATGGCACTCTGCCAGGAAACTGGCCAACTCGTCATAACTGAATAAATGTGCAGTTAAAAGTGATGTGATACGATTTGAAGTGGCACACTTTAACGATGGGGGCAAGAATGATGGAAAATTACTCGTTGCTTGTCAAAAACCTCAAAGTTCTTATTTCATGGAAAACGATTTGAAAATTCATATTCCAAAAAAGTGTCCCACTCCATCAAATACACAACTACAGAAAATGTCAGGGGAAAAAACAACAAGAAAAGCAAACTTGTAGGCATTCGGCCCAGCCAAAAACGCTAAATCTCCACTGAATGGAAACGCATCCTCATATTCAAGTAAAATGCCATCGATGCCAATGCGCTTGAAAAAAGGCAGCAGTTGTCGTAAATACGACAATTTTGGGGGAGCCCCTTTTAGGTCCAAATGCACGAATCTGAGTAAAATTTTAGAAACAAAACATGACATTTTTGCAAAAAATGTGAAATCCAAAACTGTGATAACATACTTGGGGAGATGGCCGGCTACATTGCGTCCGGCCATAACTTATCGATGTCGATAAATTCTTGTTGTCAATTTTCAGCGGTTTAGTCGACCCACAATGTCATTTTCACAAGTCAAAGCGAATTTTAGTGTAATCGTCATGCGAGTTTATCAAAATAATACTGTCGATCTGTTTTTATTATCTGAATGCGATGAAAATCGGTCTTGATACACGGATTAACGGCAAAGTATACTTATAGTCCTGGCGTCGCTTGGGTCAGTATCGATTGTTTTTCGTATTTTTTTCGACACGCCGCGCGCCATTTACATTTGCACGTTCGAGGGGTCAGAGCGGTAAGCATCAAAGGTGCCGATTTGCGACTAGATCCGACTCCGACTAGCGTGTGGCAAGTGTGACAGAGTGCACTAATGAATTGCCACACACACTAGTTGACATCGACAGCAGATGTCAACTGGTTCCCACCCCAATTAAAAGCTTGCTCACGAGCCGACAAGCGACGTTCAAGTGAAAGTGTTGTGGTCTGTGCAAAACGCAGAAAAATTATTGCGGTATGGGCAATGTATACGGCCGGCATGAAGTAATATGTATACGATGCGTATTGTTATTCGCTAGCAAGCTTTGAATTGGGATGGGAACCAGTTGACATCTGTTGTCGATGTCAACTAGTGTGCGCGGGGTCAGTATTGGCAAAATCTTGAAAAATTGGAAAAATATTTATAATTTGGTAAAAATTTATAGGGAAACACAATTGAACCCATCTGTTTTGAACACATTTGAGTTTACCGGAGCGAGGAGTCTGTCAATTAATGCTGATGGTTTAATTATATTTTCTCAAATCACCCGTTTTTTTCAATACAGTACATATATCGGCGGACATCACACTTAGTATGACAGTGAAAGCGAGTGCGCAATATTCTTTATCGGCGGACATCATAATTCCCCCGACATAATCCCCCAGATTAGCACGCTGGTTACATCAGAGTGACCGCACAATACGCACGTAATTCGGCACACGTCTAAAAAATATCTAAATACAGTTACGCATACTCAATTTAGCTGCGCGAGCGAGGGGCCGAGTTATTCCCGTTTCTCGGGCAGTATCTGATGACCGCTGCGCGCGTGCTGCAAACAGACGCACTGCTATCGGGGCAGGCCTGATACGCACACGCGCCCGATACGCACATATGCCCGTTTTTTTCACTTGAAAAAGTGTCAAGTGAAAAAAACGGGCATATGTGCGTATCAGGCGCGTGTGCGTATCAGTGCACGCCCCTGCTATCTAGGACTATAAGTATACCTAACCGGATTAACTCCATCCTTCCCGTTATTTTCCTTTTTAGAAAATAATCAAGTTATGGATACACAACGAAAAAAACGTCGCCGGATGATCAGTGATCACGACTCATAATATTGAGGGAAGTTGAAACCAATGGCTCGAATTTAAGTAGTAAGGCGCACGTTAAGCGCCGAACAGTAAACACATGCAACTGTGGACGCTGTACGCTGTCGGGCGCTTTATGTGCGCCTTACGTAAATATTACTAAATTCAATCTACAATGGATGAATTTCACCAATCTATTAACGTAATCTTGAGTATACCCAGACTTTTCTCGCACTTTCATTTCCAATAATGTGTATTTACGTCCGTAAGCACCGTATCCAATTGCGTAGCTTTTGGATTTCGAAACTTTGGCTCCTTTCAAAAAAGGGCTACCTATATTGTTTGTGAAATTCCTCGAAGAACGTGTGACTAAATTTACTGAATATTGAACAAGAGCAAATTCCGATTTCTTCAAGATTTGGCTCGGTGCCAGGCGGGTTGCTTGTGGATTTCGCCAGGTAAGTTGGTTTTGTTGGTTGCTCAATCTGGAAGATCTTGGCGTCTTTTATTTTTGTCTTGTGTTTGTAGGTTTTACCATCGCTGTCTGAAATCCGCTCGGCTTCCCACCCGTCGGGGTTTGGTCTCTCTGGCAGATTTACTATCTCATTTACTAAGTCTCAGATTTACTAAGTAAATGGTCGATAGTAGATCTTTGTAGAAAATATACAAAATAGCTGTTTAATTGAGACTCACTGATAAATATTGGAACCAAGGACGTATCCAGGGGGGGGGGGCGGGGGGGGGCTGCAGCCCCCCCCCCCTTCCCGGGGTGAGACCTAAAAAGTCCCGGAAAATGCGACTTTTCCTATCTAATTTTTGATGTTTCTCAAAAATTTTGCGCGCAAGCGCGCAATTTCTTCCCCATGCATTGTGTTTTCAGCGTATCGGTCCCTTTCAACTAATATCCTTGGAAATGAACACATTTTAGCAACTTTTCGCTGTATATGTATGCATAATTACATACATATAAAGCGGTTCCCGGCACTGGCGCCAACGCCAATAGCGCCACGGCATGGCGCCTTTGTATGGCGCTAGCGCCAAAACACCTTTTCGTCCCTATAAAAGGAAAAATTTTAGGGGGGGGGCTGAGCCCCCCCCGTTCGCCGGCCTCCGTAAACAAGCAGCCCTCCCCCGCTCAAAAATCCTGGATACGTCCCTGATTGGAACACAACTGAATTCCCTGTATTTATGCTACTACACAATACCAAGGTAACTACTTGCTATATAATAAGTGTTGTGGTAACATGTGGGGCTTGATGTTCAATATACTGTCCACCTGAGTTTCATTTCATCCCAAAATTCATTTCATAGCGGTTGTAAAAATAACTGATGAACTAAATAAATATGTAATTTTCAACACAAAAAAACTTTAACACAATGCATCCTGCAATGTCAACGAAATTAATACATCACACTAAGTATCACTGCTTCATTTCTGCATCGTTGATTTACGCGACTGCAATTTTTTTTCAATTGATTGCAATTGCAAATTTATTTTTGAAGTCCTAAAAATCGACTGAGGTATTTATAGAGCACTCTGTCAAGTCACTGATTTCAAGTTAAGTTTCTGTAGATTTGACGTTCTTCACTGGACAGTGTGTTCTGACGTTTGACTACTTTGACGTTCTTCACTGGACAGTGTGTTCCCATTTTTATCAGAAATACACTGCTCCACATCGGGAATCACTTTTCCGCGTGGATCACTTCTCGGGGCTGCTAGATGCAACTATTTTACTTTGAAGATTTGTCACGAATTGGCGACCATTTTCTTCAGTGCTTGTATTTACTTTTATACGGCATGGCGCCTGGCGCTAGCACCAAAGTACAGAAGTGTCATGACACCGTTTTAAGCTTGGCGCAATATGATATTTATCCTGTGTTCATTCGCCGCTTTACGCTGATCCAATCCAATACCGTATTTCTTCTAGTAGAAAAGAGCCGTTCAATTTTTTCGTTAACTTTTTTTACCTGTCCTACCTACTATTGGAGGTGCCGTTCTATTAAAGGTATGGCGTTCTATTAGAAGAAATACGGTGCGCGCCAAAAGTCAATCGTAAAAACCCACTCACTCACATCGCAAAGGCGCCCAGCGTTCCTCGCGTTTCCCCATGCCTCCATCGTCCGGCCACGCGGCCGTGTCAAACGTAAGCGCACGTTTGTGGCCGCACGTTTTGCAACGTGGTGCCTTGGCTGCAACATAAAGCGCGTTCGCCCACGTCCAGGGAGCAGTCCCGGACCGTGTAAAATGACCTGTCAAATGTCAAATGTTATTTAAATTGTCAAAAGTCATGTAAAATCCCTTTGGAAAATGGCAAACACGTTTGCCATTTTCCGGGCATTTTACATGACTTTTGACAATTTGCTTGACATTTTCCAGGGCATTTTACAGGGTCTGGGATTGGCACCAGGGCAGCGGCACGCGCAGTCTCGGCGCCAGGTGCCGCGCGTCGTTCGATTGCCGCTTGCTGTATTGTTCGGTGAAGTAACGTTTCTCAGCCAGAGATGGCTCGAGTGTTTGCGACGCGCGCTCGTTTGATACTGGTGGCTTCAGTATGACGGCTGCCTGGGGATTTTTTAAAGTTGATTTATATTTAATAACTTTATGCTGGGGCCAGTTTTGCATCAAAATTTATTACGCAAGATTCTAGATAAGTCTAGCAAATCTTATGGTAATGTTCCTGGTGAAATTTTCTTTCACATTTTACCAGGTATTTTAAATATTTGGCGTTTATTTGGCATTCCAGGATTTTTGAGCGGGGGGGGGGACTGCTTGTTTACGGGGGCCGTCGAACGGGGGGGGGGGGGGCTCAGCCCCCCCTAAAATTGTTCCCTATATAGGGACGGAAAGGCGTTTTGGCGCTAGCGCCATAAAAAGGCGCCACGCCATGGCGCTATTGGCGTTGGCGCCAGCGCCAGGAACCGCTTAATATGTATGTAAATATGCATACATATACAGCGAAAGTTGCAAAAATGTGTTCATTTCGAAGGATATTGGTTTACAGGGACCGATCCGCTGAAAATACAATGCATGGGGAAGAAATTGCGCCCCCCCCCCCCGCCCCCCCCCCCTGGGTGTGTCCTTGGTCCGTGGCAGGTTTTAGTCGATTGTAGAGCACTGAGTGCCTAGATAGGATAGCTGGAAAGCCGAAAAATTATTAAGGTCACAAAATTTTTTTTTGCGGTTGAGAACATGCCGCTAAGCTTTTTTATTTTTAGACAGCAAAATTCATAGTATGTTTCTGCTCGATTATTACGATACAGTAAATACCAGTGCTACTGCAAGTTACAGTTAACATTTTCTACTGTGAACATAAATATTTATACAAACATACTCTTTTGCTCTGTACAGGTTTAATAACTGGAAAGTAACTTTAAAAATTATATACCTATGTGAAACAATATCCTTAAAGTGTAAAAGTCATCAAAATTAAATGAAAAATAACTGTCCTGCGGGATTTTTCAATAAAGTAGACAGGTCTATTTATTATGACAGTGTGATAATAATATTTTTGGATAAATAGAAATACTTCCCCCCACCTGTAAGTAGGGTTGGCCGATGTTTTTTTTAAACGTTTTTTTTATAAAAAAACATGACGTCCGAAATGTTTTTTTTTTAAAAAACATCGGCCGAAATTTTTAGTACTAAACACTAGGTATTTTGCAAAATTTTTGCGCGCAAGCGCGCAAGTTCACACACAAATTGACATTGGTGGTTGTTTTCATTGGTTTTGTGGCATTTTTAGTATCAAAATATCCATTTCTATGTGCTACCATGGGTTAATAAGCCATCATATGTTGCTGTAGTATATAATATTGAGGTAATGTGCTTCCATGTACCTCCACAGTGTGTAACTTCACTCCCAAAGTAACAACCTCCTTTTATAACTTTGTTTGATCACTATTCGGTGCCAAACTTTACCTGAAGTCACGAACATTTGACTATAAGGCGATATACAAACGATATGTCGACGAAAAATGGATATTTTTGACACAAATCACCACTTATAATGCTATCCCATGGCTCCACAGACATAATATGGTCATATATAACATCACAGAGTATTGCCACTGTCTGATATACCTATATATGTTGACACAAGGTCATATCTGGGAGCTTTTTAAAAAAAACGTTGTTTTTTAAAAAAAAACATCGAGTTAAAAAAAACGTTTTTTTTCCAACCCTACCTGTAAGTCTTGTTACCCCTGTTCAATTTTGAATTTATTCACACTCACCAAGTTCTGGTTGCCCATTCCCATACTGGCATAGTGCCTCATAAGATTCTGAAGTCCTATTGGTTGCAAAAGAATGATTGGTTCATTTTGCATCTGGCAACTTCCATAGGAGGCGCAGATGACAAAAAGTACTAGAAATTGTGCAATAATTTTCATCATTTTTAGGTAAATTCGGCAAATATCCGGTTTGTGGCGTTTTGGGGCTGTTCCTTGTGATCAAATCGAGCCAGGAATTTAATGGTTATATTCAGTGCAGAGGTATTTTATATGCCTCAGTGATGGGTGGGCTTTTAATGTGTTATCTGACGTATTCCTGGCTTTTAACTGATGTGTGGGATGATGAGTTATAAGTCGTTTTGTTTCGTAAATGGACTATATACTACTTTAGCTATTTACATGTAAAAATGTTTTGCACTTAGCGCGGCTGCAGCACATAACCGGTTTCCGGTCCGGTAACGCATTCTTCTCGGTGCCTGATAAGTTCGCTAATTAAATGAGTTCAGTTTCTCGGTGGTGGTAATAATTTACAATCAGATAAATGATGGAATTGTCAAATATTGTAACAGTATCAGAGAAAAGTTCATAACCATCGAGATAATCCATTGTCCATGTGGAAAATAAATAGTGCCATTTTATTTTCTGCCTCGGTGAAAATGCTTAAAGATCACTCAACCCTCGAAATTCTTGGACAACCCCCACTAAAAGGTTTTATGATTGTTTTCTGGGTCTTTTAGAGCTGGGGTACTGCAATGATCGTTTCTTTTTTCAAAATCAATCACTACTTTACTTTTCTTTCATTTCAATGTATCCAATAAATAAATAGACAGGAATCAGTTGTATCATATTCATTTATATAAAATTGAAAATTTATATATAAAATGCATCAAAGATGAATGAAGAATCCTTCTCCATCCAGGTCTTCCTGGTATTTTTCTTTTTTCTCATCAGATATTTTTACCTCCTGTGGTGCTTGGTTGGTTGCGCTTGGGGCAACACCCGTGCCTGAAAAGTTATAAGTTTGAAACGATTTTTCTATTGACTTTAAAATTCACACAATTAGGGGTGGAAAACAGTTTTGTAAACCCCCTCTGAAATTTTTTTGAAATAATTGCTGGTTTAAAGTACCTAGAAAAACACCAATTTATCTAAAAAAACCTCTTCTTTATAGAATTCACTAAATAGCAACCTTTTTGAACAAAGTAGACGTAATTATATTTTACCCCTGGGGGTTACCCCTAATTGGAGATACTGCAACAAATTTTCTTAACAGTTCCTTGTGTGAGTGAGTAACTGTTAGCGTGCTGCTAAATAACACAAAGTGCAAAATACGACTAATCTATTCTGCACCAGACATTGTTTTTTTACTATTTGCCAGTTCATGAACACATCCAGGAAATTTGAATGGAGACTGTTTGTTTAAGGAGACTTGCAAATAGACGGAAGCTCAACCTCCCCCTAAAATTGTACCCTCCAGAATGAAGGAATGGTGCCATGGCGCTGGCGCCATTCATAGGCGCCCCGTCATGGTGCTTTTGGCATTGGTGTAACTGCATTTGCAGATCTGAGGAGGTGCACGAACTAAAATAAGCACTTGTAGCATTGAAAATGCATGCTTGCCCACATTGGCAAAACGTTTTCTTTAAAAACTGTGTAGCTTTCTGATAAAAAATCCCTAAAGAACCCTTGTTTTTCTGACCCCAGTAGCTAACGTCAAACCAACCTTTGCCCCTGGTGGTACGGTAGACCTTTTTCACACTTCCAACGGCCTTGGATTTCACCTTTGCCAACGCTTTTTTGACTTTGGCCGCGGAATCACCGGCGGTGCTTCTCAAAATGGTCGGATCTACAAATATCAGCCAGGCCAGTTCGATGATGGATAGAATGCTGGCCCCCGTGAATAGACCCATTGCACCGCCGATATCACCTGCAAATGGGGTTTTGAATTTTCGGGGTGTTCAATTGAATATGCCGCAATAATGTTGTCGCACACGTCAACTGAAGTTTGATATTTGTCAACTTTACTTGACAGACAGCTCATTCTGGTAAACTCAAATGCGTTCAAATCCCATTTATGAATTTACCAAAGTCCAAGCTTACTGGCAGTGAACTGATGTGCGCAGTGTTATCGAAGAACTAGCAGAATTTCCTTTGGACCTTTGATCCGGTTTTGCAGTATTCTACACTTTCGTTGTAAAAACTGCCTATACAAAACGTCGAAATGATGAAAATTTCAGCACGAGCATTGAAAAAACGTTCAACGACTGATCAAATAAAATCTGGGCCATAGTGCGATCTATGCAACTGCAATAAACAAACTCACACATGAGGCTCCAGTGTGAGTAACTTGGCTCATGGGTGATACGCTCTTCAGTTATGCTCTCGTAGTATACATTCAATGAGAGCAAGTTTTCAGCCAGCATGTTTGGATGATTGTTTGCTTCAGCCAAAAAATCCAACTGGTCTTCATTTAGGTCCTCAAATGCTCGTTTGAATGCGTTGATGGCATTTGTAGCTGCTGCGTGGTATTTACGCGCTTCAGGGGCCACCTGGATTTCGGGGTTATTGGATTCAATAAACATAAGTTTGGTGAATTTATATGTTGTGTTCTGTTCATAGCTATAGAACTGAATGACTATGAATGACCTATAACTATACACTTTACAATGAAATCTACCGCGTGTAACACCTGAAAAATTTTTTTTGTCACTTTTACATGGCTCTCACTATCAGTGAACTTAGTGTACAACTTTTACCATTACTGTATTGATTCAAAGACGGAAACATTGTTTGTTCAGCATTCAGTCTAATAGCTATACTTACACACGTATTTACAGTGACAGTGATAATACATGGCACTCAAATTTCAATGCCGCACCTGATCTGCAAGGCATGCAGTCATACTATCCACTCTTATCTTAGCATGTGCCAAACTTTCTTTCATGCAATCACCATACACGCCCAGTGCCAGCAAGCACAACTCAGTGTTATTGTTCACATTGATGTGTGGTTCATATGTTTCTTCCACACCACCTTGAATTAAAGTGGACAACTTTGACAGAATGTCTGTGAAGTAGTCATTAAGTGTGCCTTCATAGTACTCCTGTACATGCCAACTGGTTGTGGCTACTGCCCAGTGCATTCTTGGAAAGGCACTCATGTTTACTTGATTCTTGTAATTCAGTGCTAATTGGAGGATCTTTTTGTAGATTGGCTGTTCATTCTGTAATTAAGAGCGAGAGAAGTTTGATGGGTTCTTGTGGAATTCATAAATATTTATTTATTCTGTGAAATCATTAACCTGCACAGCATTGTTGGTTGTGTCAATCTGTGAGCTAGTGCTAAAATATCCACGCTGTACTATTTGATGCGTAAATACTCTTCTAATAGTCTTTAAAATATTTTTAAAAGAAGTCAGTTCCAAACCCCAAGCCATTTTTCTAATGAATATCTACATACCGCAAATCCACGAATAAGACACCCTCGAAAAACTCCCCCTTGAATAACTCCCCCTGTTGGCGAGGTGGGGAAAAATAACTCCCCCCCTCGAATAACTCCCCCCTCTTAAATAACTTTCCCCTCTGGATGAAAACTATACAATACAAAAATACAAAATAATATTATCCTACAGCAGCGACAGCAGATACATGATGTGTATGTATGCAGTGTATACACATCTTTTTGTGGTTGTTGGAATGTTGTATACCTGAATTATATGAGTTTACAGATTGCACCCATACAATAAAGTAAGTCCAAGTTTTATGAGGAAAAAATAACTCCCCCCTCGAATAGTTTAGTTAGTTTAGTTTAGTTTATTCTCGTTTGCTCCGATTTTCGTGTGAGACTGCTAATGAATTGTCACCATACATGAGTCTCATCGGATCCTATGTTAAAGCTGTTGTACCATAAATATGAACACGAAATGATACAATGACAAATGCACAAAATATAATTACAAATGCACAAAATCACGCGACAATGTCCACCGTAGTCCGCGAGGAGTGTTGATGTATCGAACAGCCGGTGCGGTGTAGATGCGTTGAATTTCAACTGAGTGCATGTGTAGCACTCAATTTTGCGCATTACGTTAGGGGCCGGGCGCTGCGGCGCGCATGCACTGCCATGCGCAGTGATTTATTCGCTTTGATATAAACTGCGAAGTCACCTCGCGATGTTGGTGACATCTTTCTTCCACTGTTAGCCAATGTAATTTGGCTGTCGCACCGACATTCGCCGAAATGCGGCATCGACAATTAGACCCCTGTTTTTGTGTGAGGCCAAGCATTTCATGTCTATGTGGCATACAAGTGACCAGCATATGTTTTGCCGTCAGCAACGCGCCACCCTCGGCTTTGTTGCAGTCCATGCATCCGATTCCTTCCCATATTTTTAGTATGTTGTACCGGGCCTGCAGCCAGCGTGCATGTGCGTTGCGATAATTTCTCAATCACAGGGTGTCATCTAAGTTCACCACCCTCAAACTCCAACCACCCCAAGAATAACTCCCCCCCCCCTTGAATAACTGGGCTTTTAAAAAGTCTGAGGAAAAAATGACCCCTGGGGTCTTATTCTAGGATTTAGGGTATTCATTAGAAAAATGGCTGATGGTTTGAAACTGACTTCTTTTAAATATAGTTTAAAGACTCATTTTAAATGTAAAATGACCATTGCAATCAATTTTTATTCTAAATAGTGCAACCGTTTTTTACTAGCCCACAGATTGACACAACACCTCTGCCTTATAGAAGCTGGGATCAAAGTACTGCTGCAATGTGTCGTAGTGTCGCTTCACTTGGTCTGCAGTGTTATGATAATCTGCAAACGATTATGCTGTGGCGTGCATATTATTTGACACCAAATGTGGGTTTCTAGTGGGGTTCTGTTTAAGTAGTTACCGTATACCCCCTCGAATGAACCCCCCTCTAAGTACCCCTTGGTCTGGAATAAGGTATGCATGTATGAAATGTACAAAGGTAAAATAAAGGTACAAAAATGTATGCAATGCACATGATGTGTAAATTGTTCCCAATTTGCATCGCAGCCACACATAGCCTAGCTTGTGTCCAAACACTTAAATCCTGTACTATTTTTGGTCACGTTTATTGCCAGTTTTAATTTTTTGCACATTTCACAATTCGGCGCCTGTCAAATACCAAAATTTGTCAATTGTTAACACCATAATACCGATTTTGAATCCAAAAACTCCACATTTTTATGTGTGGAGTTTTTACAGTGATGTGTAATTTTCTGATGGTGCATTTATTTATGGTAGAGCACACACGCCACAGCATTTTTTTCGATTTTTTTTAGTGTTTCATAGTGAACAAAACATCTATTTGTAAGGCAGGTCTGAAAGTAAATATCACACATGATAGCAGTGAAAAAATATTGTAATGTTTGTTCGACTGTATGGCTATTTACTTTTAGAAAAACCTTGAAAATGCACCATAAAGTAGCTACCGTATTTGCTTCAATAGTTCCCCCTTGAATAATTCCCTGTCTCAAATAATTCCCCCCTATAAGATGAGTGAGGAAATAATAATTCCCTTTGAATAATCCCTCCTTAAGAGATTTTATCAATTTGTTGTGCCCAATTTTTACATAAATGAGTTGATAGAAACATGCCTGAAAATTTTAACGAAATAATTTCCCCCTCATGAATAGTTCCCCCTCAAAAAAGTCTGACGAAATAATAATCCCCCAGGGGGATTATTCATGCAAATACGGTATATGATGTATAAATACTATACCTGCCGCCCTGTTCAGTGCGTCGAGATGCTGTTCGGTTTGATTCAAACTGACGCTAACGTCATCGTGAAGCAACGTCATCCATTTCATCAACAATTCTCTGGTCGGTATATCGAACACCAAGACCTCGAAAGCGTCTTGCGATCCGCCGTCGGGCGCGAGATTTAATTAGCCCGACATTTTTTCGGGCAGCCCGATTTATTTTGTAAAAACGTGATTTTATCTTAATCCATACATGATCTGGGTGGATGTTGACTGGGGCCAAGAGTGCACTCTGTATTTACATTCAATGTCGTGCAAAATGTAAATGTCACAGTGAAACTTTACTTTCACTGCGGATGGAAAAGCACTTTTTAATGGCCCAGTACAAATATAAAACTTGTGAAAAATTGGTGAATATACCTCCAATAGACTGGCACCTCCAATAGAACGGCAGGTGAAAAGTTGATGAAACCAAACCAAACCTAACAAAAATATTTCAAAATTCTGGAGGAAACAATTTACCAGCGCTCTACAATTTAAAATTTTTAATGCTGGCGGCTTTGCGCTTTAAAAAAAAATTAAAAAAGCGCTAGCCATTAGGGTTCAAACGGGATCCCCTTCCCGATCCCGGATCCCGTGAAATTCCGGGATTTAGCAGTCCCGATCCCGAAACCCCAATCCCGATCCCGAAATCCAAAAATACCAATCCCGATCCCGATCCCGAGAACTTTCAAATCCCGATCCCGAGAACTTTCAAATCCCGATCCCGAGAACTTTCAAATCCCGATCCCGAGAATCTCCCAAGTCCGGGATCCCGATCCCGGAAAAAATAGTGAAAATAATAAAAAGTGAAAAAATGACATTTTTGCGTGCAAAAAATGTGAACGCAAACCCCCAGCGTCCATTTTATGTCACTTTTCTGGCATCCAACAGTGTTTTGAGACCTTTATGAACAACTGTGAATGCCAGAACAGTGACAAAAATCTCTATCCCTAGACCCCAATCCCGATCCCGAAAAAATGCCAATCCCGATCCCGTGACCCCAATCCCGGCCAATCCCGATCCCGATCCCGAAATCTCAAAATACCAATCCCGATCCCGATCCCAAAACCCCAATCCTGATCCCGATCCCGAAATCTCAAAAAGTGAATCCCGATCTCGATCCCGAAGAGTCAATCCCGATTGAACCCTACTAGCCATCCCGACGTTTGCCATGACATTTTATAGGGTGCGGGTCGGGCCCCTGACGCTAGCCACTGCAGACAGCGTATACAGTAATTCAGTAATCGGGTTGCCCAAAAAATCGTCGGACTAATTAAAATCCGCACCGATCGCTTCAGATTGTGCAGGTTTTAAATCCGACCCATTAAATGGATCCTTTGGCACTGACTTTTCCTTATTACCATTTACTCGGACTTGGGCATTCAAATTCACCATGCAAGGTGCCTTGTTCCTTAGCAAACGGAGGAGTGGTGTGTAGCGGGTTTGTGTAGGGGCGAGATCGAGCAATTCTAGCCTGCGGATGAAATATGTTTTGTGGTTGGACTTTTTGAAAGTTAAGCGTTGTTGAAAGCCGTTTTCGACTGATACTGGTTTTGCTTGCTGTTGCAGCTCTCTATGGCTGAAATAACTAAATATTTTATGTATGTGCGACATTCGATATAAATTATGTAGCCTGGATTAGGGTCCAAACTGGACCACTTTTTCGGACCGGGACCGGTACCAGAAATTTGTCTTATCTGGACCGGGACCGGGACTGGGGGATCGTACCGGAACCAGGACCGGGACTGGCATATTTTTTCATCGGGACCGGGACTGGGGTGTCGGGACCGGTACCCAGAGTTGTGCAAATACTGGTATTTTTGGAAAACGTAAACGTAAACGTAAATACCTTTTCCAAATAAAAAGTATAAATACTAAAACGTAAGGTATTTTTAAAATACCAAGGAATACGTAAAAAAAATGTAAACGTAAAAAATTTTACACACCATATTTGCCATTGTGCTTTGGAATATACCATTATTTTCACCTTCAGGTGGGTCAATCATTCCATCTGCACCACTTTCTGTAGTAAGTGTGGCTAAATCCAACTAACGCTGGTGATTCTGGGGGAGTCCCGGACCCTGTAAAATGCCTTGTAAAATGTCAAATGGCATGTCAAGTGTCTAAAGTCTTGCAAAGTGCCCTGGAAGGTGGCAAATCTTTGCCATTTTGCTGGGCATTTTACATGAGTTACATGAAATTTTACATTTTACAGGGCATCCTACAGAGTCTGGGATTGGCACCAGAGCTTGCACTCGCCCTGCCAGTTTCGAAACATGCACTACTCACAGTTGTTGCCAGTGGCGTCGTCGGAATTCACCACACAAAATTTATAAACGCAACGCTCCAGAAACAAACAAAAAGGTTTTTGTGTTCAGCTTTTGAACACATTTATGAATATGTACCCAGTATTCCATGTGTAAGTGCAAGCGTGCAGTCACTTTTTTCATACACTACATTTTTGTATGTATACATGTTATGTTTATGCGGCTGCAGGTGGTGCACCCCATTTGAACATGTGCACATGTGAATGATCACAAGTTTTTACGTTTTCCCTAGTACCCGGGTATTTTGGTCAGGAAAACGTAACAAAACGTAATGGTATTTTTGGAAAACGTAAACGTAAACGTAAGTATAAATACCCGAATAACCGGGTATTTCGGGTAAACGTAAATACGTTTTTCCAACTCTGCCGGTACCGAACCCAGTTTGAAGGGGTGATCCAGTTTGAACCCTAGCCTGCATGTCGTAAAAAATGTCACTCATTTTACAAATGACGAAGCTCAATGTCCCAGAAGTTCCATATTTAAGTTTTTCCAAAAACTACCTCCGGAGTCTTTCCGGGTGCATCCGTTCTCACGTGTAAACAGCCGATTATCGCATTGGTCCATCAGCAAAATAAAAACGCTGAAAAATGCGCCATCTGGCGACCTCACACCACATTTTTAACAGTCTTAAACGTTTTGCAAATGGCCTTTAGGTTCAGGAAATATTTTGTTCCCACTGCGTGTCCAACTGTATCCTAGGGTTAGGAATTTCAAAATTTTTGGTTCCGGTTCTCGGTTCTCGGTTCCAAAAGATTTCGGTTCGGGTATCGGTTCTCGGTTCCTGAATATTTTCGGTTCCGGTTCTCGGTTCGGTTCTTAAACTCGGTTCCGGTTCGGTTCTTTCGGTTCTAAAATGATCAAAATTTCGGTTCTGGGTAATAAAATAACCGGGTATCGGGTAATAATTTGCTGAACAACAGAAAAACAATATACCCAAGTTTACCTGTGTAAGTACATTGGTTGGATATTTCATACTACAGGAGCATATAACAGCTTATTATTTCATGGTAGAATGCAGAAATCAGAGTTGTTATAATAATACTGGTATTTAAAAAAAGTGTAAAAGCAAACATATACGTTTTCTGTACTCGCGTACTTTCAAAAAGTACAAGAGTAAATGAGTACTGGTATTTTTTTCTGGAGGGAACGTAAATGTATTTATGTAGTACGCGAGTGAGTACGCGTATTATTTTGAGTACAAACACAAAAAACTTTTGCCAATTCAGTTAAAACTGCCACAAAACCAATGAATACTACTACCAGTGATAATGTGTATACTGCAGCGACATTACACTTTACAATGAAATCTACCATATCCCATTATAGATTTCATTGTAAGGTGTAATGTCGCTGGAGTATATGTGAAATTACACGCTCCCGCGCAATCATTTTGCAAACAGATGAATTTTGCAATTCTGAACACGCACCAAGATGTTCAGCTGCTGTTTAAAGGCTTAGATGTAGGTGTTGAAAAAACGCTGTTTAAAAACTTTAAGATTCCTAGAAAATTTCGGTTCTTTCGGGTATTTACTTCGGTTCCGGGTATAAGTGCCGGTTCTCGGTTCCGGTTCGGTTCTCAAGCTCGGTTCCGGTTCTCGGTTCCAAAATAGTGCTCGGTTCTCGGTTCGGGTCGGTTCGGTTCGCCAACCCTATCATCCTATGAATGTCCAACGTTATCCAACCGCGTTAAAAAGCTCACTATGGGATAGCCGAATGGCAATTTTTTCAAAAAACAACAACAACCAAAAACAAACTCTTCATGGGCCCTCTTCATTTCTTCCACCATTTTAAAAAGTGGCTTTGAGTACTTTGCTACTACCCTGGAGCGAACCTCCAGTGCAGAATGGAACCTTTTGACCATCCTTTCATAGCTGCTTTGGGACAATATATCCTTTGTACACCCTGCAGATTGTAATCTTAGAGCTGATGATGTAAGATAGACTTAGAGCTCACACGCTAGTTTACTAATAGATGTCAACTCGAATTGGAGTAATTAGGGAGCTTTTTGTCTCCATTCTGGCGATTAAAAGGCAAACTCAAAATGAAACTCAAAAAACGGTGGCAAAACACACATATTAAACATAGAAACTCATTGAGTAGCTCAGATTTTTTTGCGATGGGAAAACCACCATTGAAGCACTGCTTTTGTGCGAGCACAAAGAAAAGTTTTGAGCTTTCACCAAAATAAACAAATAAAAACAGATTTACTGAAAAAGTTTTGCAGTGGTACTATTTGAAATTTCATCAATTCCCATGCTTTGAATGACTATGAACAAAAAAATCAAAATTTAAAAACATTGTGAATTTTTGGAAGTTTTCAAATGGAAACAGAGTGTAAAAATCGTCTTCTGTTTCTCAAGAATTGTTCCTGGTAAATTTGCTCGAAGTTGACATGCTGTGATAGAAATCCACAATTTTTTCTGAACACATTTGTGCCTATTTATAAAAATATCATCAATTTATACCTACCTGACATCAGTCGTTTTGCACTCGAGCTTTTTCTATTTGCTGAGCCTGAGCCAGATTTTACAACCGTCTGTGTATTTTCTTCATTTAAATGACCCTGCCCATGGGATACCTGATCGCGTCGCGAGTGTTTTGAATTGTTAGAAAATCCGAATTTACAAAAAAATGTGAAAATTCGAAAAGAAAACAAACTGCGTCGAGTGCAGCTAAATTGCCCTCTATCTGGAAACTGTAACGCTTGATGCTAGTCAAAAGGTCCGGCAGTTCATTGGTGGCCATCACTGAGCTGAAACGTGAATGTTCCAGATTTGGTTGAATAATTCCCCTGGGACTTATTTTGTCAGACTTTTTAAGGGGGGACTATTCGAGGGGGAATTATTCAAGTGAGGAATTATTGTTTCGTCAAAATTTGCAAGCATGTTTCTATCAACTCATTTAACGAAGTATACGTTATACTCGGATGACATTACGCCGTACATTTTTTGGCAGGAAACACTCCATCATGACGTGATCACTTTCGTCGCCACCATCATCTCTCGCCATCACGTCGTCATCATCACGCCTTCAATAAGTTCTCGGCTGGCCGTCTGCCAGCCGAAGACATAACTCCTATCTGTTTGTAGAGTATCGTGTCTGCCGAGTATACCCTCAATTTGTTATCAATTTGTTATGCTAGACGAAAAGCGAAACAAAATTCATCAATCTTACGAACGCAAAATTCATAAAACACTTTTTCGAACCGAAACAGACCGATACGTCCTAGTACCTGTGCACTTTTCCTTGCAACCGTTCAAAGTGGGTGCGTTTACATCCCGCACGCATTGTCTGTGTTGCTCCACAGTGCACCATGGTATTGAATCTGAGAAATTTGAGATTGGACTTATTTCGATACCTCGGTGCCGATAAATGATAAACTCTTTATAAATGTACTTTCTCAAAAAAATCTACCTGAAAGGTACATGAAAACTTTGTCGTATTAGCAGAAGTAATGTCGCACGCTTTTCGTGAGCACGCTGAGCGATGACATAAATACCATTCATGAAGATGAAATACAAAAGATGCTCCTGCGCCAGGCGCTAGGGTTGGCACTCGGTTTTTCAGCGATTTTTTTAATGATCGATTTTTAACCAACCCTAATCTGAATACCTACCGACTATTGCCTAAAAAGATGGCCAGTGGCCAGAAATAATGATGCCATTTTTTGGCAGTTACACAAAAATTTCCTCTTGGGGTCTTATTCAAGCCCCCCCCCCCTCTAAACACTAGCCATTTTTGGTGCTATACGCGAATCTGGGTATGCAGTGGCACTCTTTGATGGCGTCGGTCACGTGTCTTTCCAACGCGCAGGCCTCCTGACTCTGCACGTTGCCAACGTAAAACGTTTCGTATTTCTCCGTGCATGCGGACATTGTCGACGAGGCCAACGTGGACCCGGCGGCGCGCGTTCGCTGGGTTTTATGGAGTTTTGTCGTTTGGACTGGTTTAAAGTGTAGCGATGGGAGAGTGCCAGGGAAACGGCTTATAGTCCAGTGATGGCAAGCTCTAACATGAAATCTACTGTATCCCATGTGAATAAAAAATGTTTTTACCAATCCTTTTTTCATTTTTATAGCCGATTTTTCGCTTGCGTCGGAATTTTGTGATTGAATGTTACCCTATTCAAAAACTATTCGACTTCACTTTTTAGTTCACATTTCACCTCACATTTCACTTCTCATTGCACTTCACTTCTCACTTCACTTTAACTTCTCACTTTCTATTTTACTTCCCATTTCACTTCGCACTTCCCATTTCACTTCTCACTTTCTATTTTACTTCCCATTTCACTTCTCACTACCCATTTCACTTCTCACTTTCTATTTTACTTCCCATTTCACTTCTCCATCTTCGGAATTGGTCCCAGATCTCACATTCATAGCATGCAAGTTGACGTTGGTGGTGAGTCCTGGCGCTACGATGTGCGCGTGCACTGACTGCAGCGGCACGGTGCGCTGGGGGCAGTCCCGGACCCTGTAAAATGTCAAATGTCATGTAAAGTGTCAAAAGTTATGTAAAATGCCCTGCAAAATGGCGAACGTACGTTTGCCATTTCGCAGGGCATTTTACATGACTTTTGACATATTGCTTGACATTTGACATTTCACATGGCATTTTACAGGGTCCGGGACTGGCACCTGGTCGAACACGACGAGTCTGGCGGCGCCCTGCGACAGCAAAGTGCTGCCGGCGCACACGCCAGGGGTCTCGAATGGGGGGGGGGGGGTTGGGGGGGGTTACCCCCCCATACCGCCCAGCTATCTATCTATCTCGGAGGCCGCTCAGCTATCTATCTATCCCAGAGTCAAAATTTTGGGCTACTACCCCCTAACCCCCCCCCCAAATCGCCCAGCTATCTACCTATCTGGAGCGATTTTTGAGAAACTATACCCCAATTTTCGCTCAAAATAGCTATTTTTCATACCTTTTTATAGATTTTCACTTCCATCATAGTTCTGGTTCCTATTTTCAGCTATTTTTAGTACTAAATGCCTTTGTATACTATTTTTGAGCTATTATACACCTACTTTGAGCGATTTTTCTCCCTTTTCTTCCATCTATGCCCCGAAAAAGCCTATATATCGAACCACCACAACCCCCCCCCCGCAACCCCACCCAGAAAAATTTTCAGCTATCTATCCCTCCGGAGGAGCGATTTG
>OZ038454.1:8057893-8091739 GCA_964036195.1 Sphaerolaimus hirsutus | reverse complement strand
AGAAAAATATTCAGCTATCTTTCCCTCCGGAGGAGCGATTTGCTATCTATCCAACCACTCAGAGGGTCGAAATTCAAAATACCCCTGGCACACGCCGTCCGTGTCGCCGTCGTACAGGTGCGCGTCGAGTAGCAGGCGAAGCCCGCTGGACATCCCAGGTGTGGACGTGGATACCTGGGGGGTTGGGTTGAGGTGCCATTGAGGGGTTGGCATGGGGGTCTTCTTGGGTGTCGAGTTGTGGAAGCTGGGAAACGCAGTTCAATGTGCATTATGTCGGTAGCAGGAAGGAAACACTTTCGGCATTCACCGTATGGCGATTTCTCTGAGTTGCGCCGCAAACAAAATTTTTTGAAAGGATGAAAACTGCTGTATGAACATTCGCTATTTAAAAAACACTGAGATTCTCAAATCAACAAAAAATGAAGTGCAAAACCAGGTATTTTTGCAAATTCGATTACTGTTTTTCGACTCAATCAATTCAACATCTCTGTCACCATTAGGGTGTCAAACAAAATTTTTTACGGAAAACGGAAACGGAAAAAAATTTTCAGCGGCCGGAAAACGGTACGGAAAACGGAAAAATTTTGCACTTGGCGGAAAACGGAAACGGAAAACAATTTTCAGCGGCCGGAAAACGGAAAACGAGGCCGGAAAAACGGAAACGGAAAAATCAAATTTGCACGGAAATGGAAAAACTTGCTGGAATTTTGCCGGTAAACAGATAAAATTTGCTGAAATTTTGATGGAAGTGGAAAAAATTTGCAGTGATTTTGCTGGAAACAGAAAAAATTTTACATCATTGACAATCTGCATGAATTTTTGCCAGTTTGGCTGATCAGAAAACCGAAAGTTGAGCCAGAAAAAGGTAAAATGAGGCGGAAAAATGGAAAATTGAGGCGGAAAATGGAAAAAAGGCAGAAAAACTGGAAATTGAGGCGGAAAACGGAAAAAAGGTGGAAAAACTGAAAATTTAGCTGGAAAATGGAAAATGAGCCGGAAAAACGGAAACGGAAAAAAATGTTGCCGGAAAACGGAACGGAAAACGGAAAAAAAATTTCAGCAGCCGGAAAACGGAACGGAAAACGGAAAAAATTTGCCTGCGGAAAACGGAAACGGAAAACGGAAAACGGAAATTTGACACCCTAGTCACCATCATTCTTCCGTCAATTTAACTCACAGGCTCATGCAGGTGCCCTCCATTTAACACGTAGCAGAGCCCAATATCTGTGAAGCGGCGCTCAAAGTTCGCCGCTGTGCATGCGGTTCCATTCGGCCAGAGGCACCTGTCGGTTGTGAATGTTATTTATTGTGATAACATAACTTTATTGGTCTACTCCCCGCTTCTCTGGCACACCTTAGCGAAATAACATACCGTATTTCTTCGAGATACCCCGGGGGGTTTATTCTCTCACAGGGAAAACTTTAAGTGGGGTTTTTTGAGTTGGGGGGGGGGGTTCTTCGAGGGAGTCTCTTTTCATAAGCTCGCTCAGACCTGGGGGGACGTTCGAGGGGATATTTCGGAGAAATACGGTATTGATATTTATCCGACAATTTTTGGCAAATACCCATTTTCCAACTGACCACAGCAGCATGTGCTCTATCTGCGGCGCGACGTCGCTGAAAAAACGCCTGGAATCGTACATGCGCAGGAGCTTGTTCAACGTGTCCGTGTCCTCGTAGATCTCGTGCATCGGCCGCGGGTCCGTCACGGCCACCGTCTTTTCCAATAGGCGCGCCACTTCGCTACGCCTGTTTTTTTGGGCGTCAATGTGTCCACTTAGTCAGTTGACGACAGAAATTTCCAAAACTGATAAATCTGTTTTGAACACATTTTAGTTAACCAGAATGAATTATTTTTGGTCTCAGTAGTTTTCGAACTCCCATCCCAGTAAACTGAAATGTTTTCCTGTTGTTAACTACTGTGTGTAGGGATAATCATAAATTACAAAAATTGGCAGACTTATGTTTGAAACAAGCGATTTTTTACCAACCCAGTCCCGTGGAAACTTTATATACTCGGCGGACATCACACTTAGTATGGAAACTTACCATAAACCATCTGAATAATGAACCAAAAATTATACAGTTTTTTCATCAAAATATTTCATTTATACTATGGAAAAATTAATTTAACAATTTATCACAAGATTTTATTGGCTATTTACACAGGTCCCGGCCGGGGTCAGCGACCCGGCAAAAAATAATTTTTTTCAAAAGTGAATAATTGGCGTGTATGGGTTGTTTGCATGTTAATTAGGTAAATTATCACCAAATTAGCATGCACAAAATTGTTTTGAGATGGTTACACGCGCTGATGCATTTTCTTTGGGGGAGTGTATAATTTTTTTTTGGATTTGTCTGAATTTTTGCATGTGAGTACTTCTTCGTTTACTGAGTACGCATGCCAAATTTCAGCTCAGCACGGTTACCGGTTGTTATTTTTTCATGCTTCATTTTTTTCAATCACTGTATTTTTGTATAGTGATCGAAATCCTGCCGGGGACCAGACGAATTTTTAGTCCCCTGCCGGGGACGTCCCTGGTTGGGGACCAAAATTCTTTGTTTACTGAAGAAAAAAAATTCTCACCGGGGACGTTTGACCCCAGTCGGGGCCATTTCGACATTGCCGGGGACCAGTCCCCGGCAGGATTTCGATCACTATACAAAAATACAGTGATTGAAAAAAATTTGAAGTATAAATAAAATAGCAACCGATAACCACGCTGAGCTGAAATTTAGCATGCGTACTCACTAAACCAAGGAGTACACACATGCCAAATTTGAGACAAATCGGAAAAAAATTTATACACCCCCCGAAAAAAAATTGCATCAGCGCATGTAACCGTCTCGCAAAAATTCTGTGCATGCTAATTTGGTGATAATTCACCTAATTAACATGCAAACAACCCATACACGCCAATTATTCACTTTTGAAAAAAATTATTTTTTGCCGTGTGTAAATAGCCGATTTTTTCATTAAATTATGGTAAGAACCTGCACATACTTTGCGGTCCGCCGAGCATACCATACAATTTTTATCGCATTGCTTACTTTGCATAAATGCAAATGCACAATCAAACAGCCAAAGTTGTTAAAATACTGGTATTATTGGAAAATGTAAACGTAAACTTAAGTATGCCTAAATACCCGGATTTATTAGGTAGGTATTCCGGGTAGCTATTACATAGTATGTTAGATATTATACGTTTCCCAACCCTACAATACCTTCCCACCCGGCAAACATCATTCCAACCTCATTTCATTCACGCTGCATATAGCCACGGCGGGCAAGGTGATGTTCTCCGGGTAGCGCAGTTCCACGTCGGTGCGCAGCGGGCGCTCCTTGTACCGCTGCAGCATCATCAGGATCTGCACGAAGGTGAGCAGCAGCGCCAGGAACAGCAGGATCATCCACACGTATCTGCAATGGGGGTGAAGGGAGCTTTTGTAGTATAAAAAAGTTGATTGAACTTATTTACCTACTACAATTTTGGTGGTTGATTTTTTGCCTGAGGCAGTCCCATAGCCTGTTACAAATGTCATGTAAAATGTCAATCAAAACAAAAAAGGGAAAAAGAATTATTACTGAACTTTGCATGAAAATTGACACTTTACTTTACATCTGTCATCGCTTGTTACTTCACTTGTCACTTGACATCCCACTTAGCGACTAACTTGTCACTTAAACATCCGTCGCAACTTATCAACCTTTAAATAGAATCGACTCACACCACTCCAACCCCTCTTTCACTCACTTGGACAGTCCCTCGCTCTCGGCCATGCGCGCCAGCGCCGGAATGCTGCTCTTCTTGAGCGACCAGGGGGTAGTCCCAGACCCTGTAAAATGCACTGTAAAGTGTCAAATGTCACGCAAAGTGTCAAAAGTCATGAAAATGCCCTGCAAAATGGCAACTCGGTTGCCTCGGTTGCCATTTTGCAGGGCATTTTCCATGACTTTTGACACTTTGCGTGACATTTGACATTTCGCAGGGCATTTTCCATGACTTTTGACACTTTGCGTGACATTTGACACTTTACAGGGCATTTTACAGGGTCCGAGACTGGCACCTGTGGTCGCCGATGTGCAGCTTGGCCACGCGGCCGCTGGCGAACCGCACCGCCGTGGTGACGGAGCGCATGCGCGGCCGCTGCGCCAGCGACGTGCTCCACGTGGTGCGGCGGATGTTGCCGCCCGCGGCGCATGTAGTGTTCGCCCGTGCCTGGGCGAAGTGCGCCCTGTGGAGGGTGGGGGAGGGGGGTTGTTTGAGGGAGTTGTCGCGTGTGGCCTCTACGCACGCTAGTTGACAACGAGCTAAATGTCTACTGGTTTATATCCCAATTCAAAGTTTGCTGACGAGAATCACTACACATTATTGTATACAGATACCTATTTTTACTTTATGCTGGTTTGTGCATTGTTTACATTGCATTCTTTTTAACAGTACAGCATCATTCATTATCAACATGATTATCACTTTTGCATTTGAACGTCGGTCGTCGGCTCGTCAACTCACTGAATTGGGATCGGAGCCAGTTGACATTCGGTGCCATGGTCAACTACCTATTTAGTGTGTTTTCGGAGGCTCAAAGGAAACGAGTATGGTTAATCGGATTTCTAGAGTTTTGGCAGAGCACTGCATTCATTACGGCTTGTGGTAAGGCTCAAAAAACCCGTACCGTATTTTGGACAAAAACTGAATGGTGCTGCTTTGTTGGTCGTGATGATATTTACATGACGTCATATTTTGGAGTTTTCAAAGCAGCCGCTCAAAGACACCGTGATTATTTACGTCGCTGGCGCCGCGCCTCAAATCCTGGCTTAAGCGCCGTATTTGCTTGAATCATTCCGAGTAAATAATAAACGTTGCAGTCAAATAAATTTCCAAAATGTATTTGAACTCCCATGTAAATACTCAGCGGGGATGTGAAGTCACTCAAAATTTAAAAAAATTCAAGGTTTCAATGAACTTTAAAGCCAAATTATATTATGACACGCCTCTTCCCACCCCCCGCGTACAAAGTGTCCTACAACGAACCAAAAGTTACTAAGTAAAAATATACTAGGTGGGAAAACAGAAAGACGAGTGAGAAAAAATCATTTCCACCTTGAATAACCCCCTTAAGGCATGATCAATCTATCATGTCCAATATGAACAAAAATGTCATTTTATTGCATTAATAAAATATATTTTGTGAAATGAGTGTGTAGAAAAATGCATGGATATTTTGACGAAATAATAATCTCTCCCTTTGAATAGGTAATTCCCATCGAAAAGCCCCCCCCCCCCCCAAAAAAAAAAATATCTGACGAAAAAATTATTCGCCATAGGAATTATTCAAGTAGATACGGTATAAATACGTTTATCACCCTTCAAGCACATCACCTTTTCTTGACGATCTCCTCGCACACGTCCTGCTGTTCGGGCGCCGAAGCGATCGACAATCTTTCGATGGTCTTCTCCAGGTTGTCGCCGCCCATGCCGCTGGTGTCGGTGGTGAACACGTCCTGGTCCTTGAACACGAAATTTAATTGACCCGGCGAGTTTTTGTGGTCAGCCCTAATCGTTGTAAATATGTTATAAATAACATTACTCCCATTAAGGTAATGGAACATGTTCCAGAAGAACTGCACCTGGCGCCAGTGGCGTCACAGGAAAATGGCGCCAGCGCCATGGCGTGGCGCCGTTCTATCACTAGAGAATGCACTGTATTTACAGTGTACACTACCGGCTACTAATTGGAACCACATTGTACAGGACAGCCTCCAGGAATATGTATTTATCCAAGTAACAATTGCGGCCCATACACTAGTTGTCACGTGTGTCACCTGCTCTGTGTCAACTCAAATTTCAGCTTCACGTGTCAAAAAGAGCGATCTTCCAATGCACTTGCCACAATAGGTATTTATTTTTCAACATTGCCGGTTGCCGCATGCGCATTGAGATCGCTGTGCGACACTTTCTGAGCGAATCTGAGTTGACACAGACCAGTTGACACACCTGTGTCAACTAGTGTGTGGACCACTATTGTAAATATCAGACTGGCCGAAAAACATGTCGGGCTAATTAAATTCCGCCCCTGGTCGATGGTGCAGCTTTGTTGTGCCTGCAGGGTTGCTCGACGGCGCACCTGCCGCCCCAGAACTGGGCTGGCTCCTTTTGAGCCCATTTTCTAACCGGTGCTTTTGTCGCTTTTTTGGTGATGTTAGATTGGGTTTGATCTTCTATTATTTATAATACCTAATACCACTTTGTCTGATTTTCAGAGACTTTTTGAGGAGATGTATTAGTTCAATTTGTCGGTACTCGGTAACTTTGTGATCGACAAACAACCTCGTTAAGTCGTTTAAATCTTTGGTTTGAAGCTACCGTCTACAAACACATTAATATTCATGTACCCGGGTAGGTAGATGTTAATTTCCTGTACCTGGATGGAGTTATGAGTGACCTATATGACACTATTACTTTCAACCAATAGCCGTCAACTCGCGTTACTTACCTATGTGCATATTTAAAATATTAGGCGCCACTAGTGATGTAAAAAGCGCCAGGCATTTGGCGCCAAGCGCCAATGGCGCCATGGCGCTTTTATGGACCTGAGCGCCAAGCACCAATGGCGCCGGCAGCTATGGTGCCAAGCGCCAGTGGCGCCAGCGCCAAAGTGTTACCTACTCCTTTAGTTATACAGTGTTATGGTGGTTTACTGTATCATTTTCATGACCCTTGATCAACTCCCAAAATACAATAATAACTTGGTGAAAGTAAAAAGGCTTTCATACTTAACACTAGAAGTGAAAATCAAAGTTATAAGTGGTTTCAAACAAACATTTCAAATCATTTGAGGGTGCATCATTTCAAATGTTAGTCATTTTGTATGCTGCGGAAAAGCTCACTTCAAATGCTGTAGTGCCTCATCTCAAATGCTACTATGCTACAGTGTATATGTGGTATGAAATATGTTATTCCACTCATTTTACACGTTTTACACACATTACACATGCTCAATCATGATTTCTTCTGCCTGACATTGACACTTTCATATGTATTTTTAGGTGAGATACCATGAGTGGATTTAGAGCAAAACCTTGTGTAATATGGTGCTGCATGCCAGGCTGATGCCTTCTTGAAGTGAGCTTCTTGGCAGCATACGAAATGACTAGCATTTGAAGTAGTCTGGGCTTATAAGTGATCACATTATGTTTTATGTCGCTGCACACGCTAGTTTACTAATGAAATTTTTAAAGTTTTGTAAACTCAAATTTGAAAGCCTTGAATGCATTTGAGTTGACTGGTATTCGTTATTTTTACTCACTGTTACTGTTGTTGATAAACACTCAATTCCAATAAACTCAAATGCCATTAACATAGTTTACATGAATTTTCAGGGGTTTTGCAGTGAACAAGTGTGTGCACCGTCATTTGTCCACTTGCTGAATTGATTTTTCAACTGACTTTTTACATCTGAATTTTTTATTCAGTTGTCAATTGAGCTCAACTCAACTCAACTCAGATGTCTCCAAATTTTGCAGTGGTATACTGGGTGTTTCGCATTTTTTGCATGCATTCAGTTCAAACAGTTTCAGACACAATTTGATATTGAAAGTAAACTTCATTAATTTGGTAGAATTTATCATCGGCTGGACTGCGCCATGGCGCTTTTGGCTTTGGCGCTATCGACATGGCTGTTTTACATCACTAGGCGGCACGTTTCATGCATAATTCATGAGATTAACACATTTGAGGCACCTAAAGCGAAATGAATTCCATTTCTTTTTGATTAAACTTTCAGACCTTTGCAATGTTTACCCTCCATTTTGCAATATACCAAGTGGCACGAATTTTATATTTTCTTGCATCAGTAATTTGACATTTATAAAGCAGAAACACGCCCCCAGACGAGAATCATGATCTTAAAACCGTCATGCAATAAAGCACATGAATTTTACTGTTTGTAGTTAAGTTATTGAACGTTTTTATTGTGTCGGATTTGAAACTTTGTTTGAAATTTGTCACTTAGCAAGGGAATCATGGACAGGGTGCGGAATTGGGCACACTCAGATTTACAGATTTGAATGTCAAGCGACAATCAATTCAATGACAAGTACTACGTAAAAATACGGTTAAATAAGATGATAGCCACACCAACAACTGGAAAGCTGCTTCGAAATGTTCCAAAAATGAAAACGCTAAAAAATTCAGAAAAATACAGAGGTGCTTAATATTTCGAAAATAATCTTTAGTAAAATATTTTTAATTTGATTGCAGGAAAAACAATAAAAATAGGAGAAAAAAAATTTCAGACAGTTTGTTATCCATACTGTCGAATCTACATGTTTTATTGAAACTGAAAAAGATTGAAATTGAAAGATATTTGAAACTTTCTTCTAATTTGTTCCTTTGCGACAAGGATTACCGTATAAATTGCATAAAAATGTCCAAGTTTGCGTTATTTTATATTCTGCGTTATTACGTTTGGTTTTCCGTTGTTCCGTGTACACTGACAAATGACGTAAATTTACTTATGTATTCTTGATCCGTACTTTCGTTTGACTTATTGTGCTTTTGAGCATTTATCTCCATAAAACGACTTTGATTGAAATTTTTCAATGGTGCGGAGTGTATTTGTGTCACTTTTTACTCAATTGCACATGGACATTCGCGACAAAATGTCACCAATGAAATAATAAAAACAGCGGCATCCGTACGAGTGACAGTTCAAAATTATCGATCAATTTCGTTGCAGCGTCACTCGCGATTCTCCAGTCACTTTGTCTGTGTCTCGATTTTTTGGTTGAATTTGTTGTCTAAAATCAACGGAAACACATCGAAAATGTCGCGCGCACCCCCCGATATCGGCAACATGACCTCGTTGAAGGTTAGAATTTTTGCCGACAATTTTACGAGAAAAAATTGCCAAAAATTGAAAATCTCTGAAATTCAGGTGGACAACATCTCGTATCGGACTTCTCCGGAGGATTTGCGTCGCCTGTTTGAGAAGTATGGAGAAATTGGAGACATTCACATTCCCCGCGACAAGTATACGCGCGAGTCGAAAGGGTTCGCGTTTGTGCGGTGAGTGGCTTTTTGGCTATGTAGCGTTGGAGAAAATCAAAATTTTGGAGTTGTCCCGGAGCTGATTTTCTGAATATTTTCTTAAATGTCCCAAAATTGTGTATAGGGCAAGAGTAAGTATATAATTTTTCAGCTATTGTTGTGTGATACATATGAAATATTTTTCATGTGTGATGCCTCAATCGATATTGACGTGATCAGCCCCACTGCCTAAGACAAACATAAAATTTTATATATGGCGTGTTTGTGCACACTAGATCACACTTTTTTCTTGTTGTCGGAGGTAGTCGCTGATTTGTTGTCGCTGGCCCCTTTAACGAGGCCGCCGACAACACCCCTTGAACAAATACAGCGACAGCCTCCGACAAAAAAAAGTGTGATCTAGTGTGCATGAACACGCAATGTATATAATTTGATGTTTGTCTTAGGCAGTGGGGGGGGGGGTTGATATGGCAGAGATTTGAAATATCTTTTCCCAAAACAGCCGGCTGCCAATTATTTCTTTTTGGATTTGGGCAGTCGCCAAAAATAATGAAACAAATATTTTGCAATTGTTTGGCGTGACGAACTGGGGTGCAAGCTCGTGTTTACCAGTGTCATGTAGCTAATCCCGGATTTTTTTTCTCGGGTTCAGTCACTTTGGGATTTGTTGAAAGAGATTAAAAGGGCAATGCACATTGTGTAATGCCGTTGGCGGGGCAACGTACATTGTCGAATGCCATGCGCAGGGCAACGTACATTGTCATAATGCTGTCGGTGGGGTAATCTCGCTGAATTCAGTGACCAGGCAAAAAAGATCAATCTATCAACACTTAACAGCATCAATGTTAAGTGTTCAGTTGGCTCAGTGGCATGAGACATGCCCTGTGTTTGAAAACCGAGCACAATTTTTTGCAGTGTGACTGTCAGCCGCAGGTTTTCTTGACTGGAGAAAACTTCTTCAGTCTCTGGTCAGGAACAACTGGGGCCATCATGTCGCCTGCCAAAATGACCCGAACCTCTGCTGTACACCTCCCAGCAGTGGGGCTGATCAAGTTATGAACGATTGAGGCTTCACACATGTGAAATATTTCATATGCATCCAACAAAAATGGCTGAAAAATTGCATTTTGTGTCATCACAGTTAGGGTTGGCCGATGTTTTTTTTGAACGTTTTATTTTTTTTTTAACACGAGGTCCTAGATCGGCCAAAAAATTTGGTACTAACTACTAGGTATTTTGCAAAATTTTTGCGTGCAAGCGCGCAATTTCACACACAAATTGACATTGGTGGTTGTTTTCATTGGTTTTGTGGCATTTTTAGTATCAAAGCATCCATTTCTATGTGCTACCATGGGTTAATAAGCTGTCATATGTTGCTGTAGTATAAAATATTCAGGTAATGTGCTTCCATGTACCTCCACAGTGTGTAACATCACTCCCAAAGTAACAACATCCTTTTATAACCTTGTTTGATCACTATTCCATGCCAAACTTCACTTGAAGTCACGAACGTTAGACTATAAGGTGATATATGAACATGTCGACAAAAATGGTCATTTTTGACACAAATCAGCAGTTATAATGCTATCCCAAGCCTCCACAGCCATTATATGGTCATATATAACATCACAGAGTATTGCTGCTTGTCTGATATACCTATATATGTTGACACAAGGCCATATCTGGGAGCTTTAAAAAAACGTTATTAATTTTTTTTAAAAACGTTTAAAAAACATGGAGTTAAAAAAAACGTTTTTTTTCCAACCCTAGTCACAGTTTCACAGTGTGAAAGGCGCCTTAGACCCCGTTTACACGGATTTTTTGTGACGACTCGACAAAAATAAAACGTTCAATAAGTTGAGTAAAAATGTTCTATATTTATGAGAAAAAGTGGTCAATTATACATCTTTCCTAGGCAAATATGCTTGTCAAATTGCACAATTGTGCTTGTACCTCATGAGTTAAAGGCGTTTGAAAACTTCTGCAGTTGTCGGACTGTCTCCGACAGCCAGCGACAATAGCAAACTTTTTTCGAACGTTATAAATCTTGAGCTACAAGCACGAGTCTGCAATTTGGCCTGCATATTCGGATAGGTAGAAGGTATACTTGACCACTTCTAATGAATATGGAACCTTTTTACACAACTTATTGAACGTTTTATTGTTGTCGAGTCGTCACAAAAAATCTGTGTAAACTGGGTCTTATGGAAAAACCCAGATATTCATAAAAGTTCTTATCTCACACCCAAAATCACACGCTGCATTTTGTAGCAGCTCAACCGGGCAAATATCCTTCCCAGTTTTGTTCATTTTAACTTCAAAAGTTACTATTTTGGGTTACATAATTGAAGGAGATGCGGGCCCCACAACTAGGCATGGAAAAATCTATTTTTTTATACCTCGATTTTCTTCACCAATTTAAATCTTTTTTGTTAAGTTTAGAAAAATTAAAAATGGCCTCTTACAATAGGGTATACTCGGCGGACAGCACACTTAGTATGTATGTATGTAAACCTACCATACTTTAATGAATAAAATTTTTTTGATGAATGTTGTTAATTATTCCATGGTAAAAATGAAATATTATGATAAAAAACTGTATAGTTTTTGATCCATTATTCAGATACAGGTTATGGTAGGTTTTCATACTCAGTGTTACGTCCGCCGAGTATACAATCGAACAACCCTTCAAAGTAACCCCCCGCCCCAGCTTCTACGACCGCCGCGACGCCGAGTACGCACTAGAACGTCTCGACGGGCGCTCCCTGGACGGCCGGCCCATGCGCGTGATGACCGCCCGCTACGAGCGGCCCATCGACGAGCAGCGAGGCGGATACAGGTCGGGCGGCGGGCGAGACTACCAGGGCGGCAGGGATCGGGACCGGCGCAGGAGGTTGGGGTTGGGGGGTTTTGGAGGGTTGCGTCGCTCGGCTCGAGGGGGTTATGAATGCTGGGTTGGTTTTGGCCGATTGATAATGATTGCAGTTTGGCTGGGCGACGAGTATTTCGGGGGGGGGGGGGGGGTTCACGAGATTCTAAATTTCGGTACTATTTTATGGTCATTTCTAAACTTTCAAAAAAAAATTTCCAAAAAGGGGCGCAGTTTTGCATCCGTAAATAGGTATTTATTTTTTCAATTGAACAATTTATTTGGCGCCAGCGCCTATGGCGCCATACCGCCATCGTGTTGGGTCAATTTTAGGGGGAGGGGGGTAGGGTTCAAACGGGATTGACTTTTCGGGATCGGGATTGGTATTTTGAGATTTCGGGATCGGGATTGGGGTCACGGGATCGGGATCGGGATTGGCATTTTTTCGGGATCGGGATTGGGGTCTTGGGATAGAGATTTTGGCCAATGTTTTGGCATCCACAGTTGTTCATAAAGGTCTAAAAACACTGTTGGATGCCAGAAACGTGGCATAAAATGAACGCTGGGGGTTTGCGTTCACATTTTTGCATGCAAAAACGTCGTTTTTTCACGTTTGATAATTACCACTAATTTTTCCGGGATCGGGATCCCGGACTTTGGAGTTTCTCGGGATCGGGATTTGAAAAGTTTCGGGATCGGGATCGGGACTGCTAAATCCCGGAATTTCACGGGATCCGGGATCGGGATCCCGTTTGAACCCTAGAGGGGGGTCAAGAATTTCAGTCGCCCAGCAAAAACTGCATTCACCGAAAAAATTCCGCCATACCTTTGAGCCGGGCAGCGCGGCCATTTTTCGCCGGCTGCCCAATTAACACGACGCACACACACCCGAGTATCGCGTCTAGATGCGGCCGGGCCGTGCCGCCTTACCTGTGCCCGGTGCTGAGTTTTGCCGCGCCGCCGCTCAGCGCACATTGCGTGCCTTTGCTGGCGTTTTAGCTGAGTTGCCGTAGTTTGCCGGTGCTGGGTGTGGGCGGGTTTGCCGGGAAGCTGCCTAGCAGCGGGCGCGCGGTGCAGTGCTCCAATCGCTGCGCTGCCCAGCTGTTTGGGAGTGGCTGCCGGCTCCGCCCATTTCTGATACGCCACTTGTGCTGCCAACTGCGGTTTGGGCCCCAGTGCCGCTGTGCCGTTTGAGCAGTTTTCCCGTGTTTTACCAGTACCAGTAGCCAGTACCCGCACCTGAACACATTGGTAAGGTGCTGATTTTTCTGTGGAAAAAAGTTTTCGAAGAATCGACAAAAGTTGTCGATAACTGATTGTGAATTATCGACGAACGAGTAACTAACATATTTTTCCGTGCTTTACTGAGGTGAGTCAACACTGGGCTGGGCAGCAAATCGGCACACAGACGTAGGCGACTGCGATGACCACTCAATAAATCGTTTTGGAACTTTGCCAACAAACTCTGTGCGCTGTCAGGTCCGGCTCCCGTTCGCGGTCGCGCTCTCGTTCCCGGTCTCCGCGCCGCCGCAGGGACAGCCGCTCGCCGCCGCGCAAGACCAGTCGTTCGCCCACGCGGTGAGTGCAGTCGGATTGGGATTTGGGGGTTCGATTTTTGGGTTTGTGAGTGGTTGTCGGTTTTGTGTCAAGTAGCAACTGGTTAAGTGGTAATTCAAGTGATAAGTAAAGTTGGAAAAAGTGACAAATATTTTCGGTGTTTGTCACATGAAATATTCCTGAACTTGTCTAGGTACTAGGTAACGATGGCAAGCCGTGTGGAATGAAGTGTTTGAATACATCTGTTTTGCAGTCCTCGTAGCTTTGAATTGCGTTTGTGCAGTTTATTTATGCATTTTCACCAAAAATATCCTGAAAAACACTAATTTCGGATTTTTCTAGATTTTTTTTCTAGCGATGGAATAATAATTGGTAAACGTACAGTTCGTTATCTTTCTTTTCACTTGTCTACGTGTGGAATTGACGCCAAACTTTGCGTTCACGACTTTGGTTATTCTCACCCCCCCCCCCCCCCGATCAGTTCCCCCCACTCTCGGCCCGGTTCTAAATCGGCCAGTCGGTCGCCGGCGCCCGGCCGCGACAAGTCCCCATCCCGATCGCGTTCCCGCTCGCCCAGCAACGAGCGCTGATTGGTCAGCCCAGTGGATTGTTGGAAGTGGGCGGAGTTTTGATTGGTTGATGGTGATTCATTGTGAAGTGTGAAGACTGTTGTTGCTCTTCTGGGGGGGTCTATGCTTTTTTGATTTTGTAACGGAAATGTGTAATTGGTTGACTTTTTCGTGTATTTATGTTTAGACGCAAACTTTTTGAGAGAAAAATGTCAATTATTGGGTCTTTAAATTCGACAGTTGTGGACTGTATTTTTACTGTTGTTTCCTGTTAGAACTCTTTGCGTCTCTATTTAACTACGATGTGATTGACGGATTGTGGTAACTTTTTGTACAAATCTTTAGAAAAAAAGCCGTTATTTTGTTTTCACACTTCAATATTTTTGATTTTCTCGACCTTGATTTCAGCGTATCACCCGAAAAAATCGTCCTCAAACCGCTGGTCTCGCTATTTATTCAGATTACAAATTAAAATGTGCTGATTTAAACCTGTCGGTCACTATTGTACTGTAAATGAAGAGCAACCTATATGGGCATGGTCTGTGTATTCGTTGTCGTAAAGAAATAGGGGAATGCAAGTTTGAGTCGCGTGGAAACGTTATTTTATGCCCTACCCAAGTTCGGCTGTGCATTCACGTATTTAAGCGTTTTATTATTCTTTGGTCCCAACGACCTTTTCAAATATTTTTTTAGTTGTTTACACCACTGGGGCAGTATTCTTTTTTGTATATTTACATTTAAACCTGTGAATGCACCTCCGGCGCTGCAAATATTGGGGATTCCGTTGGTTTACGCATACCAATTTTATTTGATGTTACCAACGTTATTGTTACAAAATTTCGAACGAAAAAAAACTTGTCGTTTAATTATGTACATACGAAATGTGAGATCACAATTCACAAGAAAGATGTTAAGCCCAAAAATCACATTCATCCGTGGAAGTGAGATTTGAATATTATCATGTGCTGGGGCTCGGCGCCATGTTGCTGTTTCTGCGCGTAAAGAATATTTTTTCTCGACCGCAAAATTTCACGGCGGGTTGGAATTTGTCTATCGAACGGCGTTCTATTTGTCTACATAATTAGCTGTGTCGAAAAGCTGGTAAAATGCGTCAATTACCGTATTTGTCGAAATACACCCTGGGGGTTGGTCATTTCGTTAGCAAATTTCAAGTGGGGTAGTTCGAGGAAAAACGGTACATCAAAATATTGACCCGTTATTGAGTGTCGATGGTGCTAGGTTTGAATATAATGCCGAATATCTATATTTACCTAAAATGCAAAACGACCGTATTTCTTCTAATATAACGGCATACCTCCAATAGAACGGCGGGTAGATATCATGTTGGAAGTGTGTCAAAACACACAAATCGATGGCGAGAACATTCAAGGCATTCAAATGAACTAAGTTGAAGCAAATAAATTGATAATAAACTAGAAATTGATGCCCTGCTATGAAAATCTTGCTAAGTTTCATTAAAAACACTATTCCAAATGAAAAATGTGTGGAAAAAATAGAACGGCAGGTAAAAGTGTTGACGAAAAAATAGAGCGGCGCTCTTCTATTAGTAAAAATACGGTATACCAAATGTCCACATCGCATGTACCAAATGTCCAACTTCAGTACAGTAGTACACTCCCATCCCAATCCAAATACCCCGCTCACGGCGTCGAGGCGGCGTCGCACAGCTCGGTGGCGCTGCTGTGCGCGGGCGACAGGGTCGCGTGCAGCGACTTCAGCTGCTGCAGCAGCACCGTGGCCGCCGCCGCCCGCTGCTCATCTGTTGGTGCGTTCGGCTCCTGAGGAGGACACTTTTTGCAGTTGACTGGGGGTTGCCGTGCTATTTTTGTGCCCGTTGTGGTGTAGGCCTTTGGTCATGTAAACCCGCTAGTAATGTAGACCTGCCAGTCATGTATTTTAGTGTGGGGCTGGCGGCAGTGGGTTTACATGTTAAGTAGAGTTGTTTTTGTCGCTATTTTGTACTCAAAAACATTGAAAAATTCAAATGTGTAACAACTTATTGATGAGTTTTTTCTTTTAAGCAGAATCAAAGGCACTTGATCAAAGGCTCAAAGAGCCAGTATCTTATTCATCAAAAGAGTGCCAAAACAATGTAAGCCTACAGTCTGTGCTATCTTAATACCTACTCTACTAAGCATCTAAACCTGCTGCCACTAACCCCTGTGCTGTGCAATTCCCCTAAAATACATGACTGGCGGGTCCACATGACTAGCGCTTATCGTTCCTCTGATGCGTCACAAAATCATTATTCTGCGCATTCTATTGTCCTACACAGGGGTCTGCTGGATTTTGACCCTCCGGGGGATTTGATAATTACATAGCTGAGCGGCTTCCGGGATAGATAGCGGGGGGAAAATGGGTGGGGGGTTTCGATATACAGGCTTTTTCAGGTGTAGAAGGTAGAAAAGGGGGGAAAATCGCTAGAAGTAGATGTAAAATAGCTCAAAGTGGGTATACAAGAGCATATAGTACTAAAAATAGGAACAAGAACTAGTGATTTTGTAGGTGAAATTCTATAAAATGGTATGAAAAATAGTGATTTTGAGCGGAAATTGGGGTATCATTTCTCAAAAATCGCTTCAGATGGGTAGATAGCTGAGCGATTTGGGGGGGGGGCTAGGGAGTAGAACAAAATTTTGCCTCCGGGATTGATAGATACATAGATAGCTGAGCGGCCTTGGGGGAAGATACAAATACATAGATAACTGGTCGGTTTGGGGGGGGGGGTAACCCCCCAACCCCCATTGGAGACCCCTGCTGCTACATCCTTCCTTTATTACAGCCTCGACGCAACTCTCAGCCCGCTGACTCACCTGCGGCGGGGGCGCGTGCTTCTCATAGTAAGCGCGCGCGAGTCGATCCAGCCGCTCGGTCAGCTGCGCTATGCGCTCGTCCTTGAGCGCGACGCTCTTCTCCAAGTGGCGCACGCGGCCCGCCAGCGAGTGGATCTTCTCTTCCTTATCTGCCGCGTCGAGTTGAGCGCGGTAGAGCGCCCTGGGGGCAGTCCCGGACACTGGAAAGTGCCCTGGAGAATGGCAACTGTCATGTAAAGTGTTGAAAGTCATGTAAAATGCCCCGCGAAATGGCAACTCGGTTGCCATTTTGCGGGGCATTTTACATTACTTTTGACACTTTGCGTGGCACTTAACATTTTACAGGGCACTTTACAGGGTCTGGGATTGGCACCTGGCCGGCACCATGTCCACGAAGGTGCCGCCGCTGCCGTGCGCCGCGGCGACGCCCGCGTCCGAGTCGGCCGCCGCGCCGGACCCGTTCGGCTCGCACATGATGCCGATGTTGAATCTGGGGGAAGGGGTGGGCGGAGTTTGGGGTGGTTGAGACGGGCGTTTTGCATGTGAAAATGAGTTGGGAGGAATGGTTATGGTACTAGTGCACGGTGGCAGTCCCAGACCCTGTAAACTGTCAAATGTCATGCAGAGTGTCAAAAGTCATGTAAAATGCCCTGGAGAAAAATGCCAACCGAGTTGCCGTTTTGCAGGGCATTTCACATGATTTTTGACACTTTGCATGATATTTGACATTTTACAGAGCATTTGACAGGGTCTGGGACTGCCTCCTGATCGGTTGAGCCTAAAATACCTACTTATTTTCGCATTTGTATTCGTAAATTAATTGAAAGTCGTTAAAACTGAGGCAGCGGTCTAGGCAATTAGCTGGAAGATGCTCCGCTACACTCAATCACAGTTCTAACACAAATGACACAAGGTAAAAATCTGGCCTTAAGACACAAATTGCACTGCAGAAAGGAAACGTGTCTACTGCAGTCACTGCGAGCGAATCAATGAACAGCGCAGTGCGGAGACGCTTCTATTCCTTTGATAGCGCGGCCCTACTGTCCTATTTAGCGCACGCTATTTTTACTGTGAATGCGCGGGGTGGGCTTTTTTATTGGCTTCGTCCTGGCTGTAATGGGGTCTGCATTTGTCTGTTCGCCGCTATATTGAACGTGTTCTGTGATGATGTTAGAAGGGTAGTGCTACTTTGAGTGAAGCTATGTGGCGTCGTGGTTAATGGCGACCCAAACACTAGTTGACACACGTGTGTCAACTGGTTATTGTCAACTCAGATTTCGGCTTTACGTGTCGCAGAGCGATCTCCAAATGCACACGGGGCAATTTTGAAGAATAAATATTACGGCGAGTGCATTGGAAGTTCGCTCTGCGACACGTGTAACCGAAATCTGAGTTGGCACGGACCAGTTGACACGCATGTGTCAACTAGTGTGCGGGCCGCCAATATTGTAGAAGTTCTTTCAACAAGATCGAAAGATCAATGTCGGACAGATTCCCGGCGTTATTGTACGTACGTGATTTGTGGTCGCGCATATTTAGAGAGAGGTACAAATTTCGCTTAACGCCACGGAAAAAGTTTGGCGCCAGCGCCACAATTTTCACACCACTACGAAAGCCGCTGGCGCTGCCACGCCCATATTTGCATCGATGCACCCAACTGCACAAGAAAGCACGAATTCATTGCAAATGACACGCGGAAAGGAATATTGGACGTTTTATGAGTGCCCCCTCGGGTGGATTGAATTCATGGGGTTGGGCCAGCCCCTTGACGTGTTGTCAAATCAAATTTTTACTGTTGTCGTAATAAATATTGTCATGGCTGGTTGAGTAGCGCCTTGGCCATTTCGGTGATTAAGGTTTGATAAATCATTGGTATTTTAGATGTGAAGGGGGAGTTTATCTCAAATGTATTTTCAATATGTCTGTCATATAAAGAGGCACTCAATACTGAATAAACGGATGTATAATACATGACACACTAGGTAATTGACACGAAGTTGATATTTTACCCTAATTTTACCTGATATTTTTCAAGCTTCCTGCAAGTGATATTGATAAAACAGGGGTGTTCTGTTCTTATTGACAAAATATTTGAAAAATAACTTTAAGCATATGGTGCTGTATATTGCAAAATTACTGCACGGGCCACGGAGTGCACGCTTTCAACTGAAATCTACACACCTCGCTGGAAAAATCAAGCAAGAAACGCTACTCACTAAAATCTGGTAAATGACATGGTCGATCGATATGTCCACAAGTAAGTAATTAAGTATTTTGGAGACGTCCTTGGTAACTTCAACCGCCCACCTCCAAAAATGACACTATCAATAGTCTCTGCTCAAATTCCACCATTCCTACAACACAATTACCCCCCCCCCCTCAAACCCCACCCACTTGGTCAACGAGGGCGCCCTTTTCGCAGTGGGCGTGCGTTTTATGCCCGTCAATCTGCTGGGCCTGGAGCGGCCGGGCGTGCCGAGCCCGTTGCGGACGCACTCCTCGTCGGACGTTTCGCTGCCCGCCAGACTTAAATTGCTGCCGTTGCCTGTTTGGGGGGGGGGGGGGGGGTGAGAGATGATTTGAGCGTGGACAGTTTGCACTTTAGTTTATACTTCGCAGGGTGAAGTGAAGTGTGAATTGTCATGCAAATATGACAAATGTCATGTAAAGTGTCATACTATTAACAGTTCAGTGATAAGATCTTTTCTTTTTTATATTGACATTTTGCATCAATTTGACACCACTTTACTCTTTACTGGGTGGGGGGCCCAGGTCAGGTGTAATTTTACCCATCATCACTGGTTATTTTTACATTATTTAGTGTGTGTGGTACCGCTACCGGCTTCAGGTCAAAAATTCAACGCAAGCGTAGCGCACAATTTCACGCCCTTTCTCGCGTGTAGTGTGCCTTAACCTTAACCTTACGTTCACCTTAACCTTCAAGTTGAATCTGGGCCCAGCAAACAACATAAAGCAAAAACCACACCCCCCCCCTCACATCTCGGATTAGAACTGGCACTGCGATGTCTCCCTCTCCTAGGATGAAACCGTCGCTCGCTCACGGCCAGTTCCAATTTGATGCGCAGGGCATACAGTAGGTGCTCGGCGGCGCCGGGCACGCAGTTGACCAACTTGTCCATCAGGCCCGGCGGCACGGCGAAGTCCAGGTAGGTGAACACTGTTCTGGGGGGGTGGGTGGGGGTGAATGGGGGGGTGGTGAATGGTGAGGGTGGACAGTGGTCACTCGATTTTGGTGTGTTGGGGTTTGGTTGTGGTCGTAGCTGTGCATTGCGGCGTAATTTTTCATATCGCATTAGAAAGAAAAGCAAAAATATATTGTTCTATCAGTATAACTGCAAGTGCACGCTCAACAAAATTTTTACCGTATTTTCATGAATTAAATCACATGAAAAAGTAAATACAGTCCAAATTCAGTTACAGTAGAAGCATATTAAGCAAAGTTAAGCAACAAACTTGTTCAGTGTCTCCCAATTGTATTTTTTCAGCTGCGCGGAGTGCGCCGGCATGAAGTTTTTCAGGTCCACGTAGCGCGGCAGAAAGTGCGCCACCACCTCGGCTACCAGCACTGAAAATTTGCAAATCTTAGAGGTTTGCGAAAACAGGTATTTCGCAAAACAGATTTTTCGAATGTGAGAAATTCGAATTTTTTCGAATAGTCAGAAAAATTTTAGGTCAGAAAAAATTCGTTTAAAAAAATTCATTTTCGTTCAACACAACTGAACAACTAAAACTTGCCAATGTACCATGTTATAAAAAATACTGATGAAAAAACGCATTTATAATTTACTCATCGCTGAGTACAGAAAACGTAAAGTAAAATTATGAGTAAACGTGAGTAAATTACTTTTGTCCCGGGAAAACGTAAACGTCAGTATTTTTCTGAAAGTTTGCCCCTATTATCGCCCAAAATCACTAACTTTCAAACTTTTCTAGTCTCAAATTCACTAGTTACTCTGTTTTTCCTGTTTTAGAGCTATTTTGGATATTTTCCCTATTTTTAGCTTTTTTCTCCCTGTTTTCAGATATTCCTTGAAAAGCCAATATAATAACCTACCTGAATTACGTTTTCTGTACTCGTGTACTTTCAAAAAGTACGGGAGTAAGTGAGTATTTTTTGGCAGGAAACGTAAGCGGATTTACTCAGTACTCTCGTTTATACGTATTTATCGAGTAAACGTAAATACGTTTTAACAACTATGATAGGCGTAAATTCAAATATTTACCTCCATCTGCGAAATCTTTCGGGAACTGTTTTATTTGTCTGGAAAGTGTTATTTTGTTCAACCACGAATATAAGTCGTCCAGGGTTTCATCGTCCAACGATGGCATAGACATTTTGAATTAATTTTTAGTTAGATTCAGTTGAATAACCGTCGTTCAAGTGAACTTGATCGCATTCTCAGTATAGTTTTTCATGCTGCAATGGGAATAACATCATTTTGAATTGTGCACACTTATGTCAAGGTATTAAATGGGAACAAAAAATTAATGACTTATTTCCGTTTTTCATGTTGAGAAAGAAATTGAGCGAGTTTACGTCAAAGGAAATAAATGCTTAATACATTGTCGTGAAATGCTCTAAAGCTGAGTTTTAATATATTTTCAATAGGTAGGTACATATTGATATATAGAAAATTGGGTGCCACTTAAAAGACAATTAAATATTTAGATGTTTACCCGAACTTGAATGTGTAATTGCGGGCACACTCGTAATGTGTTATGTAAAATAAATATCCTAATATAACTAATACTAAAGTATCAGGGATTACGGGAGAATTACTTCGAGATCTGATCTAGATTCTTCTTTGGTGATACTTGAGGAGCACTTGGGCCACATTCAGACCCTGTAAAATGCCATGTAAAGTGTCAAAGGTCATGCAAGCAAAGTGTCAAAAGTCTGTAATTTAAAATGGCCTGTCAATTTATCCCCTGTATATTTTATTGTACGTTTGACCTTTTCCGCGGCATTTTACTTGACTTTTTACACTTAAATAGCATCACATTTGACATTTTACAGGGTCCGTGAACGGAACCTAAAGTACATTTTGGCACCTGAACTTGTCAACTTTATGCCAACCCCGCAACTTATCAAGTGAAAAAAGTCCAGGCAAAGTGTTGAATTCCCGATGGAACGCATGCAGCAGCATCCTACAACTTTCTACTCACTTGACAGGACGTCTGAAAGTTTTTACCAGACTTTTTAAGAATCTGGAACTGTCAATGGGAATATTCACAGGCTGCGGGATTGTTAAAGAGGTTTGTTAAAACAAAAGATCATATTTTTGAAAAGATTTTATTTGAATAAATATTTACTACCTACATGCTTGTACTCATGGACTGTATTTATGACAGAAATATATCTTGTCTGGTATTTCTGATATCAAATGGTAACTGAAAGTTCAGCGGTACGCGTTTGTTGGGTATTACTTTCCATGAAGTACACTATGTATTTATTATGTATTAAAAATATCAAATAAAATACACACTAAGTACACCATGTAAATACAAAAGGTACATCCAAATATGGAAATAAATATAAGACAAGAGAACCCTATCGCAGCGTGAGCGAGCCGGGAAATTCATGCGCTTGAATGCATCGCTGACACACGAGACTGGCGGCACATGAGCTGGGGTAGGGATGGGAAATTTTTTTATTTTGAAATATATTTTTGAGTGTCGAATTTCTTGGATTTGAGATAAGTGGTGGTTTAGCGATTTTGTGGTAGTTTAGCGAAGTGGATATTTTAAAAGTAGCTACCGCATTTCCTTGAATTGACTATAAATTTTCTGTCTAAATAATAAAAAACCCTCGAATAAGCTCCCTTGCATTAAACCACACTCTTAAAATTTGGTAGTGAAATAATAAACCCCCAGGGGTATTTTAGGGAAAATATGGCGGAAATTATTTTACAATAAAACTATTTTACATCCGCAGGAAGTCAGCCTACTGGGCGCACTTCATTATCGAAAAAATTTAATAATTGTTTTTTTTGTCTTAATTATGTTATTAATACCAGCATTATAAATAGGTATGTTTGCAATAGTAAAAATTTTAAAACATTTTTAAAATATTCTAGCGTTAGCTGCAAGCTTGTTCTCAGCGCTGCGTATCGCACTTTACTCATAAAATATTATGTACTTGTTCCTCTATTGTATTTATGGTGCAGTGTGATGCATTTCATGTCTGTACTTTGATATTTTTTATCTTAAATCTTGTGAAACTGGTCATTTGGCAAGCATGTGAAATTGGTGTGGAATTGGAATGTACTGCAATTCCCTTATAACCTTGCTGAAGACTTTTTCTATGTCAGAATATATGTGTGATCATTAGTGATTGAAAGGCACCGTGGAACTGGTGCCCCGGTGCTGGGCAGCAAAGGGCACCAGCACCGGCGCTGATGCGGTGTCATTTTTCGAGGGTGCCCTGCCGGTGCCGGTGCCATTTTTGTAAGAATAGCACCGGTGCCGGTGCGGTGCGGTGTCCTTTTTTAGACGGTGCCAAAGGTGCTAGCACCGGGAAAGGCACCGGTCAAGTCTTCATACTATAGGCAAATTTCATACACAGCATGCGTTTATTCATATTTACAAGAGCAGCTAGGTATATACCCAAATGTTTTTAGTCTATATTGGAAAAAAGCATCGCATCAAATGTACTTTGTAATCTCCTTAAGTGGGAACAAAAATTTTGTTGTTTTTTGTTATCACTTGTATTACGTTTCATCGTTTTGTTCATAATTTATGGTCAGTTTATGACAAAATAAAGTAACATTTTCTGTACAACATCCATCCCAGTCAGTGACTCATAGACAACAGCGACTATAGTATTTCCTAGAATTACCCCCCAGGGGGGTTATTTTTTCAGAGTGGAAATTTTGTGGGGGGGTTTAACGAGTGGGGGGTATTTCGAGGGGGGTTTATTATTTCGCTAGAATTTTTTTGAAATCCCAGTACTTAATCGTTGTTTCTAGCGTACACAGACGTCGAAAAACGCAGCAAAACTGCCATTTAGACTGCAGACTGTATACACTTATATAAGTATGTAGATGGTATAAACCCTGTTCTAATATAACGCAGTCATTGTTTTTCACATTTGTTGTGCGTTTCCCGGAGCCTTTGTCATCTACATTCTCTATACACTGAAATGGGGGGGGGTATTTCGAGGGGGGGGGGGTTATAAGTTCATAGTGTCCATTTTGAGGGGGGTATTTCGAGAGGTGGTATTTCGAGGGGGGGGGGGTATTTGAGGAAATACGGTATGTATATTACAGCATATAAAATATTTCAGATATTATTTGTAATTATTTTAATTGCTTCACAAAGTGATCGCCACATCATTCTGATCATTTTAAATACTCAACCATAAAAAACGGTCAAGAATTCATGGAAATATTTATGCAGCCGGCCGGTGCTATTTTTTCAAAATGGCACCGGTGCCGGTGCGGTGCTGTGCCATTTTTTTCCCGGTGCCCAAGGTGCCAGGTGCCCTTTCTGAGGAATAGCACCGGTGCCGCTGCGGTGCGGTGCCATATTTCCCGGTGTCTTTTCCATCACTAGTAACCATTTTGCGCTTCTGGTGAAATTCGGAACGTTCCATTTCAAAAATATGTGTACCGTATTTCCTCGAAATACCCCCCGGGAGTATTGATTGTTTCAGACTGAGAATTTTGATTGGGTGGGGGGTTAAACGAGGGGGGTATTTCGGGGGGGGGGGGGGGTTCGTCAGAAATGCAGGAGAAGCCAACATAAGTCTACTCTTATACTATTATACCTGATATCAGAATTTTACCAAAAAGAATGCAAAGACATCATTAAGTGGCCAATAGCCAGTGGAGTGTCTCAGGAAACATAATTTCAGTTTGCACACAGAAATTTCCCGCTAGTGAGGTGCAAGCAATTGATGACAGCCTAAGTAAACATGTTTTCATCTACGTATCTACCCATTTACATCTAGATTATGAAACTCGATACATGAGGGCTCTTTGAAACCTTCATAATAAATAGTAGGGGTTGAGCTGAGCCGCGTGCCTAGCTATTTCTAATTAGCCTAATTTGAATTTCATGAGATGGAAATCGAGATGCCCACTGATTACATGCAAGTGCGGTGCGCTGTAAATAAGTAAAGGTGTTCAATAATTGCGAAATAATTGGAGAAACATAGCGCTGTGGCTTCGACTTGCCATTAGCTATGATGGAAATTGAAAAGTAGTTTTCGAAAGTTCATTTTTGGCTTTTCTAATATTCGATTTGAATAAAATCTACCTACTCGGCAATGTCCGATGACATGTGTGAAATTGTCAGAATAGTCAGTAAATTGTGAGCTAACGAGTAAATGAGAATGGTAATAATGAGTGAATTGTGTCAGCTGTGCAGCTGTGCCTATTTACGCCATCGTATCACACGCTAATGAATGTCGATGCAATTAAACAGCATACCTTATTACGTAACTGAATGATTACCCAACCCAACAGCCATTGAATAGTGGAAGCTTCGAAATATTCCCACCGTATGGAACTCCCAATCAATAATTCATGTGAACAATTAGAAATAAATATTAATGAGCGCATGATTGCTTAAACGCCACTTAAAGCCCACTTTACAATAACACCCATACATTTTGAGCGATTTCTGAGCTCGTCGCACTTTGTGATGGGTTTTCTAACAGACCCAATCGTTTTGGTAGAACGTAACTCGATCAGCCCGACGTGCGTTTTCGGGCAGCCCGATTATCATAACCGAAATCTTTCGCCGCACACATCCGAAATTGTCTTCCAATCACAACCAAATTAACTCAAACATAAAAGAATTTCAAACCCAACAAATCGGGCAACCCGACAAAACTTGTCGGGCTAATCAAATCCGGTGCCCCTCTTGTCAGACGGACTGTCGTCGCCCGGCGGGTGAAGATCGATCATATCATACGCTATGCCATGCTGCACGGCAATAAGCATGAGAAGCGCTCGAACGTACCGTTCTGCACACAATTACCTCAATTTATTGCCGCACCCTCCATGCGGCATGCATAGCATAGGTATTATAGCCCGAGGTAGGGCGTAGGGCTGTACATTCTGGACCAAGATTCAATTGGAACGTAAGGCGCATGTAAGGTGCCCGACATGCGAGAAATGGACCTTGCGAAAACGGAAATTTTGCGAAACTTCTGGTGTTTTATGTGCTGCGTGTCAGATGTCTTACACGGGCTTTACGTTCTATTTAATTGAATTTAGGGTATCGCTCCAGAACTCATTTCCGCTCGTATCCTCATCTTGAATCGGGAAAAGAACACCCGAACACCGAAATAAAAATGTGTGATTGAGGCGAAACTAAAGGTAGAATTTCGCAATCAGGGACAGCTGAATTCGAGTGATGTGTGTGATGTATGTATTTATGTATGCACACTTTTTGGTCATTTATGCGGTGATTTTCTTTTTTTCCACTTTTTGGGATATTTAGGTTCAACTATATGACACATTCGGGAGTTTAATAAATACACTGAAAAAACGATAGTTGAAAATCTCTCGATTTACAACCACTCCGTAAGAGATGCGAGAACCTTCGGGAACAGAAGAAACACCTGTCCGAAAAACACTTGTCAAGCTACCGTATTACCTCGAATTATCCCCCCCTTGAATTAACCCCCCCCCCCCTCGAAATACCCCCCCTAACATTGAGTGTAAAGAGAACGTACATGACAAATACCGCAGTTTGTCATCTGTACAATACAGAACACACGTTAAAACTGATGATTGAGTGACGTTAGGGAAGGGTTTATGTGTATACCTATACAGTTATATATACCTATAAATACATGTACATCTATGTAATTGTTCGATTTTTCTACGTCTGAGTATGGGGAATTTCCGAAAATTTCTGGCGAAATAATAGACCCCCCCCCCTCGAATAAACCCCCCTCGAATTATCCCCCCCTCAAATTTTGCTGGCGAAATAATAAAATTTCTGGGGGTATTTCGAGGTAATACGGTAATTACATTTTGTCCCGGGTCCGGGTATCCGATTCCGAAAAACCGGTCGAATCAAATCTGTGTCATATTAACTATCGCAAGGAACGAACATGAATACTAATAATCCATGAATAAAGGACAATGAATTGCCTACAGCTGCCAGTTTGAATGGCTACAAATAAGTGTTTCACTTGTTAGCGCATGTGATATTTATGAGGTGTAAATATAATGGACTGAAGTGTAACGCAAATGTTTTGTGTTCTATTGGCATGAAACTTTATGGAAAATTGCAAGTAAAAATGAGAATCCAGGAATCTTCAAATAGCTGTTTTTGTAGTCCTTAAATTTCATTGTGCGTTGAAAGCCTTTGAATAAAAACATATCCATTCAATATGAAAAATTCTTAATTTGAAATATTAAAAACGCACTTGGCACAACAGGTAAATATGCACACTGTAGTGGCCGCAAATTGACACGTTAGAGTGTACATCACAATTAAGTACAGTATATTATCATTTGTACTTAAAAGTACGTGACATAATGAAAAATGTCGTAAATTGTTTTAATTTCAACTGCTTTCTAAAGAATAAATATTTATTCAGAATTCTAAAACCAGAAAATCTCACAGAAAAATTCCAAGACACAAACAAATAATATTTCAGAAGAAAAAAAACATGAAAATCAAAAACATTCACCAACACTTTCCCACCTCTCACCCACCTTAACAACTACACTCGAAGTGCCATTGAAGTGCAATGCGCAATTTCACCTCTCAGATCCAGATTCATAAATAGCATCCTGAACTCGGTGTTATGATTGAACATGAGAGAAAGCAATCAAACAGGATCATGCCTAAGCTTGATGCATGAGAAAGGTTCATTTACGATTGCGAATGATAGCAGGGCGAGCTGTGGAATTGATATTAGGTATATAGGTACCTACTCCAGCAAATTGCGGAGAAAGTTGCTCATTGGGGTAGGGAGTAGGGATGGGATGGCGCCATTTTTTGGCGTTTTCTATCGATGAGTTCTTATTCTGTTGGGATAAATGAACATACCTAGTTGTGAAAACGTATTTACGTTTACTCGATAAATACGTATGCTCGAGTACTGCGTAAATACGTTTATGTTTCCTCCCGAAAAAAATACCGGTACTCACTTACTCGCGAGTACAGAAAACGTATTTCATATAGGCTTTCATATCAGCTTTTTCAAGGCATAGAAGGGAAAAATAGTTAAAATTTGTACTATTTATACTCACTTTTACGTTTTCCAGTGAAAAAGGTATTTTACTCATGTTTAATGACGATTAAAAGTAAAAAATTGTATTTTACGTTTTCTGTACTCTGTGGTGGGTACAGAAAACAGAGTAAAAATAAATACTTTACGTTTACGTTTACTTTGAAAACAGTTCAGTACTTTTAACAAAATTGAAAATGTAAACCAAAAGATTTTTTACTGCGTTTTCAGGTAGCACACCCATAGGTAATTCGTGAAACGATTGTATATTTACAATAAATCCATTTGAGCCGTTGTGTGTGGCACCACAATCCACAGAAGCGCCATGGACCGCTTCATGCTGGCATTAATCCCCTAATGTTTTTTTACATGCCACGCTGTGAAAATTCCCACGAGTGCAGTCGCACAACAGCGGTATACAACATTAGTCCCCCAGGCTTTATGGAACATTGCCAATGTCACACTAAAGCAATAACTTGTGTAAGCACCCGGCTTTATCTCTTACAAAATGTACATGAACTGAAGCTCATTTTGAGTGAAAATCAGCACAGAGCCACCGAATAAAAAAGTCACTTTTTACAGATTTTGGTAAATAAATATAACGGATCGTATGTGTAGCTCTCCTCACCCAATTTCTGATACTGAATGCGACAGAGTATCTATGGAAGTCCCCAAAACCAAAAAAAGAAGAAAGAATTATGATTCAGTATACATTCTCAGTTCATACACAAGAGTACTTTCCAAAAGGTTTCCTGTTGATAGAAGTTCACTTTATAAAAATATCTGTATACCTACCGTACTAAAATTACCCCCCCCCCCTATGAATTAACCCCCCCCCCCTCGAAATACCCCCTAAAATTTGGCTGAGGAAATAATAACCCCCCCCTCGAAATACACCCCCTAAAATTGAATGTAAAAAGAATGTATTTACGTGACAAATACCACAGTTTGTGATCTGTACAATGCAGAACACTCGTTAAAACCGATGATTGAGTGACGTTAGGGAAGGGTTTATGTCTATATACAGTCATATATGACTATAAACACATGTGCATTTATGTAATTGTTAGATTTTTATACGTCTGACTATGGGGAATTTCCAAAATTTTCTGGCGAAAAAATAGACCCCCCTCGAATTATCCCAGTTCTCAGCTTTTGCTGGCGAAATAATAAACCCCCTGTGGGTATTTCGAGGAATTACGGTGTTCCACTATCCAAAATCGCTCAGTGTGTAAAACCTTTCATTTGGAGGCAGTCGAGCTCGCTGTAATGTGTTGTATTCATCAAGTGTCAAATGTCATAACTATCATTTTATAAGCCATTTTTTTACATGACTTTATATATAAATTTTGCATGACATTTGACACTTTGCATGGCACTTAACAGGGTGGGGGCTGCCCAGCGGCCTACAAGAAGCACAGAATGCAGCAGACGTAGTTTTATTTGAATTTCATTTCTCAAACCAAAATGGAAGTTCTCCGTTTTCACAAGCTTTTCCCGGAGACACAATGAAGCGCTGATTGGCCCCAGCCCACCCACTTCATTTTCCGGCCGTTTCTGTTGTTAAAATAATGTTAGTTTTTTAAATATATACGTTTGCAAAAGTACCTAAATATGTATCCGAAATTTAGAGGATCGAAATGCTAGAATTTCTATCTCGTATTTTATGGAAATTTCAGATTTTTCTAGAATATCTAGCTAGGGGAAATTGAAAAAAATAATGAATAAAATCATGACAAATAACATCATGATAACAATGACATAAATCAGTACCTATTCATGTAAAAAACATAACTAATTACAAATGTGCCTATCTATATTTATGTACTCAAACAAATTTCTCAAACAAACCCAACAAAACTGGTTCAACTGCAAACCATATATTGTGTTGACAATGGAAAGCGCGACAGAATTAAGATAAATCCAGCACACAATTCAATCCAACACAATGCAGTGCACTGCAAAAATTCAATCTGAATGAATAGACAAAGCTCGTATGACAAAGAAAATGGGTCGAGAAAGGGCACTTATCATTCGAACAGTTATCAGTCCATCACATAGCACTCGTGGAACATCTGCGCATTTCAAGCAGAGCAATGCAGACATGCATTCTAAGATTCAGGCGCTGGAAATGGAAGTGTGCCAGCGCGAGGGGGTCTAGTGATGGGAAAGGCGCCATAACCATAACCATGGCGCCACGGGGATATTTTGGCATGTCAAATATGACTGAGATTGGTGGTGATGTTGATAACTGAGAAGAAGCGAGAAGCAGGATGATCACTTTTTTGAATGCACGAAAATATTTATAAAAAAACTTGCATTTATTTATATTTTCTCTGCGTTTTTCAGAATGATCTAATTTTATTTTATTTTTTGAGAAATTTTCTGAGATAAGGTATATTTTCTGAATTTTTTTAGCCATTTTTGGAACGTTACGCAGAATTCACTTTTTTCACTCATGCGCCAATATTTTTGGCACGCGGGCCGGAAACGTTGGCTCTTTCTATCACTAGTTTTAACAAAGAAAAATGGCAAGTACAATCCTGCAGAATAAATCCTACATGCGCTGCGCTGTGCTTATTCTGTGTTTTATTCAGTGTCGGGGTGGCATTTTTATACTTGCAGAAAACAAGAGCAGCATGTGAAATAGATAGAAAAAGCTGATTAACGAAATTACTGCACAAACAACACGCGGTGCAAAATGGGAGTCAAGGCTCGAATTTAAAATTGATAAAATTGCGAGAAAAAAAACATTTTTTTCCGAACCGTGAAAGAGGCAAACGCAAACTGCGATCAATTTAGAATAGGTAAATATAAAAAAAGAAAGCTAATCACACCGCTATATTGAATTAGCTAACCATTGAAATCTAAAACAGACTGCTAAAACTAAGTTAACGCGGCCAGGAAAAGTAGTAAAATAAACAGAACTTTCCCATATTTTATCAAGCCGCCCAAAGCTTCAACCCACGGGATGAATGCAAAATAAATAAATAGAAATTGAGCACTCAAACATGAGAATCTTCAATCGGAAAACGTGGGCGGCGGGGGGTTTGGGGGGGTGAGGGTCTCTCCGGGTGCTCATGCGTTATGCCAAAATGGAAAATAGAAAATAGAATGGCCCGTGCTTGCACCGCAGCGGCGGAAAAGTGCCGCGTGTGTGACGGAAATCGATTTCGTATATTTATATTTAAATGAAAAAAGTCAAAAATTTGATAAACTGATTGAACTGAACGCTGTAGAAATAATGTTGCGGCGTTTACTTTGATGATTAAAATCACGTGATAAAATTGTGCACCGCATTTACTCACCGTGAGATCTATGCAGTGTGACAAGTAAAGTTTTTTTTTCCGAATGATCTATGGAAAACTCCACTATAAAGCGCGCAGTTAACAGAGTTCAATGTGCGGCCAGTAAACCAAAAATATCACTCGAATATACCCCCACAACAGTCACTAATCATCCACCAAAAATAATCAAACCAAGACCCCCACACAAAAGCCAACTCCCACAGGGAGGCAACAAAACCACGCCAATGAGAGTCGAACAGACGAGTGCCAGCGCCATAGCATCAATGTGAGGTGTCGCGCGGCCACACGCACACGCAGTGCGCTGCGCAACCAGCGTGCAGATGCAACACAACGCAGTGCACTGCAAAGAAAGCGGGGTGCATACGCGCGCTGCTGGTGGCCGCGCTGCGCCGTGGTGGAGTAGGGTTCGTGTTTGGAACCGGAACCGACCCGGATCCCGGGTACCCGGATTTGGATTCACTGGATTTATTTGCTGGATGGTCACTACTTGTAAGTAAAAACCAGACCCTTGGTAAAGTGCTGATCAAAGGGTCAACAATGAAAGCCAAATCGGCAAACCTTTATGCAATTACATGTGTAATTTTTCAGTTTCAAGCCAAAGTTCAGCTAACTGGCATTTCATTATTCTTTTTCCGTGTTGCATCTTTCGGGTTTGTTTGGACGCTGTACATCTACCGTATTACTTCGAAATACCCCCAGGGGGTTTATTATTTCGCCAGCAAAATTTGAGGGGAGGGGATAATTTGAGGGGGGTTTATTCGAGGGGGGGTCTATTATTTCGCCAGAATTTTTCGGAAATCCCCATACGCAGACGTAGAAAAATCAAACAATTACATAGTGTTTATAGGCATATATAACTGTATATACACAAAAACCCTTCCCTAACGTCACTTAATCATCAGTTTTAACGTGTGTTCTGCATTGTACAGATCACAAACTGCGGTATCTGTTAGGGGGGTATTTCGAGGGGGGGGGGGGTTTATTCAAGGGGGGGTTAATTCGAGGTAATACGGTAAATATATATTCTAGATTTTATCTTCCTTGACTAGCACTTTACAGCAGCTACACGTCTACACTTAACAAGTTTCTGTCAGAAGCAGGGTTGGTTTTGCTAAAATTGTATTACGATGACATCTTATTTTACTTAATTTATGTTTCATTATATTTTATTCGTCAATTTTCCATTTGATTGTTATTTTTATATAGGTAGTATTTTTTATTCAATTCGTGATCAGGTATTAGTAAGATTCGTTCTACTAAAATTGTTGTAAAATTGTATTCAAATTGTATTTTATTTTAATTTTATTCATGTTTCATTTTATTCTATTTTATTTTATTCTTCACTTTCCATTTTATTGTTTTTATTTCTGAGATTTTGCCACCCCTGGTCAAAAGCTGCGCTCTTCAAACATTTTACAAAACACACGAGTCGGGTAGTAATCAATTCCGGGTCGGGTTCCAAGAGCCACATCGGAAATGCAGCCGGTGCGACACGGAAAGCACACGGGGATTTGGTTCCAGGAGGTGATTTTAACGATTTTAGTGTGCGGATGAAGTGATGCGTGATACTCGCGGCGTGCCCGTTGAAAATCGGACATTCGACACGCGTGCTAATCAACCGAGACTCGGTTCGGTTTCTGAATTTGAAGGTTTGATATTTAGACAGATAATCTAGATATCGTGAATGGAATATTTGAGGAGAGGAAAGGCTGTACAGTTTAAAGATACTGACCTTTTTGGAATGACTGTGTGTATCTAGATGATAGGTAGCTAAATAATCTGTAATAATCAATAAATACACTTATAGATATGTTTGGGCTATTTTTTATACCCATGCCAGTCCCCTAGCACGTCATGATCATGAATAGCAATTAAAAGAAGAGAAAAATCGCTCGGCCAACGAAATTTTTGTCCGGCGGTGTAGCAAAAGGCTAAATTAAATTATTAATCAGTTCGCGACAGTTAACTTGATCGATATGGGGGTATATTTACAAACTGGTTTACCAACAGCCGAAATTTACAGAACTGATCAGTGTGTTGTGAACATGTTTGAGTCAACAAGAATGAATCATCATCAACAGTAGTTGACAGACTCCTCACTCCAGTAAACTCAAATGTTCAAAGCTGATTTAAATAAATATATGGTAATTACCAATGTAAATGAATACCTAAGCCTAATTTGTGTGTGGGAAGCAGTGGGAAGCCATATTTTTGTTCAAACCTCTTAGGTAAAACAAACCATTGCATTTTCATTGAACGTGCCATTCTTACGAGTAAAATAACAAGTTCTGTCAATCGGAAATGAGTAAACAAGATGGTTGCATCGGAAAAATTAATCAAACCAACCCATGCAAATGACAGTTATCATATTAACTACCTATTTTTGCTATTTATTGCATTTTTGTATGTATTTAAAATACATGTTATCTAATAACCAC
>OZ038454.1:7841437-8057693 GCA_964036195.1 Sphaerolaimus hirsutus | reverse complement strand
CTCATATTTGCTTGGCATTTTACAAGACATATTACATGACTTTTGAAATTTTGCAGGACCTTTGAAACATTATAGAACAGTTTACAAAGTTTGGGAGTACCCCTTATACGTGTTTGCCATTTTACATTACATTTTAAATGACTTTTGACACTTTGCATGACATTTGACACTTTACAGGAGTGTTTACAAACTATGGACTCTATAGAATTCATGTCCAGAGGGACACCGTGCACACGTCTTCCGGCACCGATGAATACTAAAATGCACTTACAAAATGCCAACTTCAAAATGTCATTTTCGTAAGTCCCAAAGTTCCACCAAAACACGGTAACACTAACCGCCGGTTGTTTGTCCATCACTATTTGAAAAAATGTCACTGCGCCAGCGTGATACCCCCGGACATTGCGTTCACGCTGGCGCGGTGCCGCGCTGCGAGTTGCGTGTCGAATGACGTTTTTATTTTTTTCTTGTGGTAAAAAAGATTCGGATACATGGTACATAAGTACCGCTTGGCATCGTGCCAAAAATGGACATCTCGGTAATAACGTTTGACCCGAATGTTCAATGTTGAGTAAGCACAATATACAGTGAGTTGAGCTCTTTGAGCGAGCAGGGCCACCCATCGGGGGTGTAAAAAGTTGCAGAATGTTCATGTTGAATCGTTCTTGTAACGTTTCAGGACATGATCTGGACAACTTTGGGTTAAAAGCCACTTGTTGGCAAGTCGCGATGACTTTTTGGCACGATGCCATGCGAACGAAAAACGCCTCTGGAAGCGCTACGCGACTTCCTCGGGTCGTAGATCGTTCACTGTTTGACCATGGCGGTCCGAGCACTTCGTCGCACACCAGCAAACCCACCAAAACCACGCAAAAAAGTCGCTGCAGTCTGGTAGCTGTTGTTCTGGCAAGAAAAAATTTTGACGTTTTTTTTCTTTTTTCCATTTAAAATTTAAAAAATTTAAAATACATGTATTCTAATAACCAAGGGACACATGGACATTCTAATAACCAAGAAGCCACAGTGGACTTAGGTATCTACTTTCTTGCCTTAGTAGCTATAGTGGACTTAACAACTTCTTCCCGATGGTGAATGAACTAACCGACGTAGGCTCATCCCACATCTAAACCCATCCCACATCTAAATCTACTTTGTCTCTCAAAAAGACTGTATTTAATTTAGGGAATTTCAAAAAAGTCATGATGACACTAGGTGATCAATCTAATATAACATGTTAGAGTGTTTGAAGGCAATTTGACAGCACATGTGTAAAAACATGACAGTTGATAACTATTGAGTGCAGTCAGTGTTATTGAGTACAACTTTGACGTGCGAAATCACGGAGTCATTGAATTTGGCTCTTAATTTAGGGTTCAAACGGGACCAGTTTTCCGGACCGGGACCGGGACCAACAATTTTCTAATGTCGGGACCGGGACTGGGGTGTCGGGACCGGGACTGGCCTTTTTCAATTGTCGGGACCGGGACCGTGACTGGGGTGTCGGACCCGGGACTGAGATTTGTCGGGACCGGGACTGGGATTTGGTTGTCAGAAATAGATTTTTCGGCAGAAAAAACCACTTATGATGCTATCTATAGCACCATAAAGTACTGCCGCTTGTCTCGTATGCCTATATTTATTGGCTCACAACTATAGTTAGGAGCAACGGAAAAAAAATGTAGAAGGGATGGAAAAAACGTCATTTTTTCCATCCCTTGTCGGGACCACTGAAAAATGCCGGGACCGGGATCGGGACTGGGGTGTCGGGACCGGGACCGCCCCAGTCCCGACTTTTTGCCGAAGCATGTACCGGGACCGCGGTCCCGTTTGAACCCTACTCTTAATGTAGCACTTTTTCATCATCAACATTTTTTTTGCATCCATTATATCACCAAAAATGCAAGGAAAACGCATCAAATATGACAGGCATCCAATTTATGGGCCGTGGATGGGTTTAGATGTGGGATGGCACAGACCCAACTAATCGACTTCCAGCTCGATTTTTTGCAACTTAATTTATCAACAAGTGTCAAAGTGCGACACTTAAAAATAACTTGTGTGGAAAAATTTTGTCGAAAAATGGCGAATTCCATATGCCGCTTTCGGGCTTAACTCAATTTTAGCGCCAAGCGCCAAAAGCGCCATGGCGCTTTTACATCACTGGTCATGATATTCATATGACGGAAACCTTTCGGAAATCGATTTAGTGCGAAACTGATTGTTCAAACGTCTCACGGCGCTAGCGCCAAAGAAAAACGCATCAGGTACTTCGGCTTGTATTTAGGGATTGTTGCGCGTGGACATTCAATGGTAAAAATTGCAGTTATTGACATTCAAAATGACGGTGATATTCGAACTTGGACTTTCATTTATAGCACGGCAAAACAGTAGTTAAATTGCATGGTATTCTATGTAATTAAAGATATCCAGTAGGCCTGCTCACAAAACGCCGTTTTCCGGTAAATAATTGCCATAATAACCATTGACCGCATCCGCGGCACCGCCATTAATTCTCGATGCTGCAGCAGTGAGATCTGTGCTAATTAGTGTGTTCAAAGTGGCATTTTTGGATTTGCAAAACGAGGTAAGCAAAAGGGAAGGCATACTTCTAAACGTCATGTAGCAATTACCGTATTTACTCGAAAAGTTACCCCGGGGAATTATTTTTCCTCAGACTTTTTTGAGGGGGACTATTCAAGGGGGGAATTATTCAAGCTGGATAATTATTTTTTGTCAAAATTTTTCTATCAATTCATTTACACGAAACATTCATCATTAACAAAACAACATGCCATTATTGTTCAAATTCAACAACAAATACATCATTCCATTCTGCTGTTACACAGATGATGTGATGCATTGCATTCGATGACAAGGCGCAGCACTTTTGCTTGGGCTGGCTTCAACGATCGTTTTTAAGTATGTGTACTGTTTTTCTTGCATCAGTGGGGGGGGATTATTCGAGTGGGGCAAATATTTTTTCCTACCCTCCCTTAACAGGGGGGCCTATTCAAGTGGGGGGAACTATTCGAGTAAATACGGTATATAAATACATAAAATTTGCGCAAAGTTTTTGAGAAATTTTTCACAATTTACCACAAAAATAATTTAATTAGGTAGGTACAATTAAACAATCCAACCTGTATTCCCACTATCCCGCTCCGAATCAAAGCCATTCCACTGAATATGATCTCCGAAATCATACTCGCGGCTTTTATCATTCAATTGAAAGTTTTTGTGCACATTGTGGGGCGTTCTCCGCCGCCGGCAGTAGCACAGCAGGAAAATCAATGCCATTATAAGAATGATAATCAGGGAAGTTGATAAGCCCACGATCCACTTGAGGAATGTCTCGAAACTGCGACCTGAGATTTTTTAGGGAATTATGTATTTATGTATTGTTTAGTGACATTTTTACCGGGATTATTCCTAATACGAAATTGATTCATAAAATACCGTATTTGTCATCATGTCATTTGCAGAGTTGTTAAAAGTACCAAACTTTTTTCAAAGTATACGTAAACGTAAAGTATTTATTTTTTACTCACCCTTTGAGTACAGAAAACGTAAAGTAATTTTTTTACTTTTACTCGTGAGTAAACGTACTTTTTCGCCTGGAAAACGTAAATGTGAGTATTTTTGAGAAATGCCACCCCAATTTTCGCCCAAAACCACTAATTTTTTACAACTTTTTGACTATTTTAATCGTTTTTTTGGCTATATATGTGCTATATATCCATTTTCGACTATTTTGCACTATTTTTCGCATATTCTCTTCCCTTTTCCCCGTCTTTACCTTCAAAAAATCACCATAATAGACTATCTGAAATACGTTTACTGTACTCGAGTACTTTGAAAAAGTATACGTAAAAACGAGTACAAGAACTTTTTTCAGAGGAAACGTAAACGTATTTACTCTGTACTCGAGTATACGTATTTATCGAGTAAAAGTAAATACGTATTAACAACTATGGTCATTTGTAATATCTCATGGCTCTAGGTACGGGCATAATATGGCTATAAAAAACCCAATAAATACTGACATTTGTTCCATATAGCTGTAGATATTGTCTCATAACCATTTCTGGGAGGTTTTCAATTTAAAAACGTGGTTTTTAAAAACTATGCGAGGGGAACTATTAAAAGGGCTAAATAACTAAGCAAATACGGTATGTGCTTATCTGTCACCGTGACGCAAATTGAATGAAGCAAGCGGAGATGACTTACATAGGATGCGGGTCTACAACGTGACTTCCATGGGTCAGTGCCGCACCCACGCCGATTTGTTAGATGTCATCAATTTAAATTCTTTTTTTTTGTTACCGAGCACTCTACATTTTACATGACATTTGACAAATTTATCTGATATTAACTTTCGCCAAATATCCCACCCAACAACCTCAGCTCGAAAACGCCCCCCTCACACAAGTGAAAAATGACTCACTTCTACACCAGGCAGTCCAGCCAGGTGTCCAAGTTCCATTTATACAAGTACGCATTTGTTCCCCATGCAGGAAAAAGTCCGGTCGGCATTGGAAGCGCACCTGGGATCCGTCTAAGTAAGCGCCCACTGGGGGGAATTTGAGCACCCCGGGGCCCTTCCACAGAGACCCACAGCTGACCACTGGAATTTTGATAAATGCGCATTTACGTTTAGGATTGTATTCCATTACATTTGCCAGGATTACCCAGATAAATTTAATTATATCTTTTTGGGCGACTTTATGAGATTTTAAAAATATCAGAAAATATGAAAAATCTCATTTATGTACCTATGTTAATTGATATTTTTCTAAATTTTTTCAGAGACATCATTATATTGTTTGAGGGATGGTCTGAGATAATATTCTAATATTACATTTTGTAAAATCACGCATTTTAATGCTAATTGCAGCACAAACATGGTGGCAAACCGAAAATTCCGAAAAACCGACACATTTGCTGGGCAGTGTTCTTGGCGGCGCGGAACTGCTTGTGCAGCTGCAGCGTGTGCAGGGCCCCTTCCCGACGCCCGGTGGTCGCGTATTCCAGTTGACATTGTGAATTGCCCTGGCACGAGTGTTGCACTTCCTCTTTGGTAAAGATCAGCGATTGAGCGAAGGAAACATTCGTATTCAGGTTGTTCCACGGGTCGAAAATCGGCGTGTATCGATCGGATGCGAACTCCAATGGGTTGTAAAGTGGCGGCTCCTTTTTGCGGGAGAGCACCTTCACGTTCTCGCCTGAAACGTGTTTTAATTTTTCAGGTGTATTGTTTTTGAAAATGACACGTTTTTCAATTGGATCGATCAATTTTATCAGAATATTAGGTGCTCGGTAAAATGATGCTCGTGGACGAATTTTTTTCTTCGAAAAATGTAAAATTTCCGGTAAAATGAGTAATAAATAGAAGTTCACTGGACATTTACCATTTTACATGACAGTCGACAAATTTGTCGCACTTTTTACACGGCATTTTACAGGGTGCGAGACCGGTCCCAGATTGGCAGCATGAATTTTGCGGGGTACAATCTCAAATAGAATCAATCCGACCACTGGAAAAAACACTTCAGTCAAATCAATGTCAGACATCGCAGACAAAACCTAACCGTCGGCTTTATACTTCTCTCCAAACTCATAGAACAATCTCCTAAAATCCTCACTGCTGGGCGGCTGTGTGATTCTAATGGCGCCCCCGCAGCGACCGTTTTCCATCACAGTTAAGTCATCACTTGGATCGGAATTCATGGTGCCCAAAAGACCGTAAGTTTGATAGACTTCGGTGCAGCTGGGAGTTGTTGCGGTTTCGGTGGCCGGTTTGAATGACTGTGGATTTTCGGGGGGATTAATTGTGGATGTATCATCAAGTATTCAGGATATGTTTTAATACGAAAAAGATAATAAATACGCAGCGCACTTCCAACAAACAACATTACCTGGCTCCAAGAACAAAATGCTTGGTGCTAGCGCCAAGGCAAAACCATGACGCTTCTGGCGCCTGGCGTCATTATGCCCTGGCGCCATAGGCCATAACTACATTTAAGTTTACTGGAAAGAATAACTTTTCATCTTTGTCAACTGTAGTTGACGCAGACATCACTCGATGCGATGCGAAATGAAATGCCATCAAATCCGAATGACGAGCTTTCGAAATTTCGGATGCAAACTACTTAGTGTGCGTAGCCAAACACACAAATGTAAATCAAGTGAATGTAAAGTGACATTGAAACGAACCCTAAACGTCCTGTTGTAGCTGGGCGGCATGGCTACTTGCACGCTGAGACCGCCTTCAAATTCGTCTATGCGCAGCCCCACGCCCGTGTTGAACATTATCTCTATGGACTCGCCTGAAACTGCGCGTGCTGGCGACCGCACCAGAACTCCTGCAAGAGATTTTACGGTACCTAAACGGTACGGTAAATTGTCACCATTTACCGGAAATTCTTGTGACGGTGCGATAAATCTCCCAGGTCTACAGCGCCGACTGGTCAGAAAAGATATTATTGCTCTCATTTTGCATTTTGCATGACAGTTGACACTTTACTTTACACTTTACAGGGTGCGGGACTGACACATTTAGCGAAGCGAAAAAATTTTGCAGAGAAAAAAAAAGAAAACGCTCAAAAAAAACCCACCCTCAAAATAGTGCAATTTTTTGTGCGCCTTATCAGTAAAAAAGCGCTTCTTGTCCGCGTAGAAGTCCATCCTGTACTGGAGCCTTCGGTGGTCCTTGCGGGCGTACACCTCCACGGTGGCCGAGCCGTTGTCGCGCGCCACCACGCTCGTTATGATGCTCGTGCCCACCGAGCCGCCCCCTGCCGGGTGAATGGTAGATTGGAATGAAGGGCGCAAGTAGGGCGCGAGTAGGGCGCGAGACACAAGGGTGAGTCCATGAATTGGTGGGGAGTGTTATCATTCGTGATCACTGTTGATCATTCGTGGGGAAGTGATGATGAGTAAATTGTCGATGTACGCGCGTACGGAATTAGTGCCCAATTTAAAATTTAAAATGTTAAGTTGATGGAGATTACTATTCAATCAACTACTCAGCGCAGTCAAAAGCTTTGGATGGGATCAAGACTTGTCAAAAGCATTAACATTAAGACTGTTATTTTACTAGACAAGCGACTTGAATTTTACCGGGAAAAAACTAACATACTAATACTTTTTAAAAAATTTGTCGCTTGAAATGGAGCATTAAACTTCACCGTGTGGTCAACTAGTGACTGGATAATTTCCATATGAAATTAACAAATTAATTAATACATCATAATTCAATAATAATCCAACTAACACACAGGCGCAGGCGGCTGTTCCATTCTAATTTGCACATTCAAATTGTGTCTGGGAGACTTCATACTGGTCAGTGTATAATATCCTTTTCCGGGAAACGAATATTCTAGCCCATCGAATGTGATGAAGTGACCATGGCCGTAGGCGAACCCTGAGAATTTTTTTTCGTGTTTTTGAAGACCTCAAATTTATTTTTCAAGATAATTTTGAAATTTTCAAATGGTGGATTGTGTAAAACAGTGAAGTTTTTCAAATTAAATCACATTCGATAATCAATCACACACTCACAATGGATTGTTGTCATAAATATCCCATCTGAAATTTTTTTCTCATCACATAACACCCTCTCTGAGCGTCAGCGAATTTGGTGCAAAATTCTTCATTGCGAATTTGATTCAGATTCTTGAAAAACCGGTAACATCCATTACAAACCATTCAATCCAACCATCCCAAACCCCCTATAACCCCCCCCCCCCGCCCCTCCCACACCAACCCAAAGTGGGCGGGGCGTAACCCTGGCACCCATCGGTTTGTCTCCTCCAAAAGTAGAACTCGCAGTGGCCGGCCCACCTGCAGCACGTCTCGAAGGGCATCATGTCGTTGTGCAGCTGCGACAGGCCCGGCACGTGCGGCGGCCGTTTGAATGGGGGTCGCCCTTCTAGGTGCGCTCTGTGGGTGGGGAGGGAGTGAGGGGGTTGGTGGGTTGTGTGCATTTAGTTATGTGTGAGTACACGTGTTTGCAGCTGTGTATTCCTACATTTTCTTGGAAATTTCATTGAACAAAATGTATTTTAACACACACTGAAAACGGTTCGGAAATATTCATTAGGCATGCAGTCAAAAAAGGGAATGTTTTGACATGTCATGACAACTTTGAATGACATTTTACATGACATTTGACAGCTGACTTTACACTTCACAGGGCGTGGGACTGGCATGAGGCTGCAATCCTTCTTAATGTCAATTTCAAATCTGAATCTGAAAATGGCCGACCTGAAAGGCACGCCAGCTCCATAAAAGCGCAAATATTGGTCGTCCCACTCGTAATCGTCGGAAAACATGAGGTACCCCTCCGGCCCATAGCAGCACACTTGCGCCGCGCCGGATAGACTGCAATTGCAGTTATATTTACCGTATTTAATCGAATAATCCCCTCCACCTGAATAATACCCCCGTGAATAGTTTTCCCTGTTTAACGAGTGAAAAATGATTCCCAAACTGATGGAACAAAGATGATGCACCTATTTTACAAAAAAATCGTTGAAGTCAGACCAAGCAGAAGAGCTGTCTGGATAGAGTCATCTAAAGCCGGAGTTACAGCACAACGATAAATTGAAGATGAAGCGACAAATGCATGTCGCCGCAAATTCGATTACTCAAGAACGCTCGAAGATATCCATCCCTAAATTGACACGTCGCAAGCACTAACTGATATCTACACCGTGTCCAAAAATTATTTAAAACGCACCAGTGGTTCTTGAGATATCAAAGGAAGAAGAAAATTTCGCTATTTGTCGGCAACATTTATGGTTGAGATTGCCGAGAAATAGCGAAATTTTCGTTTTACATGCATATCTAAAAAACCACTGGAGCTTTTTGGATAATTTTTGGACACGATGTAGATATCGGTTATCGGTTAGTGCTTTCAATTTATGGATGGAAATCTTTAAGCGTTCTTGTGTAATCGAATTTGCGGCGACATGTATTTGTCGCTTCATCTTCAATTTATCGTTGTGCTGTAACTCCGGCTTAATGCAAATGCAGCACATCCAGTGTGCAAAATTGCAATGGAATATGCACTGCCAACTGGACATACATGTGTTTGTTGTGTGGTAGATAAATGCTTTAAATTTGTAATGAAAAAATTATTCCCCTACTGTCCCCCCCCCCCTTCGAATAGTTCCCCCTAAAATAATTCAAATAATAAGGCTGCCCAACAATCACAATCAAACAACAACCTAAACCAACGAAAACTGGGCCGATATAACGCAGTGGGAAGCGCCCTGCTGATTGCGGCACAGGGAGTCGCCCCAAGCGTCGCAGTCGGGCAGGGGGTAGAAACGGCCGAAGTCCCAGATGGCTTGCGACATGACGCACGGGCACGGCGTCTGTGAGGGTGCGGGTTGAAGTTTACCATAGTTTCTTTGGATTAGAGCCCTGGGGGTTAGTTTTGTTGGGGGGTATGAAAGGGGAGCTACGTTGTCTACCCCTAGACCTTGTAAAATGTCCTGCAAGCAAAGTGTTAAAAGTCAAGTAAAGTGCCTTGGAAAATATAAAAAGTCCGTTAAAAAATGAAAGAAAGTTTTACATTTTGCAGGGAATTTATAAAACTTTTGATACTTGCATGAGATTTGACAATTTACGGAGAATTTTACAGGGTGGAGTGGCCCAAGGGAAGATGTGCTATTTACGTAAGCCAAAAATTAAAGTGAAAATACAATGATGTTGTCGGGGCTCGTGCCAAAGTACCATGCGCGATCCATATCTAGATAAATATAAATTCAGGTGCCAGATTCAATTTGAGTATGAAACGCACGTAAGGCGCCAGACGCGCGAGGAAGGGCAAGAAATTACGCTTGCCGGTCACCTGGCTGCTTGCTTTACGTAAATGCCAGTATGCTGAATTCTGGTCGAATTAAGCCTTAGCTCAACATCTAACGCACATTTCCTCCAACTTAAACATTCCTCAAGACAGTCACTTATCAAGTACAATTGATCTAGCCCCAAAAATGACGGCGCCACAAACTCACGTTTTTGTACAAATCTCTGGCGAAGCTGGCGCGCCTGCCGTCGTAATCGAACCAGTCGAGGCACATTTGCAGCGCCCAGTCCACGCCCAATTCCCGTTCCCACGTGTCCTGCGACTTTCGTTGGGTTGTTTCAGGGGTCGTTTTTTTAGGGCAGGCTCATAAATATGAATGTGCAAAATGGGGGCGGTCCCGCACCCTGTAACTTTTTAAGTCAAGTGTCAAATGTCAGGTAAAATGTCAATTTAAAAACGAAAATATTTGGTTTCTGAAGTTTTGACACCTCTAATGAAAAATTGAAAAATTTGTATTACATTTTACAAGACATTTGATACTTTACTTTACACATGCAGGGTGCAGGATTGGCACCAGTGTTGACATTTGCGAATTTAGTTTTGCATGCATGAAAGTGTAGGTTCGTGAAACACCGAATATTGAAATGTCAATTTCACTATAGATAACCTTGAAAAACCAGCCAATCGGAACAATATGTGACCAGTAAGTCAGCAGACCATAATCAGTACCCCAATTGTCGCCATCGACGGTGATCTGAAAATGACAAATTTAGACCCATCACATCAAAATTTCACTTCGAAACCTTCAAAAACTTCAAAATTTACCTGCACCAAGCCTCCAATATACTTTTTCCACGCATCTGCTTCAAGCATGGCTTTGTTTCGATCCAATTCACTGGGACGAAACTCGTAGCGACCCGTATTGGGAATCCTGGCGCCTAGCATGGCTACCTGAAGGGTAGCCGGGTTCAAAAGAATATAGGAATAGCCAGCCAAGGTTTCTAGCGCTGGCACCAATGAAGCCATTGTAAAGCCATTCTTCTTATTTAAATTCCACAAGTGGACAAGCGATAAGAAAAATAGTAAGTGACAAGTCAAGTGACAAGAATACTTAAGAAAGTGATAAGTAAATCTACTATAATACTTGTCAGTCGACTCGCCACTTACCATTACTGTTGTCACTTGTCCAATGCTTGTTCAAAACGGCACCAGCCCAAAAAATTGCGATGCTCTTCCTTCCTAGCGCATCTATCAGCATCGACAAATCACTTACTCAACAATCACGACTAAACACCAAGTAAATACGACGCCAGCAGAAACGAGTGACACCCACAAATGTCCGGCAAATGTCCACAAACCGGCTCCAACGAGTGGCCCATCACATCCTCCCAATAGCCGAACAATCTCAGATTGAGCAGTTGGCCCGACTGCATGGTCAAGTTGCCTCGGTTCCACTTCAACTGCAGCAAGCCCGGCTCCAAGCTGTGCCAGTTGTTGTTCGCGTCCGACGGGTCGTCTAATAGTTTCAGTTTGCCCCGGTGCCGGTGCGGGGGTACTGCGAGTGGAGTTTAGAATGTTGGATTTCTGAAGAACATCCGAAAATTGACGTTTTTCAGGAAATTCAATAAAATCGAGAAATGCTCGAAAACTTTCTCAAAAAATAAAATAAAATAAAATCTCTAAAAAATGCAGAGAAAAAATATATATGTATGAGATATTTCCTTGCGTAAAATAAAAATACCTTATTAAATCCGTCCAGAAAACTTATTAAATACTAAGACATCCCATAATGATAGAAAATTTCACTGGATGACTGACTGATTATAACAGTGCGATAAAATGGATAACTTTGCCCGCCGTCGACGGACAGTTTGAAATCGACCACGCCGCTGCGGTACATCGAAAAGACGGGCACCACGCAGCGCGCAAACACCATGTTTATCTGCGAAGTACCTGAATTAATTAGACCTATCAGCCAAAAATACCGTATATCCTCGAATGAGTCTCCGAATTCATGCCATAATTTTCGTAATATTTTGACGATACTTAAACTCCTCACCTCGAATAACTCCCCAGTCAACAATTTCTGACAAAAAATTACTCCCCCAGGGACTTATTTGATGATATACGGTATGTTCTCTATCCTGCCAATACAATTCATAATACATACCTTGGTGCAGTCGATGATGAGCTCGTCGAGCTGGGCCTTGACGCGCGCGTTGGGCAGAAAACACGGGCCGGTTACGTTCAAACTGACTCCGCCCACCATTGGGATGTAATGGGTGGTAAGTCGCATCGGCGCTGCGCATTTTTTTAAATACATTTTTCTTTTTTGGTGTATTACATGCTGCTTCTATCAAGTCAAAATGCAAACTCTAATTTTAACGAATATTATAACTGTAAAATATCCCACCTAAATGACACCAACAAAGCACCATAGTTGTTACAACGTAAATATTTATGTTTACTCGAAAAACGCTACTCAAGTACTAAGTAAATACGTTAAGGTTTCCTCTGAGAAAGTTTCCTACTCTCTTCTACGTATACTTGTTCTACACATTTCAGATAAGCTTTTATGTTTTCTGGAGAAAAAGTACATTTACTCATGTTTATTCGTGAGTAAAAGTAAAAAAAAAGTTTTCTGTATTCAGGGGTGAATAAAAAAGAAATATTTACTTTCCGTTTACGTATACTTTGTGAAAAGTTTGGTTCTTTCAACAACTCTGGAGCACACTAACCAGTAGTTCCATTGACACAACCTCCATAAATGAACCTCTCATCGAGTCGCATAGTCCAGCGGCCGGCTGTTGGCGAGCTGCCAAATTGCACTAGCTTAAAGCTGTTACCCTCCGCCGAGTAGGGCATTTCCTTGAACCCTGTGCCATTGCCCGCGTTGAAGCCGACCTGAGAAGGTTTGTATTTAATTTGGATTGTTATGGGAAATAATGCATGTGTACGTTTCATTAAGGACAGACGACTTCTAGCAGATGAACACCTGTAGATTAAACCGAACCCCCACAAATGACATTTCAGTGGAATATTATAATTTCGTCCCCATCAGCTATACTATAAATTTGCATTATAAATATGCATTTGAGGCGATATGTATTTACAATTGTATTTGAAACCTCGTAATTTTACAGCAAATGTTTATCTCCGTGAAATTTTTTACTTACATAATAGGGTTCGGTCTCGGCACCTGGTTGTACTTCTGAACCTTGTCAAATGTAACTGGCATGTAAACTTGCAGTTTTGAGAAATTGTCGAGTATTTTACTAGTTAACCTATATGTCAGTTGCACAAATGCAATTTTCAAAAAACGAGGGCTCGAAGCACATCACAAAAAAATTCAATTTAAAAACGCATTTAAACTGTCTTAAATCATTTGAGGCAAAATTTAACCCACCAAAGCACTTTGTCTACCGCCGCGGCCGCTAAATGCACCGGCGCTCGTGGACGAAGTCCAATTTATATTCGCATAATTTAGGATTGCAAATGATCGAACCTCGTCTGTTGCCAGCACCATTTGATAGGTGTTTTGCTGCGAATAAAGTACCAATGTTCAAAGTCTGTTTAGGATACAGAATGAAGACTTTGCAAGAAACACTTCTACCATATCCCATCTGAATAGTGGGATAAAACTTTTTCTTTTTTCTTCAATTTACACACATTCACATGTTATTCACGACAAAATGTTTCATGCCTCAACTTGAACAATCCAAACTTAAATGGCAACCATTCAGTGTCGATCCTTTTATCGATCTTCAAATGACACTTTGTAATCTCCAAAAGTGGTTTTGCACATGCAAATGCAAATGCAACAGAACCAACCCAGGACTTGACTTGTTCATACATGCCGATGGAGGTGCTTTTGGGTGCTCCCCCGTAGGCCATCCGTTCCCAGGTAACCAAGAGTGCGTAGTCGAAACGAACTCCGAAAGTGCCCACGCATGCGTCGCGCAAGTCGCTATGATATTGCGTTTTTGGTTTGGTGAATGTTGATATTTTTACGGCACGTTTTTATGTGGATAATGGGTTTGTGATGTCGTCATTTGTGTCTTATTTAGATAGTGCTGTAGAATTTCTAATCATACCGCGGAATTTCAGTAAATGAAGCACAAAATTTTATCCTACGGCAAAAACATTGGATTCACATTGGAATAATTACACTTGCACCAGAAACCTCGCCCGTAGACAGTAAAATGTCAAAAAAATCATAAAGTGTAAAACGTAAAATTCGTCGTACATAGACAAAAATCGTCATTTTACAGGGTGCGGGACAGGACCACCCAGCTCCAGAGCGTTTCCCATGTTCCTTTAAAAAATCTCACTTCACCACATTAAATGCAAAATCACCCCCACTAACGCTTCAATTTGATCCAACAATTCTGGGTCGTGCACCCGCCCAACGTGTTCATGTAGAAGGTGTCCGGCGTGGTATCGGTCGGGTCTGCCGGTGGCCGCATTTATGGTTCCGATTGGCGGCGGGCCAGATTCTCCCGATTCTGCGGGCACTTGTGACCGGCCAATTAAGCCGGGCGGTCGGGAGATCACCTGTGGTTTGTGTATGATCTATGTATGATGGTATAATATAGAATAGGTTGCCCACTTTCAGCAATGGAAAAAATTAAATGATGGAAACGGAAAATTTGCAAAACTTGGCAAAAATTATTAGCAAATTTTGTATAAAGTTGAGTCAATTTGTCGGAAAATCGAAAATGAGACAGAAAAAAAAAAATTTGCCGGGAAATCGAAAATGAGACAGAAAAAAAGAAAATTTGCCGGAAAATGGAGAAGTAGTAATCCAAACGGAGAAAAAATTCAGCAGCCGGAAAATGGAAACGAAAAAAAACGGCAAACGGAAAGTTGCCACCCTCCCTGCAAAGTGCAAGTAAACCCCCCAACCCCAAACCGACCCTATACCACACGTTGCTTATCCTATGTTCCCCCACGTGCATCAACTGTTGATCGATCATAAATGCAGCCGCGAACGCCGGATCGGCCTGTTCCGGCCATTGGGGATTCGGAAAAGTATACGGCGGCTGGACGTATCGAGGGTAGGAAAATGCGACGAAACCTTCGGGGAAGATCTGTGGGCGGAGTTTGTGGAGGGTGGTGGGAAGGAATTTTGTGTCAGACTTTTTGAGGGGGGGGGCTATTCAAGGGGGAATTATTGAAGTGGGGGAATTATTTTTGTAAAAGTTTTCAACGCCATTTCTATTAATTCATTTTGCGAAATATGCTTTTTTATATCATTGCATTTATCCAAATTGGACACGATAAATTTATCGCATATGCCTTAAGTTGTTATGCATCGGTATATGCGGGGGGAATTATTCAAATAGGGGAATTATTTTTTCCTCACTTGTCTAACAGGGGGGAATTATTCAAGTGAGGGTAATTCTTCGAGTAAATACGATTACATAAGAATGGATACTGAAACCAGTGTATGGGCACACTGTATCTGATAGAAACTCGTCATTTAACATGGCGCCATGTCATTTATGGCGCCGCGCCAGCGCCATGGTTCAATTGCGCTATCGGTGCTGTATTTACGAAATGTGACTTCAACGTGTAAAAAAACGTACAAAGGAGTAGTTGAAATGAAAGCCGCCAAATGGCAGAAAAAAGTCCAAATCGATCTGTTGATCATTCCACGGCCGGTACACGATGTTCGCGTCTAGATACTTTTCACCGAACGGGTACAGGTGGTTCCATTCTGAAAATAGGTTGAAGTTTATGTTAGGTATAATGGTATGGACACGCACGCAATGGTAAAGATAAATTCTAGTGGAAATATAGTGAACACGCTGAATGCGCATTCTTACTATTTTTTTAGGTAATTAAAATGTTATCAACAATGCATTAAAAGATCCCCCCATGTCAAGTGAAACAGTCACTGGCAAAGTCCCCAAAAATGAAGGTCATGAAGTTCTGTGTCAAGTAGCACGCATTTTCTAGACATTTTTTTCGAGAAAACTTAAACCAAACAGACAAACCAAAAACACAGAACCTTACCCGCCCTCAAAAATCACCCAAAATCAACACCAAAAAAACGCACGTTCCTCATCTCTCCTATCAATTTTGGTCCAGTCAATGTCGTCGATGTTGTAGCCAGTGACCCTGGGGCTGGTCTGCCTGTCGATGCCGACGTTGGCTGACATGAACGGGTTGGACGGCGGCACGCTTTGACCGTTTTGAGTTGATATTCCATTGCCTGAGTGGAGTTTTCTTGAGGTTTGATTTTCGCTTGAATGGAGGGAATAGGGCTGCGGTGCCCCGGTGTTTGTAGGGCACGCCCAACAATCGTGTACGATCGACTCGACAGTGTTCGCCTACCCAAAGCCTTATTGTCTACCGTTGAATTTGCAAACTGGCATCCAAATTACAGGCTGCAATTTTGGACTACTACAGAGCACGGACCTATTGTGATTATCCACTCTCACAGTAGTTTACGGCTTAAATTTCGGAAACTGACAAATCTCTTTTAAAGGTATTTCAGTTCACCAGAATGAACCATTTTCGATGTCTGCCGACGGCATTTTATGCTTGCTTATTTCGGTAAACTCGAATGTGTTGAAAAACGATTTATCGGTTTCCGAACCTGTGGCTGTCAACTAGTGTGAGTGGGGCAATTTTAATGATAAACACGGTGAACTACCCGAAATTTGATAAATTACTACCTACATGATAAAATAACAAAATACACCCGACGAACCCTGACCAAAGTTGGCGAACTGCGCTCTCACATCAGTTATTAATGCAAAAGTTATCAGCCAATGGGAGTGAAGAAGTTTCATGGTCAAAAAATTCTAAATATTAAAAGAGGGTCAATCCATCTTTTTAATGGCTAAAAAACTTGCGTACAACTGTTATTCAACAGAAAAACATCCACCCCACGTTTCTACACATCATGAACAAGATTAGATCTGGTTATAGGTATTTAATCTTTGTGGCACCGCATTTTCCACTTGGCCACATTTGCACACGCTGAATAGGTAGTATTTAGTAAACCGAAATGAGGAAAAAAGATTACCAAGTGACAGTCCCAGACCCTGTCAAATGCCCTGTAAAATGTCAAATGTCATGCAAAGTGTCAAAAGTCATGTAAAATGCCCCGCAAAATGGCAACTCGGTTGCCATTTTGCAGGGCATTTTACATGACTCTTGACACTTTGTATGACATTTGATATGTTACAGGGTCTGAGACTGCCCACAAGTGGGCAATAAATATTTACCGTTTGCAATAAATATTGATCTACGGGAGTGCATTTTTGATACAGCCGGAATGATTAATGAACTTTCGATCGCGGCCAGGTGATAAGCACTTTTGAAGTCACCGGTGTAAAATGTTTTCTTGCGGTATTTATTTTACATGACTGCTAGGGATTTGTTGAATGCTCGTTTACCAGAGTTGTTAAAAGGTACGTACGTTTACTCGAAAAATACGCGTACGCGAGTACGCGGTAAATACATTTACATATACTTTTCAAAAAAATACCGTACGCACTTGTACGCGTACACTTTCAAAGCGTACGCGTACGGAAAATGTATTTATGAAAGTTCAATGTGGGACATATTTATAAAATAACTACACTGCTATGTATTTACAGAAGTGGTTCCATTGCATTTTTTAGATATGTGGGGGTAGTGCCTTTAAAAATTTCAAAATTCGCAACCATGTCGAAATGGTTGTGGAGACAATGGATGTGGTAAACGAGTCGGGAGAACGATGAGTTTTATCTCCTAGAAAAAAGAGACCTTGAAAACTATATAATCCGTCATTTGCTTATAGAAAAACATACGTTGTGATGTACACGTATGAAAAAGTGCCCACTTTTACACATTCTATGAAGAAAAGTAGTCGTTTCTACACTCACAAAAAAGTACCCACATTTAGGCCGGAATTAGAGCTCAGCGTCGATTCGACGTGAAATGATGACGTGAAATGATAAAAATTGAATTTTTCAATTCGCTCTAGTTGTGGCTGATAACACTCAGTATTGGACACGATTAAGGTATTGATTCATATATTATCCTTAGAAAATTGTAGACCCGTAGCATGATCCACATTCGTGTAATTAATTTCACGACAACATTTCACGTCATCATTTCACGTCGAATCGACGCTGAGCTCTAATTCCCGCTTTACGCGTACGTACGAGTAAAAAAAAAGTAATTTACGTTTTCTATACTTTGTGGTGAGTAAAAAAAAAATACCTTACGTTTACATATACTTTTAAAAAAGTTCAGTAATTCTAACAACTCTGTCGTTTACATAAAATTTAGATGCGATTTTGTGTTCAGATTGAATTAATGTTAGAAAACGTTTCGTAGTAAATAATGCCGAAATGTGACAAAAATTAGTTTGGGATTTTCCGTCGCGTCAAAAACATCTGTTTACGATGCACTACAAGTACATTGGTGCAATTTTTTTAGTTTGATGGCGTTGAAATGATCATATTCCTTATAATTTGTCATAATGCATTACCTTTTTTGTCAATATATCACGTGATGATGATACGAGCACCATCAATTCAACTAGGTACATGAATTTCAGCATTTTAGTTCTAGTCAAAAATAATACAACCTGAAAAACAAAAGTTACTGCGCAGGTGACATTTAAAATCTCCACCAGACACACTAAAGAAGGAATTAGACTTTATCTGACGGGAATCTAAGCGGCATCGACCATATCTTGTCTTGCTGTCTTGTAGTTGTGGCGCCTAACATATTTAGAGTCGCTATGGCGCTGCGCACACTAAGTACACCACCAAAATTTGGGAACCGATAAATCTGTTTTGAGCACATTTGAGTTGACTAGAATGAGCAGCCTGTCAACTACTGTTGAAGGTAATCAAGAATCATTTCATTCTGGTAAACTCAAATTGCTCAAAACAGATTTAGGAGTTTCCGAAATTTCGATGGAGTACTGTACTGGTGTGTGTGGCCACTAAAAGGGCCTTAATTATACATGTGCTGCGATGGCATTTTGCCCCAACTGAAAACATTTTTGCGCTGCTGTAGATCTCTTTGTGGGAGAAGTTTTTTTTGGTGCTGGGACAAGGTATAGCGTAGTCATTTTACCTAATATTTTCGTAATGCGCGAAGGGAGAGCGTCATTCACGAACCAAGTCTTTTGCCACAATACAAATTCATGTTAAAATTCTACACATGCAATAGAAATGTAATGGTAATTAATGGTAATGTAATGATCATTTCAGCATAAATTTTGTCAAAAGTTCTATATTGACTTCAGTTGTATGAAAGTATAGTAAGCCTCACTACTAGGAATTAGGATCACATAAAAACATTTACTGATCAACAATTATGAGCATAAACATGAACTTTTACTAGATTTTATGAAATGCTAACAACAATAGGCAATTATGTACAAACAAGAACAAATTGCGTGCAGATCAAAACAGTATGTTTATCTATTTCCCTAAATATTATGTTGTTGTTTTTTAATATAAAATTTTATAATTACCTATAAGTCTCATAAAGTTTCATTGAAAGTTTCATAGAAAATAAATGCTGAAGAAAAATCATATAGGCAATTTCAATTATAAATAGAAAGGGCAATCAAAATGGAAAATTTTGAGTTTCAAGATAAAATTTGATTTGCTATCAAACTTTTCTTTGTTAGTTGGGTCAAAGTTTCTTCCATCTACTTCACCTGACCTTTGGCAGTTTCATGTCACAAGTTGATAAAAAAAATAAAAATATGTGTAATAAAATTACTCTTCAGCAGCACAGGTGTAGAATGAATTTCCACTTTCGGAGCATATAATACCAACACCTTTGAAGGCGTCCACAAATACTTGGTGGTCCATGTTATACTTATAATTGAGGTATCTCCCATAATTCATATTAGTGATGGTAGCTAGAATTCCTTCTGCAGCCTGTAAAAAATGTGTATTAATTGGGCACACACATACTAGTTGACATAGACACCAAATGTCAACTGGTTCCAATCCCAATTCTAAGTTTGCTGACAAGCCAACATATGACGTTCAAATGCAAGCTTGGAATTGGGATAGGTACCAGTTGACATTTGTTGCAGAGTTGTTAAAAGTACTAAAATTTTGGAAAGTATATATGAAGTATTTATTTTTTACTCACAGGTGAGTACAGAAAAAGTAAAGCATTTATTTTTTACTTTTACTCAAGAGTAAATGTGATGAAATTACTTTTGTCACTGGAAAACGTAAAAGGGGGTAGTTTTGAGAAATTTTCGCTCAAAATCACTAATTTTCAAACTTTTCACCATCAAATTCAGTAGTCAATGTGTTTATGCCTATTCTTCTTATGCTATTTTGTCCATATTTTTAGCATTTCTCTCCTTTTTGGATTTCCCTGAAGAAGCCTATAAAAAGCCTGTTTAAAATACGTTTTCTGTACTCGCGTACTTTCAAAAAGTATGTGAGTGAATGAGTACCGGTATTTTTTGACAAGGAAACATAAACGTATTTACGCAGTACTCGAGTATCTGTATTCATCGAGCAAATGTAAATACATTTAACAACAATTATTTGTTGTTGATGTCAACTAGTATTTATGTGTGGGGCCATTATCAGGTGCATTTGTCAAAAAATATGAAAATGTGTACCTGTAGCATTGTTGTTCCTTGTGTCCAGTGGTAAATATTTGCCAAGTAAAAGACATCAAATGCATCCCAGAGATCCTTTGGCAATTTTATTGAGGCCAAGTAAAACACCTACAGTGTTGGATACGTATACATAATTAATCTGCAGTCTGAGAAATACCTACATGACATCTGGTCCCAACTTCACCACAGGTTGGCAGGTGACAAGAAAGATGACACCTGATCAGAAAATTTGTAAATGACAAGAAAATCATGAGGTTAAGTTGTGGATTATAAGAAAAATAACATTCACTTTTTCATCACTTTTCCAATAAGCTGCAACGAGTAATGGAAAAGTGACAGAGAAAGGGAAGCCAAGAGCCAGGATCACTATTAAGAAAAATAGTGCCAGACACCATCCAACAAAAATGCTGGGTGTCAAGGGCTGCCACTGAAAAAGATGTGAAATCGTTTTATGTAAATTATTTCCTGCGAACCACAGTGAATAAAAATTCATTATTTATCTACTTCCATTGTTCATCGATTAAATATTATGAGGCACAAATGAAGTTTTTTTATTATATTCAGGTTGTTTATATTCCACAGAAAAAGGATGCCAAGCGCGGATGGCGCCATGGCATGGCATCATTTAGATCCTTCAAACTTACAAACAAACTTATCTCTTCACTTAACTTTACTTCACTCTTCACTTAATATTCATTTACAAATTGTCTTATGACTTATCCACTGTCTTGTCTTCTTGTCACTTGTCATCATGGGGAATTGAACCTTATTAACCTTATTGAAAATCCCGCTGCATCTGTGAACATCTGCGATCTTGCCCTTGAACTCCTTCAAATATCTCGGATAATTGTCCACACTCATACCATCGCAGGTGGGGTCATCCATGCACCTTATGAAGCCACGTTTGCTGATAAAAGCTCCGATATTCCATGGAAAATCACCACCAGGCTGTACATTGGCATGGGGCATTGACGCCCTTAAAACAGCCATGCCAGCTGCATCGGCAAATGCCTCTACAATACAACCCGCTTCACCCTGATAAAACAGGTTTGATGTTTTCTCTACAATGGCGTGGCCTATTTCATGAGCAATTAGATCAATTGACACAGTTCCATACCATGTTTCATTTAGCTGTTCATTGAATCCACCTAGGTAGGATATCACGGAAATCAGAATTGGAAAATTGAAATGTATGTATTTATGTAGCTGCTGCTGCTCTGCAATAAATCTCACCAACCATCATACATCTGGACGGTGTCTTTGCTATAAATTGCATTCAAGCCCCTACCCCTGTCAGTTTTGCCGACATGAACAGCAATTCGCATGGGCAGCAGGTCACGCAGTATGTGGTGCAAATCCTTATACCTTCAAAAATAAAATTGTATTATGTTCACATTAGTTCACTGCATGCATCAGTTTACATTGCATATCAAATTCAAATTTGGACAAAAACTTTTGTGTTTTGGTCACAATTATATTTGATATTTATATGGTATTTGACATTAACAAAATACCTATTAAGCAAATTAATATAAATGTAACTCACCAGTTTGTCAGTGTTTTCACTACAATTGCACCCATTTTCATGGCATCATTCAATTGACTGTGGGATCCTTCATCCAACCTAGCATCACCATCTTGTCTGTAGCAATCAAAGGAAAATGCCTCATCTGGTTTTTGTTTGGTGAAACCACCAAAAAAGTTCTTTCCATCAACTACAAAGACTTCTTCTGAAGCCAGTAAACATTTGCCATCTTCTATTTCCTTTACCTATGCATGGAAAAATGTAAGAGTTTCTGATGGAAAAAAGTGTTTATCAAAGAAACCTGAATTTTACTCACAATAAATGGTGAATAATCAACACCATACTCATACTTTCCTGATTTATGGTTTCCTCCTGGACCCACCCCTTTCATTTTGTAGGGTGAATCTGAAATTTTTGCATTTTTTAGTTAAAAAAAGAATTTAGTTGGCACCAGTGCTAGGGTGTCAACTTTCCGTTTTTCCGGAGGAAAATTTTCACCCTTTCTGTTTTCCTTTTTCATGGGCTGAAAAGTTTTACCCTTTCCATTTTCCGGCAGCTGAAATTTTTTACCCCTTCTGTTTTCCGTTTTCCGGCTGATGAATTTTTTTTACCCTTTCTGTTGTCCGTTTTCCGGCTGATAAATTTTTTACCCTTTCCATTTTCCAGCAGCTTTCAAATTTTACCCTTTCCGTTTTCCATAAAAAATTTTTGACACCCTAACCAGTGCATACTTACCTGTTTGAACTTCTAACTCAGCTGCAAGCAATTCCTCAGGCAGTGCAAACTCTGGGTGGTCAAAATCAACTTTGCTTGAATCAAAGCCATTCCATTTAGCACTCAGCATGCACTTCGCACCATCAACGCATTTGCTATCTGTTGTGTTAAATAAAAAATGAAATTGACTTAGCTTCAGAGAAAATTACAGAAATAGTTCATCATACCTGACCTCCTATTGCGTTGCAACAAATGAGTGCCGCCAACATCTTGTCCATGTGGAAATAGTGTAGGTACATGGTCCCATTCCTCCACAATGAAATTGTCTAAATCAACAAACATGTGTGGCTCATACATTCCTTTTTTGGATACACCATCTAGATCGAAATCTCGCATCCACACATGTGCCATCAACTGCAAAAATGGAGTGAAATATTAATAGGTACATAAAGTGAATATAATAGGATGAGATATCATTCAAATACAGACCCCTCCTTTATTGGTGCCTGGAACTTTGTACAATACAACTTCTCCTTCAGTGAATGCTGTCTGTTTGGGACCAAGGTGATCATAAGTAATGAAGGCCATTGCCTTTGGCACAATAATATCATCGATTTTGCGCACATTTTCTTCAGTGATGTCAGGAAACTGCTTGTCATAGCCATTCACAAATGTACCACTCTGGAGAAAATGTAAAATGTGAAGGCAGAACTGGAAACTTTGCAAAATTAAGTGGACAAAAATAAACTGTATTTCCTTGAATTACCCCCAGGGTTTTTTTCGGGTTAGAAATTTTGAGGGGGGTAAACGAGCGGGTTTATTATTTCGCCAGAAATCTTTTGAAATCCCAGAACTAAATTGTTGCTTGTAATGTACACAGACGTCAAGAATGGCAACAAAAACCGCCATGTATAAGAGTCTATAGACCTATATCAGTACGTAGACAGTAAAAACCCTGTTCTAACGTAACGCAGTCATTGTTTTGAACGTGTGTTCTGCATTTCCTGGATCACAAACCGCAGCATTTGTCATATACGATTTCATACAGTATATTTGGGGGCAGAATATTTCGAGGGGCTTTTTAGGAAGTCTTAGTGTATATTTTTAGGGGGTATTTCGAAGGGGATATTTCGAGGAAAAACGGTAACAAAAATGAAAAGTTACCAAATTTTCACCCTCATCAACGGTGGTGCTTTCCTCAACTTTTGTATTTTTATCTTTCAATTTGAATGTGCCTCCAGCATATTTTGACCTAATCACTTGACCACCAAATACTTTGATACCCTTGAAAAGCTGATTGGCTCTCAACACTTCATTTTCTCTATTACCTATTCCGACTGTTTTTATACCTTTCGTTAGTGTATTGCCTGAAAAATAGAATAAAAAGTGGACCCATACATTGCTGACATAAATACGACAATATGCACAGACAAAGACAAGTAATATTTAAAACGGCCCATTCAAAAAAGATAATTTTTAAATAAAAAATATTTTTCAATGGTATGTGATGTTGTAAATATGGCAGATAATTTTTTTGTGGTCGATACAAGCTGTTGAGCTGCGGATCAGCAGACAATTTAGGCGATTTCTACCATGCAATCATTGTCCGTGATTCGAATGTGATTTTCATCACCATTGTGTCCACCACAAATCATTGTCAAGCAGCAGAAGCCGCCACCCAGCATAAATTTACTGAAAAGCAGGCCTGATGGATAATTAAAACATCATAATTAACTGTGCGGAGAGGCAAGGACCGAAAATATCAAAGACAACAAAGGGCAAAAAATAAAAAAATCAGCAACAACGTGCCTTCACGCACTAGTCTACTACAGAAATAAAAAAGACTCAATATTGAGCGTTGAACACATTTGAGCTTACCGAAAATAATCATTTTCAATTCATGTCAATAGTAGTTTACAAACAGCTCATTCCAGTGAACTCAAATGCACTCAAAGCAGATTTAGGAATTTGCAAATTTTTTTGAACTCTGTCTAATAGTAAACTATTGCGTGTGGCCGCAGCCCCAACTAGTGATTTGAAAGCGCCATGGCGCTATCAAGCTGTGGCGCTATTGGCGCTTGTCGCCATGCCCCTGAAAAGCGCCGTGGCGCTTGGCGCTATTTTTGCCCGGCGCCAGGAACAAAATGCCTGACACTGGCGCTTGGCGCTAGCGTTGAGTAAAAAGCGTCATGGCGCTTGGCGCCATTTTGCTCTGGCGCGATTGGCGTCGGAAAAGCGCCATGGCGCTTGGCTTTACATCACTAGCCCCAACAACCATCCACCCCCCCCAAAAAAAACCCACCTGACCCATCCGCCTGACTAGAGTTCAACGAATCAGCCTGCTCCACGAACTGCCTCAACATGTCCAGCACGGCCTTGTCAGCGTCCACGTCCAGCTTGTCCAGACTCAGTTCGATCACGTGCTCCATAGATTCGAGTTCGTCCAGCGATTGTCGCCTTCCTTCGGCCGGCTCCCCCGCTGGCTTGTCGTCTGGGGGTGATCACAGAGTTGTTAGAAAAAATAAACTAAAAGCGAGTACTCTTTGATGGAGTATGTACAGAAGGTACTTTAGCAGGTATAACATGTACATAACAGGTAAAACATAACATTTCCTCGAAATACTCCCAGGGGGGTTATTTTTCAGTGTGAAAATTTTGTGGGGGGTATTTCGAGGGGGGGGGGTTATTATTTCATCAGAAATTCTCATGAAATTCGTAGTAAAGAGCAGTTCAGTAAATTCAGTCAGAGCATTTCTGTAAATTAATAACATTTTACCTAGTTCCTTTTTACACCCCCATAAAAAATTCCTGAAATACATTTTCTGTACTCGGGTACTTTTCAAAAAGCCACATCAAGGTAATTACGGGAACTTTTTTTTCGAGGAAATGTAAATACATTTACTGGGTGGGTACTAAAGTGTTTTTTTTAAAGTAAATGCACTTTCAGAAACTTCAAAACCCCTAAAAATGTCAACGTCATGCAAAGTTCCAAAACTCATTTTACAGGACTGTTGACACTTTGCATGACGCTTTACATTTTACAGGAGTGGCACCTGATTGCCGCTTGACGCGCATCGAACGCTGCCCATTGCTGGTCGAGCTGGCGGCAAAGAGAACGGCCAGGGACAACAACGTGGACTGGGATATAGGGCTGATCATGATGATTGGGACACGGGTTGATGGGTTGATGTAAATATTTTATTTTAGGTAGATTGAATTCAGGTGCAGTTTATTAACTTGAAGGTTTTTGATTGGCTATTGTAAATATTTAGGTACCTAGGTTTTTTAGCTGGAACTACCTAGTTCATTTAAATTGTGCCTTTGATTTGTGTTTTTACGAGACACTTCATGCGTTTTCTTAACGCGTTATAGGTTCGTTTTGGACGCGTATAAATGGCACAGCGATCAATAGTGTGTTTATAATGACTTCTTTTTACACAAAAATTGCGGGCCAACTGGTTTATGACAAATTCATGTCGCTCAAATGAAGTCATCTTAGGTATTTATTTATTTGTTCGATTACAACTTAAATATGCCAATGGCTGTTTGCACATAAATGGCTGTATGCACGTGAGAGCTAGTCAAAAATTACTTGGACACTGCATGGTGATATACCTAGTAGTTTTCTGACTGCACACTTGACAGTGAAATTTAGCTAATGTAGTAAATCTAGTAAATCTAATTTAACTACATAACCGTTAAAAACCGTAAATTCTTAAACCGTCCGAACTATAAGTACTGAGAATATTATTTTGAGTCAGTACCTACAGGCAAAAGCGTACTCGGTCAATTCATACTATCTGTTCAAAACAGATACTGCCCCCAATAATTCGAAAACGAACAAATTAGATATACGTGCATTCCTGTTTTCTATATAATTCACTTATACTTATATCGATATTTAGTTGTGTTGATTTAAATCGCGGGATTGTGTAATGCATTTTCGCAGATACCAAAGTCCGCTACAAAAACTTCAAACGATCACTTTCCAATTTTTTTCCATTCGTATTTATATTTATAACCTTTTATTACATGTTATCACGGACAAACACTTTTTTACGCATACACGCTCTCACAAATCGATTAATCATGATTTAATAATCATTCACCAACCACCAAAGACAGCCAAAAGTGAAAAAAAGTGCAAAAAAATACAACCCCTCACCGAACCGATCAAAAATGTTTTCTGGGCCTTTCGCAAAACCTCTGCCAGGCGCCTTTGGCGCCGGTGCGGAGCACGTTGCACTGGGCGTCGGCGCCGCGCAACAAGTCGGGCAGGGTGACAGCAGAGAATGGCATGGGGGTTGTGGATTGGGCACACGAAGAGGGGGTGGGCAGCTGTGGGGGGGGGGGGTTATTGGTGCTCCATGTTTAATTAGACGCTCTCTTGGAATATGTCACTTTATAAGGTGCAGGATCAGTACCAGGTGGCAGTCCCACTCAGTGTTAAATGTCAGGTAAAATGTCAACCGAAATATAAAAAAAATATGAAAACCAAAAAATATGCATACCGTATTTTGTACATGAATGCATGTAAAAAATATGCATATGTCTTATGCATGAAATTTGACATTCTAATAACACTTTACAGAGTGCGGGGCTGCCAGCAGACATTCACACATAAATCCGCAAAAATAAACCGAAAAACGCCGCCCACCTCTTGACACACGGCGGCGACGTGAGCACCCTTCAGAAAATACTCGTCAAAGTTCCACTTTTCAGCGGTGCTAACACCACCGTCGAACAGCACCGTGCCGCGGGCGGAGCGGGCGCCGGAGGGGCCCAACATGTCGCCTCCTTCAGGCAGATGAAAGTCAAGTGCAGCCAAGTCGCTGTGAATGCCTTCGCCAGTCGCTTTGATAACACTCTCTTTGAGACACTGGGATTTTGGGGGATAGGGGCTGTTAAGATGACATTTTGAAGTTGGAAGGTAAAAAAAACTTGTTTAAATTAGGATCCTATAAAACTGGTTGATCAGCAGCTGTCAAGTGTACTGTAAAGTGACACATTCCGTACCCTCAAATCGCTGGTGAATGTTTTTACAAGGCATATACTCCGGTTACTTTACACCCTGCACGCGTGGTTCCCGCTGGAAGTGTGCCAACGATGGTTAACGCTGCGAGCTTCATAAAAAGATGTCACAATTGATTGCTGTTATAAAGTTATTAATAAACATATTCACATCGATGAATTTTTCATCTTTTTACAGAAATAGCATGATTTAATAATCATTGGCACGCTTTCAACACGAGACATAAATCAGTGCGAGGGCAGAGTATATCAAACTTGAGTTGCCACTAGTGAAACATGATTTTTTACAGGACAGATTGTTGACATGCTGATAGGATTAAAGATTGTCCGAATAACTTTCCTTGAGGCATTGTAAATGTGGCGGTTCAGACCGGGTATACTACACTTTGTCAAGATTCCTCGTATGCCTTCATCACGAAAACAGCAACAAAAATTGAACCAAAAAACACTGAAAAAACCCGTGTGTAAAACGGACCCAAAACCTGTAGAACAGCAGCAACTGGTCAAATTGGGTGCCGGCGGCGCGCATGCACGCCAGCTCGCGCGGTGAGAACTGCCGCGCCATGAAATCGATGTAGTCGTTGGCGGTGGCGTAGGTGGCTGCGAGCAACATCGTTACAGTGGCGAATAATCCCTGGACATCAAACACCCCTGGACAACAGGCCCACGCTTAGAGTAAAAGTGATTGAAAATGCAGAACGAAAGAAAGTCCGGATCGGTTGGCCCTGTAAATCGGCAAGTGTGAAAGAATTTGCCAAATGTCATGACAAATGTAATATGCACGGTAAAAATAAATGAAAATGTTACCGGCCGTTTTTGATATTTTAGCAGCTTTTGATGTTGGCAGCAAAAGCCATCTGTTCAGTACCACTAATTTCAACTATCGAAAACAGCCACTCCAAAAACAAACCACCCACACGAACCAGGTTTATGCACATTCATCACATCCACACCAACAGCCCTATTGTTGCAGCTGGTGGCCAGCATTACCATGTCTCCCTGGAGGCACTCCCAAACCCTGTAAAATTCCCTGTGAAATGTAAAATGTCATGCAAAGTGTCTAAGCCTTGTAAGCTTCCCTGGGAAATGTCAAACAAAAGTTTGACATTTTACATGACTTTTAACAGTTTGCACGACATTTTACACTTTACATGACATTCTACAAGGTCAGGAAGTGGCACCTGATGGGTCACATTGATACCGAAATCGATACCCGGCTCCACGCAGTAGGGCTTGCCCTTTTCCGTGCGTTTGAAGTGTATTTTTTGCCAGGCTGTCGATGTCAGCTGGAATTTAGGGGGTTTGAGTGTTATAGAGTGCAGAAGAAATGTCAAATGTTTTATTTTTCGATTAGTTTTTTAAAGTGTAATTTCACATAGTAAAACGCATGATATGAGGTCGACACACAATTAATGGTGTTATATCTCATTCATAGTGCTAGGGTGGCAGACGGTACGGCCTTGCGGTAAACCGTACGGTACGGTAAATTTTCTATTTTGCGGTAAACGGTACGGTACGGTAAATGTTCAATTTTGCGGTAAACGGTACGGTACGGTAAATCTGAAAAGTGCGGTACGCGGTACGGTACGGTAAATTTCCGATTGTCAGCAATGTATCAATACCAGACTACATACAACTTTTTCTTCATAAATTGACACCAAATTCAATTACACAATTTGATAATGGACTTGAGAACAAAATAACAGCGTGATGACATAAAATTACATTACCCACAATGCAGGGGCTCAATATATAGGCTTTTTCAAGGTGTAGAAGGAAGAAAAGAGAGAAAATAGGTAAAAATGGGTGAAAATTTGCTAAATAGTTGAAAAATAGGTATATAATGGCATATGGTTTAAAAATAGCTGAAAATAAGCCATAAGGCATGAATGCAATTTGGGAACAATATAGCATGTGAAAGGGCTGAAAATCAGTGAAAACAATGTTGTGAATATTGCGCACTTGTGCGCAAAAAAATTGCAGAACACCACATCAATTGTCATCAATATGTTGAAAAATGTAAGGTAAATCTGAGTAAAATTTACCGCGTTAAATGCGGTAAATGAGTGCGGTACGCGGTATGGTACGGTAAATTTCGGAAAATGCGGTACGCGGTACGGTACGGTAAATTTCTAAAATTGCGGTAAACGGTACGGTAATTTTCCCAAAAATGCGGTACGGTACGGTAAATTTTGCCACCCTACATAGTGCAGCCTCTCCCCATTTCACGTGAACCTAGGGTGAATTCATTAAGTATTATAAAAAGAAAATTTGTGACCAAACTAGCTAATTGGTAAGTGGCCATATGGCACTCAAATCACAGATCCCAGATGGTCTAGTGGTTAGGATTTGCGGCTCTCACCCGCAAGGCCCGGGTTCAATTCCCGGTCTGGGAAGTTTCCTTTTTGCTCTCTGGCAGCGAAATTATTTAGAGCAAACAAGATTTGGGAAACTGTAGCGCTTGCTTGGCTTTACTACAGTGATGTAGAATTAACGGTCCGTCTGACCAGGGTTATCTTGAATTTCGACCCTCTGAGCTGGTTGGAGCGAGTACACATAAAAAAAGCAACTTCATGTACTGCCGCTCTGAGCATCAGCCTTCCGAGCAAACTGGCCAAAAAGTCATCTCTATACTTGAATTTCTCAATTCTTTCCCACTCGCCAGTCTGGATTGATTGAATAGCCAATGTAAAATCGTTTTCACAAATTTGACTCAATACATCGGTGAGGCTGGCCGACCAACGAAGGCACTTGCACAGCGACATTTTTGGATGACTGCCAAAAATAGGGATGGGGGTTATGATTTGATGGAAATTCAAATGTTCAAAATGGTAACGCTGAGTAACCCCAGTTTGATCAATGTTTCAAACAAATCGATTCTTTCTTTCAAACTTTCAAAATACAAGAACGTTCCACACTTCGACAAACACACAGTAAAAGTGCATATTTACGTTCGATGCGAGTACAATAAAATACAAAAACAATCAAGTAGACTGTTCTGGAATTTACCCCTTCAGAAGCTGCAGACACAAATAGAAACTTGAACATTATACACTCAGTGAGTCGGAAGGATTCATTCGAAAACCAGTATTTTATTTAGCACCCATTAACAGCAGCAACAAAATATTAGAAAAAACAACACTATGTGAAAATATTGGCAAGGCATGGCTGATGATAGATGCAAATCAAGTGAAATTAAAGTGTATTTTGAAACGTGAGAGCATAAGTAGTAGCAGAGTTTTTTACACATGGCGGTATTTACGGTGCATCTAGAAGACACTTAATTCAGAGGTTATGGCTCTATTTTTTACTATGCATAAATGTGATGCAAAAGTTGGGGCAACAATATGCTACCTGGGGCCGACACACCCTGTAAAGTGTAAAGTAAGATGCCATGTGAAATGCAATACAATTTTGTCAAAGGTCATTCAAAATGTCAACAGTAATAACATGTCATCTTTACTTTAATTGACACTTTCTATGACATTTTGCACTTTACTCTACACTTCACAGGGTGCGGGACTGTACCTGGTGCCGTGTATCCGATTAAAAATCAATTAAATTACAACAAAAAAGGAAACTGAATAAATTATCATTGAACAATTGCATATTAGATTATGCAATGCTTGATTGTGTTTTGCTGCAAGAAACGTCAAAAATATTTGCAACTTGCCCGTGAATAAATATGTAAATACACGAGTTGATTTACATAAATATGGCCAATTCAGCGATCAGGTGTAAAATCCATTCTACATACAGTATATCCTCGAATAAGTCTCCCGGGGAGTTATGATATTTTAACGTCAGAATTTTTTTGAGTTGGGACTTATTTTAGACGGGCTTATTCGAGGATATACGGTATTTTCAATAGAAAAGTGGCAAGCGTCTAGCTCCATCTCGCGAGATATCGAAATATAAATGCACACAAAAGCGAAATTTCTAATTTGTTTCATAATTACAATAAAAAATTTCAAAAAACTTGTCTGTTGATACGAATTTGTGTTTCTTCCTTTTTGGAAATTTTTGCTTCAGTGAATAAGTATTTCTGTCTGCTGTCACAAGTAGAAATTTAACTGCTGGAAAATTTGCCGGCTGTAAAACGGAGATATGTAATGAAAAACAACAACAACTTCACAAAGAACTATTCGCATAGTTATAAATGCTCGCGAGATGTTCGGCAAATTCAACTGAGGCATCAGAAATGGCCCCAGCAGCTTGTGATCCGTTTGGAAACGACACAAGCGAATTGTGGTTAACCGTATCCGCATAGAGCCCTGCAAAAAGAATCCATCAAGTCGAAAAACATGCAGAATCACTATATTTCAAGTGACACTCCCAGACCCTGTAAAATGTGAAATATCTTGCAAATTGCCATGAGAGATGTAAAATGTTTTGTAAAACGAAGTTTTGACACTGAATGTCTTTTGACATTTTTCAGGTTCTGGGTTCCGGCTGGCGCACAATAAATTTACATGTGACTTATGCCAGTCGATGCCCGTTATTCATTAATTCACCCAAAATATTTTAGGAAATTTTGTAGGCACCTGTACCGACATCCCCAAAAACTCTCCATTTTTCACATTTCGTACCAAAGTACTCCAAAAGCTACAAACAACAAACCGACCTCGCGAAAAAATCTGGTCCAATTCAGAATTTAGTCTACTCTGCAACTGGCATCTGTTTTCAGCCAATAGTTCAACATCCTGTTCCACTTCAAAAATCAGCGTTTGGTCCGTTTGCAAGTGGGCGGAGCCAGTGGCTGCAGCCCTTGCCCAACTGACCATTTCTTGTGATATTGGCGCAGCTTTGCATTGGGGGGTAAATAGTGAGTTATTCGTAGATTAGAGATAAAAACAACGTTGTTACGATCCCGTAAAAAAAACTTTTTTGCCCTAAAACCTAAAAAATGTCACGTACAAAACGTCTATCTGACACATACAAAATGGACGTTAGAAAAAGTCCAACGTGTGAAAACAACAAATTGAACCAAATTATCACAATCATCCCACTCATAGTTGTTAAAACGTATTTACGTTTACTCAAAAAGTACGTATACTTGAGTACTGCGTAAATACGTTTGCGTATACTTAGAAAAAAGTAGCTGTACTCGCTTTTACGTATACTTTTTGAAAGTACTCGAGTACAGAATACGTATTTCAGATAGGCTTTTTCAAGGCATGGATGGGAAAAACGGTGGAGAAAAAGCGAAAAATAGAAAAAATTTGCTAAAAATAGGCACATATCACACGTACTTGTGTATTTGAAGGTCAAAATGGTCAAAAAGGTACGAAAATGAGTGATTTTGGGTGAAAATTGAGCCAAAATTTTCCAAAAATACGTTTTCTTGAGGGAAAAGTATTTTACTCATGTTTACTCATGAGTAAAAGTAAAAAATTTACATTACGTTTTCTGTACTCAGGGGGTGAGTAAAAAATAAATACTTTACGTTTACGTATACTTTGAAAAAAGTTCGGTACTTTTAACAGGTGTGCCCACTAACCACGGCTGACTGTTGGAACGGACTGCGCATCAAATGAATTCTGTACAGCTTGTTTTAGCGGCGCCGTTGTCCAGTTTTCGTTACGTCCAGCTGCGATCATGCTTCAAATTCAACAATCAAAATTAGGGACGGTCGGAATATTTTTCAAGGCTTTTTCATCATATTGGGCTGTCGGGAAAGTTTCTTCCGTTTCCTGATCGTCTCGCATTGGATCGTCCCGGACTATATAAGGTGTATATAAGCTGGAATTAAGTGAAGCGTGCAATTTTACCGCGAAATTACCGCAATACTTATCCATGCATGCACGGTCTACCGTTTCCGGAGTTTTTTATTTTTCGATCAAGTTCGGAACATAAAGTTGGAGAAATGTATTATCATCCACTTTTATGTAATCAATTTCGTGGTAAACTTTAATTTTTGAATTTTATGTTGAGCTGTAATTCCAGCTTATATAACCTGACCGAAACCGCACAATCCTGGACGATCCAATGGGAAACGCGCCAGAAACGGAGAAGACTTTCCCGACAGCCAAATAAAAACGGTCGTATCGACAGTCTTGTCTACTTTGTCTTATATACCTGTAGATATTTGACTCATCAACATTTATATGGGAGCTTTTTAACAAACGGATTTTTAAATTAAAAAACATAGTTTTTTTCTACCGGAGTTGTTAAAAAACGTATTTTTTGACCCCCCCCCCCCCCCATCAAAACTATGCTCACAAACCAGTTAAAAAATACGCAACAAACTTTTAAACTGGCTGCCCTGCCTCTGCCGCCTGGGACAATTCGGCGCATGTTTAGCTTGATTACAAACAAAGCAAACTGCGGCAAATTTGTCCATCGATCCGCGCGTGGTGCGATTTTTAACTACTGGACAGTGAATTTTCAAGTGCCCCATCGAGCCGCAACCGTGACAGCGCATCTTTCTGGGACAGTGAGACTGCGTGAGGGGGGATGGTTAAAAAGTCTTTCACAAAAATATTTTCAAAGATTGTATTTCAGAAAAAAGTTTTAATACACAATTATAAAAATAATATCGCTGATAGCAGGGACGTATCCAGGATTTTTGAGCGGGGGGGGGCTGCTTGTTTACGGAGGCCGGCGAGGGCCCCCCCCCTAAAATTTTACCTACATAGTCGCGGAATGGCCCCATGGCGCTGACGCCATTAGTAGGCGCAACGCCATGGCGCCATTGTCGTTGGCGCCAGGGCCATGGAACGCTGTATGTATGTAAATATACATACAAAACAGCAAAAAAGCACAACATTGAGTGTATTTATAACAATTTGTTGCCACATGGAGCCAATCGGTTGACAATATGTTATGTCTGGTGAAGAATGCGCGCTTGCGCGCAAAATTTTTTAAGCTGACGTTGAAAAAGTCGCATTTTCCGGTCACTTTCTGGCCTCGCCCCGGGAAGGCCCCCTGGATACGGCTCTGGCTGATAGGGGTTACGGAGCAGGAGTATTTATTTATTTGTTAATGGTGCTCACATATTTGCAATATATACACGCAGCGAACCAGTGTCACAAAAACTTTCTCCAACACCCGAAAATAGTCGAAAAACCCTCATCGAACTTTGTTCATCGCACTTTGTAATTACAAAACAATGCCGTTCCACACAGCGATTTTTAAAATAAGTTCGATCGTTTTTTTGGCAACCGTATGAATACCGTATTTCTTCTAATAAAAGAGAGCCGTTCTATTAGAAGAAATACGGTACCCATACCTCGCCAAAAACGATCAAACTTATTCTTAAATCGCTGTGGGGCGCCAAAATGAATTCTTGAAAAGTTCAACGTGTGGAAAAACCAAATCGAACCAACTTCACATGAAATTCACACGAAGTTCACCGACCTTATTGTGGTCGCCCGGATTACAATCGATGCAGGGCAATAAAGCTTCGGGGCACCGATTCGTATAATGGCCATACTTGCCGCAAAATTTGCACGGCTCTTTGCACTCGTCGACGTTGTGGCCCATACCGTCGCACCGGATGCACCTGAGTTTGGGACAGTCCCGCTTCCAGTGTCCCATTTTGCCGCACTGCGGGCAAGGGGGCACCGATCGAGGTAGAGGGCCGCCGCGAGTGGACATCGCTGCAAAACTGTTGTGGGTGGTATAGGGGGGGGGGGGGTAGACAAGTGGCAGTAGTGTAGGACGGAGTTGTTGAAAGTACTGAACTTTTCCAAAGTAAACGTAAACGTTAAGTATTTTATTTTTACTCACCCATGAGTACTGAAAACTTAAAGTAATTTTTTTATACTTTTACGCTGCGTGAAAAGTTAGTAAATGTAAATAACAGTATTTTTACTCAGGGAAAACAGTATGAGTATTTATCGAGTAAAAGTAAAATACGTTTTAACAACTATGGTGTAGAACTCCAAGCCTAATTATCTCATTTAAATAGTCAAATTGCGTATGTCATGAAATATGATATGCGCGCGTATGGGTTGAGAGCGTATAAATAAGTAATATGTGCGCAGATTGTGCTAGGTGATTCAATGTATGGAGATCTATTCTTTCTCTGAGGTTAGCTGGAAAATGAATCACTTAATATGAAAGAGTCACATTCTCCAGTATTTATTTAAATCCCCCCATTGATGCAGAGTAGAGGGATGTTACAAGTATGTAATGCGAGAACTGGCGGCGGGTCACCAAAGTGCCAGACCTACGTCTCTGGGACGGTGACCCAGCGTCAATTAACGCTTACCAAACCCTAATTATGGCGCTCTAGTCGCCGGGGACGCCATATTGACCCCTTTTGGGCCAAGTGACGTCATTACGACGCTGTCCTATACGGAACCTAACTTATAGGAAACTTACGGCGCAACGGACACTGGCTATGGTAATTGGCGCCAGATCACCAAAGTGCCAGACCTACGCCTCTGGGACGGTGATTCAGCGCGAATTACCATAGAACGGTACATCGATGGCGCTATGCCGCCGGCCCTAATTAGCAAAACGGCCTGATTAGCCGCTTCTAGTCGTGAAAAGGCCGGGTGACGTCATTTGACACCCCCGGGAACGGAACCTAACTTTCACGAGAGTTACGGCGCTTTTCATTAAAAAGAAAAGCAGCGCCGAGCGGAAATCGATTCCCCTGGGTATGGCGACCGAATGGGCGCCGGCGAACGACTTTGACGGCCGCGACAGCGCCGCGTCACCGCCATTCAATGACCGCCGACCGCCGGAACCCGGGAGAGGGGGATTTTGGGTGATTTTGGGCATTTTTGTAGAGCGTCGAATCGGCCACTCTTGGCCGAGTGCCAACTTTCGGAAAATGGCATTGAGTGTATTTTCGAGGGGGTTTAGGCGCTGTCGCCGTGTTCTGGCGACAGTTTGTCACTCAAAACTTATAAATTCACCCCCTACCCAGTCCCCGCGAGCGTCGACAGCGTTGGCCGCCGGAAACGTCCGCGGAGCGACAGACTTTGGCCGCCCAGAGTTCTTGGTGGGAGTGGCCACCGGAAGGGAGGGCCCCGATAGCTCCTGAAGCCTACGCCCTTCGGAGTAGAGACGGGTCACCCCTTCTGGAGGGGTATGTGCCTTAGGTTAAAATAGCGAAAAATAGGGAGCGGCCTTGATAGCTCCTGAAGTCGACGCCCTTCGGAGTAGAGACAGGCCAATCCCAAAAGAAATTGGAAGAGTGCCAAAAAGGCTGTTTTTGTGTGTAAATTGGCACATATCCCGTAGCCATTGCTGCCACAGGGAGGAGTTTTGTGATGTTGTAGGCTGTAGGAGTAGGTTTAGGTTGTAGGTGTGCGGTAGGCGCCGCGGTTTGTGATTTATTGCGTATGTATGTGTATTTATTTGCACTTATTTACCCACCTAACCCCCTCAGTTTGTGATAATTGCATGTGTTTGTGATTGTATTTTTACGTTCGCACTTATTTCTGTGTTTCGCACGTATTTCTGTGTTTGCACTTTTGCACGTCGTGTTTAGTTCCACGTTGGCCGATTTGGTACGCTGGTTTGGACGAGCTCACGTTTGAGCAAATACGGTTGTTTTTGTATTTTTGGTCCCTTTTGTTTGTGTTTGTAGTTCGAGTAGCTGTGGATTTACTTGGCATGTTTTTAATTGAATCACGCTTAGTTTGAGAGTCTCGCTCAGTTTAGTCACTTTAAGCAGTTAGTTTGTGCGTTTACATTCGGTAGGTTACTGTAGGTATTCTATTTTCTAGTTTGGCACAGTTCCAAGTTTGGTTTTATTAGCTGGCTGGGTGCCAGAAGAAAGGTGTTCCTGAATGTCAAGTCACCATTCCCTTTGTTCCATTAAAAAGTAACCCTTGTGGTAACATGGCTCTGTTCAACTGAAGTCACTTATTTTCGGTACATTTTTGAATGCAATCTTGTGATTGGTTGGCTCCGCCCAGCTGCAAACCGGTTTTGGGCACTTCAAACCCATAAAAGAGAGCCCCAATCTTGTGATTATCATCAGTCTATTCAATCCAATTTTAATTACTAAGTCAGTGATTTACCAGCTGAAATGAGCCTACCCTTGGTTATTCATTCTCTGCTAACTCTGGCATAGGCCTTCTCTTCCCTCTGCACGGTGACATTTAGGTTCACAGGGGCAGGAGTGGCCACACGGAGCTGCCGGTATAGCTAAGATAGGGTGTTGTATGGGGAGAACCCACCATCTGTGATGCTTACTGTACGTCTGGACCTCTGTGGACTTGTTTTAGGCGTAGTATAAGCTGAAGTAGGCTGTACACCTATTGACTCGCTCTAGGCTTTCGTAAGGGCCCAAACAGTTGTGCTACGTCGTTGTAGAATTACTTTTGATAGTGGTGCTGTGCCAAGCTAGGACTTAAGTACCTGGACTTGTGTGGTCTCTTACCAGTGCATCGTACTGCTATCCTCACCTGTCTGGTTTGGCTTATATGACCCTGAGTGTTATTTAGTCATTTTTATGTTAATGTTTGATTTGGAAAGTGGAAAGGTAAATTGGAAATATTTAAATACTTTGGAAACTCTATTTGTAACGTGATTCGAGAAACCCAATTAGTGTAATTCAAGCTTACTCCGGTGCAACTAATTCTCTACTTAATCTATTGGCTCATTCCAGCTAGTGGATCTAATCAATTCTATTCTAACTTGTGAATCATGATGGAAGTCGCTTGTTTGCTTGCATTCAAATAAGGTTGAATTGTCGGTTTTGGAAGCGTGGGCTAATCTTGTTTCTGTTTTCGAAAGTGCGCCAAGTTCTGAAGGTTTCTGGGAAGTTGATGATTTGGAAATGGGCCCTGTTTTGGATAGTTTTGAACCCGTGTCGGAAATGTTTCAAATTCAGCGAAGGGCCACGTACGCGGAAAAGGTTCAGGGCGCCGGTGATTTCGTTGTTGATTCTGTTCTGCCCAATGGCGAAGTGATTTGTGATGCCTCTCAGCAGTGGTTGTTTGATCACTTGATCATGGAGCCAGCTTTTATTGAGCCTGGAATTTGTGGTGTTTTTGAGAAAACCACTGAAAGGCTGAAGAAATCTGTGCAGCCTAGAAACCTTTGGTATTTGGTGGGCAAGAAGGGGAAATTGCAGCCGCACGTTATTCGCCGCAAGCTTTTGCAATTTGCGCGACCGGACTTTGTTAGCTGTGGCAACCAAGTAGACCGAAAAGTTCCAAAGCCTACGTCCTTCGGAATAGCTAGGTCGAAAGGCACCAAGCTGGTGAAGTTTGGCAGACAGGGTTCCCGCGCACGCGGCAAGCGTAGGGCTTGTAGGGCAATTGTTGATCGTCCGGTGGACATTATGTCGCTCGTTGAATTATCAGAATTGTGCGATTATCTAGTTGGCGCGTTGCCATCGTTTGTCGTTCCACACGTGCAAAAGGCAGTTAAGTCCCCTGTTAGGTGCTGTAGATTTGGTGTAATTAGGCAGGATGGGTTGCATGAGCGCATCGTTGAAAGTTCTGACGGAAATGGACATTGTCCAAGATGTTGCTATTTGGCTCATAATGGCGAGGTTGCAAGACCAGAAGGGTTATATCATTATATTAGAGACAATGTTGCAGTACCCGGGGGTCCACTTTATTATATTGGAGGTCCCACCTTGGGTCACGGCACCGTGTTGCACCCCCCTTTCACACCGCACACATAGCCACCCTCCATGCGTACAGGGCGTAGTGTTTCAGCTTAGCCCTATGCTACCGTGCACATACTGGAACCACAAATGTTGGCTTTTGCATAAGCGTTTTGAACGTTTGAAATGTGTATCACGCGCTTATTACCGTTTGATTTCTTGGCACACTGCCCCATCCATGCTGCAACAGAGTCAAATTTCCAAATTTGAGGGGTTACGATACACCATGCCCTGGCGACGATTTTTGATGCGAATTTTGAAATTTCCGAAAAACTTTTCATGTCCCGCATCAGTCAATTGTCAATTCAAAACTTTCGAAACTGTTGATGTCGAGCCAGAGCTATGTCAATCATGTGAAAAATACGTGACCACTGACTACTCTTATGACTCGTTTGATTATCAATACTTATATTTGTCAGCGGACGATGGTGCACCATGGTCCTTTGATCACCTTGAGCAATCAACCGCAGAAATATATTCACAAAGTTTCAGCTCTATAACCCCACCATAGCCCGAGATGGCTCCGCACCTGTACGCACAAACGCCCGGCGCGCACAAACGCCTGGCACGCACAAAATGAAAGTCCGGTACGCACAAACGCCCGGTATGCACAAAACTGTAGCTGTGTGCGTGTGCGTGCCGCACAATGTGCGTGCCAGTCATTTGTGCGCGCCGGTCATATGTGTGGGCTGGGCTTGTATCCGGCATTGGTCGGGATTGGGATTGTAAAAAATTTTCATACTGAAGGATTTTGTCTACTTAACTGCAAAAATGGGCCTAAAACACTTTTTTTAAAAAGTTTTTTATTTGACTTTTCAATCTTTTTACCGCTTTTGGCGCTTTTTTCGAGTAATAAAATGAAAAGTCATGTGACAAACAAATACTTTTGACTTTTGACTTGGAAATACTTGAGTATAAAAGTAAAAAGTCATTTGACTTTTCAGTTTTTTTACCTGTAAAAAGTGTCAAATAATTTTGATGAGTGAAATGTATTTACAGTTGTCACATGACTTTTCACTTTACTTGAAAACGTGCCAAATATTTTTTTGGAAGCATCCAGGTGCTCATGTATGGGGGGCAAACACAAAGTGGAGGGGCGTGTGAAAATCCACTGCCCGGTATGCACAAATGACTGGTACGCACAAATGACCGGTTCGCACAAATGCCCGGTACGCACAGAGCATCATATTTGTGCGTACCGGGCATTTGTGCGTGGCGGGCTCAATTTTGTGCGTGCCGGGCGTTTGTGCGCGCCGGGCGTTTGTGCGTAGGAGGCCTGGCCCCCCGAGATATAGCTTCCGAAATGAAATAAAAAAATGGGTGGCTTACTTGACCGGGAATGTGTTTACATCATGTATATCATTCAAGAGGGGGGGTATTTTTTTCTCAGCTCGAAAACACCTGGGGGTAAGTCGAGGGGGGTCAATTCAAGGAGGGGTATTTCGAGGAAATACGGTACTAAAAATGTGGCTGCACTTAAAATAACGTTTTCGATCGTTGCGTACGTTTAAAAAACCGTTAAACAAACACTGGCCATCCCTAATTTAAAATGCATAGAAACGCTAACGCTTCATACCGAAAATGTTCCACCAGATTTTTTGCACGAGACATCTGACGAATGGCGTAAGAAGTGAATTTACTAGTTAAAACACAATTGAGGTGAACAATGAATAGAGAGAACAGAGAGCATGAACCATATATCCGTAATCAACGCGAAGCGAGAAAAACGAAGTTCAGCTGGAGGCAAGAACACGGATTTGGATTTTGGCAAACACGAAATTTCACGAATTTTTATGTTTGAACAACTTGTGCATGCCTAGATAAGGATCTGTAATGGTGCTATGTATATTGACAGTTTAGGCAGTGTAGGACAGAAACTGAAATGGTAGAAATCAGAAAATGAACGTTCGTGAACGATCATACCGTATTACCTCGAATTAACCCCCCCCCCCCTCGAAATACCCCCCCTAAATTTCGGCTGAGGAAATAATAAACCCCCCCCCTCGAAATACCCCCCCTAAGATTGAGTGTAACGTGAACGTACATGACAAATACCGCAGTTTGTGATCTGTACAATGCAGAACACACGTCTAAACTGTTGATTAAGTGACGTTAGGGAAGGGTTTTTGTGTATATACAGTTATATATGCGTATAAACACATATACATCAATGTAATTGTTAGATTTTTCTACGTCCGCGTATGGGGAATTTCCGAAAATTTCTGGCGAAATAATAGACCCCCCCCTCGAATTATCCCCCCCTCAAATTTTGCTGGCGAAATAATAAACCCCTGGGGGTATTTCGAGGTAATACGGTAGTTAATTTAGGCTTTTACATACCCAAAACTGGTGATTATTGTGACAAAAAGGGATATAAATATTTACCTACACATGTATGCGTATAGGTATATCTAGACAAACTATGTGTACCTAGATGCGATGCAAATTGGTAGCAATTAATACATGATGTATACTCAGGCGACATTACAGCCTACATTTTTCTGGAGGTAACACTCCATCATGACGTCATAACCGCAGTCGCACTGAACTGAGGCTGACTGGTGGTAATCCCAAGCCCTGTAAAGTGTCAAGTAAAGTGTCAAATGTAAAGTCAAATGCAAAGTCAAATGTAATGTAAAGTGTCAATTGTGTATCCAAATCTTATTTTTCGTATCCAAATCTTATGTTTTTGTATCCAAATCTTATCTTTTGACATAACATTTGGATACAAAAACATAAGATTTGGATACTAAAAATAAGATTTGGATACACAATTGACACTTCACTTTACATCTGACTTCACATTTGACACTTTACTTTGCAGGGCTTGGGACCACCCTCTGAAAGTTGCGAGTCAGTTCATAAGTTTTCAGTTGGCTGTCTGCCAGCCGAAGACATAAATCATATCTATTTGTAGAGTATCAGGTATGCCGAGTATAAATACTTTATTTCAGAGGGGAGTATTTCGAGGAACGTTTTTTCCTCAGGTCGCTCAGACCTAAGGGTATTTCGAGGGGGGGTAATTCGAGGAAATACGGTATTTATAATTTTCGTTTTTACTTTTAAATGTATTTTGCGCATTATATGGGGTAAGTTTTAAATATTTACAGAAGCAATATTTGACAAACTATTGATAAAAATTCAATACGTGCGAGTGATCATCCAAGGCACATGGGGAAACCAGAAACAGAAAATAACATAATTACGTATGAATTTAATATGTAGCATATTTGTGAATGCCATCACATTGAAATACGCAATAAAACACAATAAAAAATACCACAAAACTTCCTATAAAATGTGAGATGAATATCGACATCGGAGATAATTGCATAAAACGTCGTCAAAGCACAAGACAACCAGAGGACGGTCTAGAGCCCTGTAAAGTGTAAAGTAAAGCGTCAAATGTCATGTAAAATGTCTTTTACTGAACTTTGAATGAGAATTAACACTCTGTCTGACACTTTGCCTGACAATTGACAATATTTTATGACATTTGTCATGACATTTGACTTAACAGTGCATCAGGGATCAAACTATCAGCACGGGCAATATCAACTATTTACCGTATTTCCTCGAAATACCCCCCTCAAAATTTCCACTCTGAAAAAATACCCCCCACCCCCCCGAGGGTAATTCGAGGAAATACGGTAATCATTATTATGCAGTGGATGAACAATGCGAACAAACGCACTACCCGAGGCCAACGACGAAACCTATAAACCTTAAAACGTTTGAAAACCTGGCGTGAAGCCAGCCTACCAACGATGTAGCACCGTGTAAATTTACTGACACAACTGCTTATTGGAAATTCCATATTCATAGCAATTTTATAATTTATCCAATTTCATTCCATCCAATCATTCAATATTGAGCTTGCCAAGAAAAAACAGCGCACATGTAGTATATAGGTATATGCTCAGACGCTCACCACACTTGAACAATTCATAGCGAAACTAAATTGCATAGAAAAAATCGTCAGAGCACAAAACATTTCGGAACTTTTTGATTATTACGCACCGAATTAATAATACAGTATAAAGGCACAATCTGAGACCAGTGACGAATCAAAATTCTACAGAATTCGAAATTGGCAAGTTTTTCAAGAAATTATGCGAAATTCGAGGCCGATCAAGATTAAAATAAGGATCACTAATAAAAAACAAACAAACAGAATTAAACGGGTGAAGTAAAAAAAGTAAAATTCTTACAAAAACAATTAAAAAAACTGATGACTCAGTGCTTCCTCTTTTTCTTCTTCGAATTTTTCACATTTTTCTTTGTCGGTGCCTTTTGTTTTACCGCCGCTGAAATCAGTCAAACACGGTGGAATTCAGTGGTAAAAATCACTCTCGGATATCATCGTTGGGACATAAATCGCGACATAGGTCGGACAGAAATGGGACATAAATCATGTACCCGAAAATTTTTCGGGCGACTTGATCAATTTGCATGATCGACCACTACCCATTTGGAATTAAGAAAAATTCAGATTTTTTTTTTGAAGTTTCCAATTTTTCTGGTGAAAAAAAATCAAGTTTTTTTTTCTAGTGGTGAATTTTTTGCTCGAAACGTTCAAAACGTTTTCGAATTTTCATATATCACCGTTGGATAATAGCAGCTAGTATCGAAGATAAACACAGACAGCCATTGAATCGAGTAGATACACGTTTCTCCACCGAATTCGGCTAAATAAATATATCGATCGATCGGGAGGGCCAAAAACAAGATTTTTATAAACCAACGTGCAGATTTGGCGCAGTTGTTTTCATCCGGCAGCACAGAAGTATCGTTTGATTTATTTTTCCTATCCAATGACGGCCAATCTATAGTGCTGGCAAACATTCCACCTGTCGGGGGTTCAATATGTATTTAGGAGTTTTAAATGTATAAAAGGCAGAAAATAGATAAAAGTTCGGAGGAAATGACTGAATAATGGATAAAATAGATATATAGTAGGGTGTTAAATTTCCGTTTTCCGGCCACTAAATTATTTTTCGTTTTCCGTGTTTCCGGAAATTTTTCTGTCGTTCTTTTCCCGCCTCATTTTTGGTTTTTAGGCAAATTTTCTGTGTGTTTTTTTTCTACCTTATTTTCTATTTTTCAGCAAATCTGTTTTTCCATGGCATTTCCCATTTTCTGGTTCATTCTGTTTTCTGTTTTACAGCATGCATTTTTTGCATATTTATTTTGCGTTGTGCATATCTTTTCTGTTTCAAGCAGAATTTCTGCAAATTTTCATTCCCAGCTAAATTTCTGCAATTTTTTTCTTCCATTTCTGGCTAAATTTCTGCAATTTTTTCCATTTCTGAATAAATTTCTGTAATTTCTTCCATTTCTGTTCTGAATAAATTTTGCTTTCCGTTTTCCGGCAAGTGCAAATTTTTTTTCCGTTTCCGTCTTCCAGCAAGTGCAAAATTTTGCCGTTTCCGTTTTCTGTAATTTTTTTTGTTGACCCCCCTTTTTTGTTGTAGTCTATAGGCACATAATTACATAGGACAAAAATAATCGAAAATAGGCAATAAGGCATATGAACCAGCGATTTTATTTTGAACGAAAATTGGGGCAAAATTTCTGTCCAAATCATGCAATCATTAAAAACCCACTTTTAGTCCATTGTATATCGGCGTCATTGCGCTGGTCCATTGATTCGGTGCTTTCTGAATCCAAATTGTAGTCGTACTGAAGCGATTTTCTGAAAAGTTTTTTCTGATTGAGTATTCAATCATTAATTATAGTTGCTGTACATCAATCATGCAGCATGATTAAGCGACACCGCATTAAGATATTAGCACTAGGGGTGACCGGGGGTCTTTTAATGTTTTTTTAAATGTCTCCCGGGGGTTGGATAGATAGCAAATCGCTCCTCCGGAGGGATAGATAGCTAAAAAAAAATCGGGGGGGGGGGGGGTTGTGGGGGTTCGATGTATAGGCTTTTTAAGGAGCATAAAGTGGTGATTTTGGTGGTGAAAGTGTATTAAAATGTATGAAAATAAGCGATTTTGATCAAAAATTTGATGTATAATTTCACACAAATCGCTCCAGATAGGGGGTGTCAGGGAAAGTAGCCAAAAAATTTGCCTCCGGGATAGACAGATAGCTGGGGGGACTTTGGCGTGGGGGGGGGGGGTAGGGGGTAACCCAGCCATTGGAGACCCCTACAGGTGCGACTCACAGACCGTGTAAAAATTACAAGACTATTGACACTTTGCATGACATTTTACATTTTTACCTATACCAGCCCCCCACTCACATAGCCGTGTTTTCGTCACGATGCGCGCAATTTCCATCTGTTTCAGATGCTACAACCACATTTGTTTCATCATACAACTTTAGATTCTCTGTCAGCTCAATCATATCAATGATATCTCCTGCATTTTCTTCATTTTCGCTGCTGTGATAATGTAAAACCAGGGTTGGCCGATGGGTTTTTTTCAAACGTTTTTTTTTTAAACCTTTGGAAAAAACCTTGGCCATCCCTATCTGGGAGCTTTGAAACACCCTTTTTTAAATAAAAAACGTTGTTTTTTTTGTAAAAAAACATAGAGTTGAAACAACGGTTTTTTTCAACCCTATGTAAAACACGTGAATTATATTGATCTTACTTTCCTGATATGCAAAGTAATCTTTAGTCATGTTTTGGACTAAATTTGAGCACAAGTATCAAAAATATGGAAAACAGTCGGGATGCTAAATAACGAATGAATCAAAGAATATCGATCAGGAGAATAGAGCATAAGCTATCCAAAAGTGTCATCCCCCCTCGAATTACCCCCTCCGGAAATACACCCGGTGTGGAATAAGGTACGTCATGTATGCAAGGTACAAGATGTATTAATTGATGCCAATATGCATAGCAGCTACACATACTACTTAGTTTGTGTATCCATCTACGTTGGAATGTCTAAATGTATCCCATTAAATCACGTTTATTACCAGTTTGGGTATCTAAAAGCCCATTTTTACTATGACTCATCTAGAAAAATTATGGGGAATTAATACCCCACTCGAAATACCCCCTCAAAATTTTCACTCTGAAAAAATAAACCCCCTGGGGGTATTTCGAGGAAATACGGTATCTACGGGATCAAAAACCAAATCTTTCAAATACTCCGTTTAGACAACACGAAAAAACAACGACATTTTATAACAAAAATGCAAAAAACCAACGGGATGATATTTTCCGGAACCCGAGAGTTGTCAACCGGCTGACTTACAGCGTCCTGTAAAACAGTTCCAGGGTCACCCGAAAACACCCCATCGCTGCTTGTAATTGTGCTGCGCATCAAGAATGGTATTATCAATGAATAAAAATAATATGAAGAGGCAGGGGTTCAGTATGGGGGGGGGGTTTACCCCCCTCCCAAGCGTTCCAGCTATCTATGTAAGTTATTCCTATAAAAAGTTAGTTAATTATAAACATTTCCAAACTATTCATGTGATTTCGGCATGGTATTTTCATGTGCCAATGTTCACACGCATAGCCACATATATAATAGCTGGTATTTCATACGAAAATACAAATGTAAAATGCATTTATTCGAGTACACCCACAAACTTCAAATCCCACCTGGCATCGTGCCAACTTTCCCCAGCCGGTACACCACTGTCCCACTCCTCACAATTGAGATCCCTAAAACGGGGGCCCCATGCGAATCTGCTGCCGCAAATCGCGTGCAAATGCGCCGCTAGCAGTACACTTTCGTCGGTGCGGTCGCACTGCTCGGGGCCGTCCAGCAGGTTCACCAACTGACCGCTGGCGATCAGTTGCGACACTGGGAAATTGAAGTGGGAATTCGGGTGGGAAACGGGTACCGGTACGGTGTGATAAATCTTGAAAATGCCGGTAAACGGTACGGTAAATCTTCAAAATTACGGTAAACTGTGGGGTACGGCTCTACGCGGTATGTACAACGTGCAAAATCCACACGTAAAAGCGCGAGCCATGCAACTACATAACAAGAAGGACAACTCTGTAAATGGGAACCGACTATTTTTTTGATCCTTCAACCAAACGCTATACTCGCGCTTTCGCTGAAACATCGCCTCATTTCTCTCCCGTAACAAAATTTCCGTTTGCAATCGAATGTCTTCGATAATTGTCTTAATGGACGATAAATGGTCTTGGATTTCGGCCTGACATTTTTGCGGCACCTGCACACTCTGGACACTCTGTGCTTGTCTGTAGTTTGAGAATAGAATGTTTTTTTACCATTGTAACATTGAAATTGTAAAATATAATTGAGACGTCCGTTATAAAAATCGATAGAGCAAGGTAGGTAACTGCAATTTTGTGTTCCGCATTCGAGCGTTTTTGCAAACGGAACTACAAATACGGAATCGACTTCAAGCCAATTTTACTGTACCTATCGACTTCTTACCCGCTTTTTTTGCAAAATTTTCCAAGACTATCAGAAATGGTGAAATTGGTGGAACAAACCCAAGATGCCCAATTTTTTCACTCAATTTGCCAAATTTCGGACTTATCGACTTTTAGAAGTAACGCATAATTTGCAAGTTCACCATATTCACATTACAGTTCACAAAATTTCTCAATATTTTAAGAAAAAAATGACATTTTTATGCACTATTTTCCTTTATAATCCCTTCTAATCACCTGTGCTGCAAGTTGCCACTATTCGTCGGAACAGCGAACGACACACTCATGAGTGGTTGGCCATTGTTTTCTGAAAAAGCCATCGGAGGATTGGCATAGAAAATATGACTGCTAAATTACAGTATACTATGAAACCAACGCCGTGGGCCATTTTGCTGCGCCAAAACTCTGGTTTCATTGGCATTGTTCCAAAAAGATGTCGGAGAATTTTGCGCCGCCGGCACCGTTTTTTTCTAAAATAATTGGCAATTTTATCCAATAGTTAACCAAATAACCCCTTTTCAAATTTTTTTGGTAAAAATGTGGAATTTGGTGGTGAAGTTTGAAAGTTTTCTGCGCTCCCAGCACAAAACCCAAAAAAATTCCCGGTAGAGAGAATCGTACTTGCACATTTAAATATTTACGGATCATGTGCATTAACCAATCCGAACCAGAACAACCTAAAAAAGTACCGTATTACCTAGACGTATCCCCCCCTTGAATTAACCCCCCTCAAAATGGAGTGGGGAAATAATACCCCCCCTCGAAATACCTCCGGAATGTATGCAATGCACATGATGTATTTATTACTGCTAATTTGCATTGCAGCTACAAATAGACTAGCTTGTGTAACTATCTACGTTTTTATATCCAAATATATACTGTTTGGACACATTTATCAACTGTTTTGGGTACGCAAATGCCTACTATTTACCATGATCCTTACGAAAATTTCTGACGAAATAATAAAAAACCCTCGAATAAACCCCCCTTCAAATTTTGCTGGAGAAATAATAAACCCACATGGGGGTATTTCGAGGTAATACTGTATAAAAAATAACACAAACCTTCAAAACAACAGGACACTTATTTGCAGTATGTCCAACTTGTCTACACTGGGGACAAGGGACAGTCGGTCTGGGACACTCGTACGACATATGTCCGTAGCCATAACACGCCAGACATTTGGCCATTTCTTGGCACATGACATTTGTGTGGCCCAATGCGCGACAATTGCGACAGCGGGGCGAATTCAGAACGGTGTAATTTGGTGGGGGCCTGGGATGGGTTGAAGTTTTTGAAGGGTGAAATGTTTGACTGGATGTGAAGAACTTTGCTGTCGAAAAAATTTACTTGCAACAGATCTCGGGAAATCTTCCCACACCCTGTAAAATGTCGAGTGTAGTCATTCTAACATATTGTGGAATCTCACATGCCACATGGTGACCTTAACATAATGTGGAATCACACATGCCCAAAGGTGAATTTCACATGCCCGAAGGTGAATTTCACATGTCCAAAGGTGAATCTCACATGCCCAGCGTGAAATACACATGCCCATGGCCAAACGTGAATCTTTCATGCCAGCCCAGCCCATCTCTGTAGCATCTTGTCACAGCTTTGTATGATAAAACCATGACATAAAAATGGATTTCATTATATGCAAGCATTAAGAGCACATACAGTTGTTAGTATATCAGTAAATACACAACACATTAATAAAACGGTGAGAATAAGTTTTAGCAGGGGTATCTTAAATTTTGACCCTCCGAGTGGTTGGTTAGATAGCTGAGCGGCCTTCGGGATAGATAGATAGCTGGAAAAAAATTGGGGGGGGGGGGGTTGGGGGGGGGTTGTGGTGGTTCGGTATATAGGCTATTTCAGGGTGTAGAAGGAAGAAAAGGGAGAAAAATCGCTAAAAGTGTAAAATAGCTGAAAATGGGTATACAAGAGCATATAGTACTAAAAATAGCTGAAAATAGGTCAATAGGAACAACAACTAGTATTTTGGAGATGAAAATGTATAAAAGGTATGAAAAATAGCGATTTTGAACAAAAATTAGGGTATAGTTTCTCAAAAAGCACTCCAGATAGGTAGATAGCTGAGCGATTTGGGGGGGGGGGGATTAGGGGGTAGTAGCCCAAAAGTTTGCCCGAAAGCCCAAGGATCAATCACTGGTAATTATTTCAAGCTTTTTTCATGCTCGGCATGAGATTCACGCTGGGCATGTGAGATTCACCTTCGGACACGTGAAATTCACCTTTGGGCATGTGTGATTCCACATTATGTTAAGATCACCATGCGACATGTGAGATTCCACAATATGTTTAAGTAGAATCACCCTAAAATGTCAAATATCATGCAGTGTCAAAAGTCATGTAAAATGCCTGGCAAAATGGCAAACGTACGTTGCAAACGTACGTTGCAAACGTAACGTATGGCCATTTTACCGGGCATTTAACATGATTTTTGACACTTTGCATGCCATTTGACATTTCACAGGTTCCCAGAACCTGGGCACCAGAAACAAACCTTGCCATGTCGGCTCGATTTTCATTCGGTAGTGGGCCGATGAACCTTCACTTTGGAACGGTGCCTTTCGCCGACCAATTGATAAGAACTGGGAATGGAATGCGTTATGATGGAAATCTTGGTGTGAATTTTTCTACAGTTATGTAAGAAATGATGTAGGAGTAGTGTCAAACATACAGGTGTTTCATATAGGTAGATAGCACACTTTACACGGAAAAGTGCCATAGCCGATATGACTAATGCGCTGATTTTTTTTATCTATTTATCTAAAAAAAATAACTAAAAAAATTTCGCTACGGAATAATTGAGTGCACATGCTCTAATTCAGCAACACGCGGTAACATTACGTGCAAATGCCATCCAAGGAGTATCTTGAAAAGTATGACCAGTCCCAGGGAAGTAAATATTTACTCTTGTTCAGATTGCGTATATCACAAAAATGGTAAATTGGTTTATTGCCGTCGTTTAACAGAAACGTTTCGATAGAAAATGGATAAAACGACAGAAACGTACGATGATACACCGAATTTAACATAATCGTTATGTGAAATGACGCCGCAGAATGTATGCAAACAAAAATGAGACCAAATGACGAAAGCGAAAAATTAAGTAGGTAAATATAATACATATAAATCTGTCGATCGATTAAATAACCCGTTTATCTACGGAAAAATGTGATAAAAATTTACTATAAATTCATTCGGCCTTCATCAAATTCGTGTAATGAGGAACAGTTTCTTTCTCACAGGTGACATTCGTTATCACATTGTGTGCTCCATCAGTGTGCGCTGAAAAATTATAGTTTTATCCATACTAGGGTTTGAAAAAAATCAATTTTTTTAAACGCCTTGATTTAAAAAAAAATCAATTTTTATTTTAAAATTGAATTTTTTAAATTTAAATCAGATTTTTTTAAAATCGCCCAAATACGGGGTATAGAGAAAAATGTGTATGTTAAGTGTCAGACAATGTATTGTTATGTCTATTGTGGTCATATTATGACTGTGGAGTCATGAGATAGCATTATAAGCAGTGATTTCTTTCAAAAATATCCATTTTACGTCGACTTATTACGTATATCGCCTTTTGACAAATGTTCATGACTTCAAGTGAAGTTCAGCATGGAATAGTGCTTAAATAAGGTTGTAAGAGAAGGCTAATACTAGATGATGATGTTACACACTGTAGAAGTATGTGGGAGCACATTGGTTTGATATTTTATACTACACTAGCATATCACGGCTTTTTATTACACGGTAACATGAATAAATGGAAGATTTTACACTAAAAATGCCCCAAAACCCATGAAAACACCACCAATGGTAATATGTATGAGAAATTGTGCGCTTGCGCGCAAAAAAAATGCTAAATACCTAGTGCACTAGGTGCACAAAATAACTAGGTGCCCATGTACACCGGGTGCCCATCTAGCGCTAACCCGGTGCCCATGTAGACTCGGTGCGCATGTAGACTCGGTGCGCATGTAGAGCCACTTAGATGGGCACCGGGTAACATATGCACCGGGTTTACACGCGCACCGGGTTGAAGCGCTACATGGGCACCGGGCGGTTTGCCAGCGGAAATCGTGGATGAGGGGCAAATGACATTGTACCAGTGTTGCAAAAACGTATTTATTTTTGTTTACCCAAATACCCGGATAGTTATACTTACGTTTTCCAAAAATACAATTACATTTTGTTACGTTTCCTTGCACAATTACCCGGGTACCAGAAAAAAGTTATGTTTAAAAAACATGCTGTCTCACCCTTCGTAAATATTACTTATAATATCAGAGCACTTCTCGAAAAAATTTTCATTTACGTTTTATTTTACATTTACCTAGGTATTTTAGAAATATAAATACGTTTTAGTATTTGTACTTGGGAATTTGGATAAGGTATTTATGTTTACGTACACTTTTTCCATAAAATATCAGTATTTTAACAACACTGCATTGTACTCGTAGATGGATGTAGTGCGCATGTAGACCCCATGCATAAAAACCCGGTTCCCATGTAGACCGGTGCGCATGTACGGTTGAACAACATGCGCACCGGGTCTACATGGGCACCGGGTAGGAATACATGGGCACCGACACAGCGATTCAGCAACGTTATGACATGTAGTGCCAACAGCGAAACAACGTGTTGATAAGGCCTTGTCAACACGTTGTTTCGCTGTTGTCTCGATTCGTCATAATGTTGTTTCAATGCTGGGTTTGTGCGCGTCACAATAAAAGCATGCATTAACGCTCTGTGGGACGATGTTGTCCCAACGCTGAAAATTTTGTCAGAACGTTGTTTTCAAGTTGGTGGAAATGTTGTCCCCACGTTGGCACTACATGTCATAACGTAGGTGAATCGCTGTGCGAGCCTACATGCGCACCGAGTTTACATGCGCACCGGCACAGACCCAGTAATTCGAGGTGCCATTTAAGCCCGCTATTTATCAACTGCCAACAAGAGTGATGACTAATAGAAAAAAAGAACCATGTATGGTGACAATTTGTTAGCAGTCTCAACTTCAGAAATCGGAGCAAACGATAATAAACTTCAAACTTCAAACCCAACGTCGCCCAACCAAAGGGTACCAACTTGCTGAAACGGCACTGTACTATTTAACTAGTGATGCAAAAGCGCTTTTGGCGCTATTATTGAATGGCGCCACGAGTAAAATTCCTGGCGCTGGCGCCGCAGAGCGGCCCGCTTGGCGTTAAACTCCTGGCGCTTTTCACATCACTGCACCCAAACAATCTAAAATACTTGCCAGCACTATTCAAGTGTCCCCGTGGCTGCGACATTGTTTCATTCAACTGCGGAAAGTGGGTGGCGATGTTGATATACTCGAAATTGTCTCGCAGCGGCTTGGTCTTGACTCGACTGCAGGAAGGAAAATGTGTTTTTTTTAAATACGTCAAATCTGGAGTCTTGTAGGCGGTGTCTGTTTTCGGGCTCGAGTATTCGGTTCGGTTCCGGTTCAAAACCCTACCTGGAATGCTATATTGAATGATATATCGATCATCTTTTCATTTGTACTATGAGGCTACGCAAAACGTAAGTGTATAGACCACAATATAGTACCAAAAATCGGAAATGCGACATTTATCAGCACTTTGAACAACCCCTAGGGTTCAAACGGGATCCCGATCCAGAATCCCGAGAAATTTCGGGATTTTGTGGTCCCGATCCCGATCATGAAAACTCAATCCCGATCCCAAAAATCTCAAAAAACGAATCCCGATCCCGAAACTTTTGAAAACCCAATCCCAATCCCGAATTTTTTTACTCAATCCCGATCCCGTAAAAATTGACAACTTTTTTAACTAACATTTTTGCACTAAGAATTGTGACCAGGAACCTCGAACGTCCAATCTATGACGCTCTTCCGGCCTTCGTGCGTGGTTTAGACCTATTTTTGCAGTATATAAGAGAAATTCCTTCAATATGAGAACTTTTTCAACGATCCCAATCCCGATCCCGAAGAAATGCCAATCCCGGTCCCGATCCCGAAATTTCAAAAAGCCAATCCCGATCCCAATCACGAAAAGTCATTCCCGTTTGAACCCTAACAACCCCACACCAACACGAAAAGCCATCCGAACCTGGTGGCATCGGAAACCCTAGCCAGATGCCCGCCAAATGTATCTGCTGCACAACCATCCAAATCGCTGGGCGCGTCGCACAGCGACACCAATTGGTTAGAAGATAACAGAGCGGGTACTGAAATGTAGGTGTGAAATGGAGCGGATCAAATGTATTGAGGCTGATTTAAAGATGGAAAAACGGATGTGATCACGATTAGCGTTCCAAAAAATGGGTGATTTTCAAAAATTATAATTAAATATAATCTCAGAAAATCTCTCAAAAATAAAATATAATTAAATCTATCTGAAAAAACGCTGAGAAAATATAAATAAATATAAAAGAGAGATTTAATTATAAATTTTTTCTTATGACAAAAATAAACCCCCTCGAATAACCCCCACCCTCGATTAACCCCCATCAAAATTTGCACTCTGAAAAAATAACCCCCTGGGGGTATTTCGAGGAAATACAGTACGTATATATATATATATATATATATATATATATATATATACCACAGGGTCATTCTGGCAGGGAATTTTTTACTATCTCTAGAATTTCCGGAAAAATTGGACGTATCCGAAAAATACTAGCTAGCTAACTAACGACCGTTCCACAGATCATCTATCTGTTTATCATAATCCGCAGTAAGACTGTGGGAGATGTCGCAGCGCGTTCGGTAAATCGCCACACATTCATCTCGAATGGCGCTGCACTGAGCAGCCATCGGATTGTAGCTGTTGGAACGATATATCTGTGAGGAAAAGCATTTAGAAATGCAAAACCAAATGGAAGACAACCACTTCTAAAAGTCGATAAGCCGAAGTTGTCGATAATCTACTTTAGACTTGGCCCCTTCCAAAGTGTCACATTTTGACCAATTTGCAAAAAAAAATCGGGCAAGTTGACAAATCCACACAAAAACGGGGAAGAAATCGATAGGCCCATTCTTGCTGCAATTTCTTGTAGAAAAATATCAAGAAAGTCAGTCACTTCATTGTGGACACTGAATTCTAAAAGTCGATAAGTCCATAGACTTGACGATTGTTAGTCAGTAAGCCCATTGGACATGCATTAACTTCTTTCCGACAATTGGAAACTTTATAAAAAACGTCAATTGCCAAAAACATCAATTTTTGAACTTAGCGACTTTTAGGAAGTACTCAACGTATTTCCTCGAAATACCCCCTAGAAATATCCCGCCCGTAACAAACGACAAATTTGTACCGGGATTTCCTGGCGAAATAATAAGCCCCCCTCGAAATACCCCCCCCCCCTCAAATTCGCACTCTGAAACAATCACCCCCGGGGGTATTTCGAGGAAATACGGTAGACGCCACACTTGTAGAAACACAGCTGTGCATCAGCAAGGGGTTCTGAAATATCTTACGTTTTCGCATGCACGGCATCAAAGCTGTCAATCACCCAAAAAAACAACTCCTAACCGACCGTCCTAGGAACATCGCCAACGGTGGAATGCGACGGCGGAAACCTACGAAAAGTATCATATACACCGACCGTCAACTACAAAAATGGAACCAAACTAAGCATACAACTTCGGTAAGGTGAAACTACGTATACTCGGCGGAGCGCAAAGTATGCGCCCTAAATTACTTATGTTTAAGTCGATAATGCTCGAGCGGGATACTTATGTCCGCACTATACAAAAAAAATATTCCAAAAAAGAAAAATGCGGAGTCTCGTGCAAGCAACGAATGTTTTTTCCCGGAACTTTTTTTCATTTTTTCACAAAAATGCATAGCATGCGATCCGCCGAGTATACCGATGCTACACACCAGTTGACACGATACGAAAGTTAAACTGGTTCAGATCCCAATGCATAACACCACGTACGCGCACTTTTTACACATAGCACAAACCGATATATTTTTCGACAATGCTTACGGGGGTGCACTGATACGCACATCTGCCCAATACGCACATTTGCCCGTTTTTTTCACTTGACACTTTTTCAAGTGATTTTCAGATATGAGTAAAGGAAAAAAAGTTGCGCAATGACATAAGTGAACTTATTTCACTTCACTCATATCTGAAAATCACTTGAAAATGTGTCAAGTGAAAAAAAAAAACAGTGAAAAATAGCCATTTTTCACAGTTTTCCACTTGACACATTTTCAAGTGATTTTCAGATATGAGTGAAGTGAAAAAGTTCACTAATGTCATTGCGCAGCGTTTTTCACTTCACTCATATCTGAAAATCACTTGGAAAAGTGTCAAGTGAAAAAAACGGGCAAATGTGCGTATCGGGCAGATGTGCGTATCAGGCCTGCCCCAATGCTTACTTCCCACATGATGCCGGCATGTCGAACAGCTCGGAATTAGGATAGGACCTGGGGCCAGTTCCGCAAGTGGAAAAGTTAAGAGTTGAGTAAAATGACAAATGGCAAGTGAAGAGTAAAGTTAAATGATGAGTTAAGAGACAAGAGTAAAGTTAAATGACAAATGATTAGTTAAGAGATAAGAGTCAAGCAAGTGTACCAAAACCTTATTTTTCGTATCCAGATCTTATGTTTTTGTATCAAAATTTTATGTGATTCGGATACAAAACAAGATCTGGATACGAAAAAATAAGATTTGGATACACTTGCTGGACTCTTATCTCTAACTAATTATTTGTCATTTAACTTGACTCTTGTCGCTTAACTCATCATTTATCGTTAAACTTTACTCATAACTTGCCATGTCATTTTACTAAACTCTTCAACTTTTAACTCTCAACTTTTCCACTTGCGGAACTGGCATCAGATAAGTCTGGCGTCGTCAACTAATGCGCAGGGACCAACTCAAGTCCACGGAAAACACAGAAACACGTCAAAACAGGTCAACCAAAACAAAAATGTGACGCACCTTTGGCGGCGAAAACAGTTACTCTGATAATGGCCCAAACCGCCGCAATAGTGGCACACTACGTCCCTGCAATGTCTGGCATCATGTCCGATTTTATTGCATTTACCGCAGCTCAATTTTCCGTGTGACACCGTTTGGGCGGACATTCTGAGTGTGGATTTTTGAGAACGCTAATCATCATTATTAAACGAAAGGTGTTGCGTTAATTTTTTGTCCATGAAAAATTTCATGGCTAAATAAATATGTATGAGAACCGTTCACACCGGTAGAATTGCGTGCATGCAAACGTCCTTAACCAGTGATGAAAAAGCGCCATGCATATACTCGGGGGGCATCACACTTAGTATGGAAACCCACCGTAACCGATCTGAATAATAAACCAAAAATTAGTAACCCAACCGTAACCAAAAAGAGTTTTTTCATCATAATATGTATTTCGTTTTTACTATGGAAAAATTAATTACGAAATTTATCACATTTTATTCAAAAAATTATGGTAGGATTCTGTGCATTTTGCGGTCCGTACAAGTGCACGCGCTACGGCGCCTGGCGTTAAACATAAAAAAACAAATGGTGCCTCAACTAAATAAATCAAATAACATGCAACAAAACGCTTGGCGCTTTTATCATCACGTATTTTCACACACGTTGACAATATGGCGTTGGCGGAATTAGGTAGTTATTTTTATTTTATCGCACTGTTCGTAGATGTTTTTTTCAGCCATTGGCGAAAACTCACCCGAAAAATATCACAAACCATGGAAAAACGGTATGTATCCGAATAAAAAGGACGTAACTATATAGAAACGAGGTACCTGCACACCCAATGGTGTATACTTACGCGACACGTTTACCTTAGTATTTACGATCAAAAATATGGATCATACACAACACAACTCAACAATAAATAAACTCAAAATTACGAAAAACAACTCAAAAATCAATACACTGAGTAACAAATCTCTCACGATAATCATTGCGGTGCAAGGAAGGAAAAGCATAAAATCCCTCCCCCAAACTTTGGCATAAATCAAAAATACAACAGTGATTGATTGAATGCGCAGATTATGTCACAAAAATTGTGTCATCGATAGTTTGAAATGCGACTTTCTCGTGTGGAAATATCTCTTATCATATTAACTTTCAGTCAACTCTCATTCGCGTCCAAAAACTGTTGAAATCCACCAAAAATATCGCACTCGATCAACCAGAAAGTACACCCAGTACCTAAATACCCAACAAATACAGCAACCCTACAGCCCTACTTGCCCTTCTTGCCCTCCCCAGGTGCCAAAGTGTACTTTTTATAGGTCTTGAACCACAGCGCTGCGGGTAGGGCGAGGCAGGGCAACGCAGTTAGGGCGAAAACAGCCCAGTCTGAATAGTGGGGGCTGAATCGCCGCTCGTAAGCTCGAAGTTGGTAGACGGATACTGCGGGTTGAGGGGGGGGGGGGTATTTTTGAAAATGATTGTGAATGTTTATTGAGCTCAAAAATTGCGCAAAAAAACAGTCAAAATGACGCTTCATTGGTGCCACGCGCACTGGATGTCAACTGGTTTTGGGTATCCGAAAATTTTCAACCGCACATGAGGCAATGTTGAAAAAACATGAGCCAATGTTGAATTAATTTTTCAACAAGGCACTTATTTTTTTCCAAAAATATCATTTTTTTAAATCACAAGGTGAAAACAGTTTTGTTTTATCTAAGGCAAAATAGCAGGGGCCAGTTTCGCCAATTGAGAAGTAAAATGGCACATGGGAAATGAAATGGCTAAAGCGAAGTGAATTGAGAAGTAAAATGGCAAAAGGGAATAGAAATTTCTTTTTAGTTTTAGTTTTTTTTACTTCGCTTTTGCCAATTTACTTGCCATTTCACTTCACTTCTGCCGTTTTACTTATCACTATATAATACCCTGTCATGTGCTCACATATTGTTGTACAGTATGAAAAATCACTGCCAATGTAAATACTAGAATTTTATTGTAACCTCATTTAAGCAATGTTCCATACCGAACTTCACTTCACTGCAACAAAAAGCGATACGTAATGAGAGCCGACGCAAAAATAGATATTTTTCTGACCGAGCATCATCAACCCCCATCTACCCCCCCCCCCCCCACTCACACTCTCCCGGCGCCGTGGTCGCCGTAGTCCTCTTACCCCCATCCATCTCATCCCCACTATAATAAGTCACAACCGCGTGCGTCATGTTCATCTGCGCCGGCGTGCTCGGCCGCAACACCACCGCGTGCGTGACATTGGCGCCAGCCGCCAGACGTTCCCATTTGACCTCTAGGGAGCCGATTACTAGGTCGAAGTAGTCGCTGGGGAAGCCCTTTGTGTCGTCTAGGGTTAGTTTTAGGGCTGGCTGTGGGGGGGGGGGTTAGGGGGTTGTGTGGAGGATTGAGACGGATAGACTAGTAGGGGTCACCAATTTCGGGTCCGGGTGGGACCGCCCGGCTATTAGCAATCATACGGGAGGCTTCTCAGCTTTTTATTTATCCCGGAGGCAAATTTGTTTACTACTATCCCCTGAACCCACCACCAAATCAGCCAGCTATCTAGCTATCTGGAGCGATTTTTGAGAAATTATACCATAATTTCCGTTGAAAATAGCCAATTTTCATACAGTTTTATAGATTTCCACCTCCAAAATCACTAGTTTGTGTCTAACTGCCATTTTCAGCTTTTTTGCGATTTTTCTTCCTTCTACACTTGAACGCCCGCAACCAGATTTTTTAGCTGAGACTAAATGTATTTAAAGCTGATTTGAGGTTTCCATTTTTCCCTGAAAATTCAGTAGAAAACAAGAGCACAAAATACAACCCATTCCAAATCCTAACCGAACGAGGCTCACCTTATCACCAATATTAAACAGTGAATATTCCACAACAAATTCCTTCTCTTCAACTGCGTAGCCACTGAGCGGCGTTTTAGCAGCCAAAATCCGCGCGCCGGAAATTTCCGCGGAACTTTCCGAACTGGATGAGTCGTCCGCACAAATGAATCCGAGTAAAGTGAAAAAAGCCAGTAGATAGCAGGTATATTTGAGCGCCATTTTGGTGCACCTGAACGGGTGAGTGTGAAAAAAGTGAAATGGATCAAAATTTGAAAAAGATATTGCTGCCGGCGGCAGGATGGCATAGATGGATACCACATTATTACATAAGCAAACGAAATAATTGACAATCAAATAAGTTCATTCTGACGAAGATAAATCAGTAGATAAATTGAGTAGAAAAATCACGGTTCAGTTGTGTACATAATACAACGTAGAAAACCCGCCAAATGCCAAATCCGATGGCAAATAAAGGACGCTGGGTGTGAATAAAGCTGCTTTTATGCTTGATTTTTTAACATTTGAAAAAATGAAAAATTATATTTCTCAAAAGTTAGTCTAAAAAATCAAGCGCCAGCGGCTAAAAATGCATGACCACATAGACACCAAATCTCACACTACATTTACTCAAGTGATCATACCCAGATCATAGATCAATAACAAATCATCAGAAAAATTAACCATCAAAATCAAACATTGGCAAAAAATAAATAAATTTGGACACCTAAATCTCCGAAAAGTTACAATCTGCCAATGTCCTTCAATTTTTGCACGAGTGTCGGCACATCCTCAACCACTATGCCGGCCTCTCTTTGAGGCGGGTCGGAAACTTGCAAAACTTCAGTTTGACAAGTTTTGATGTCCACGCCCAAATCGTCGGCTTTCATCGATTTTAGTGGCTTCCGTTTTGCTTTCTGTGGGGAGTAAGTGGGAAGTGTTTTGTTATGAATTGAACGTTTGACATTTGGTATTTGGATTGTAATTGAGGAATTCTTTTCAAGTGTGTGAACGTCGGGATTCTCCATTATTAATACTGAATGAAGTGTATAATTTGTACACTTCTGCCATGAATACATTCTATTTACCACGGACTACAAACAAAAATTCACAATTAAACGGAATTTACACAAAAACCAGAAAGTACAAAAAAATGTATTCAATTAAAATCGGCGACGGTACCTGTTCCTGGTAAAAACTCCCCGGTACCGGTACATTTCGATTTCAATTCCGTTCACAACCGACACACCAAAAACCCGCCCCAAACAGACCATAATATTGGGCAAGGTGGCATATCTGGGCTCATTCAACCTCAAATCACTGGTCACCACAGCTGGCAATTTCACTCGAATCGTCTCAAGACCAGCGTCCACTTCCCTGGTCACTTTCAGCCAGCCATCATCAGGTTTGACCACAGAAGCAAAAGTGGCTTGAGGCCAGTCTAGAAGCCCAGCCACTAGTTGACCTGTTTGGTTGTGATCGCCGTCGATGCCCTGGAATGGGGACATAAGTTTTTGGTTTTTGAGTATGAGGTAAGTTATGTCCACGTTAAGTGAGATAACTTGTATTACAAGTGAGTGGAAAGAACCAATTATTAATTATTGAACTATTAGATATTTTGATTAAAAGTGCGACACAGTATCAACAATAATTATCCGATACCGTGTAAATCTTTTTGTATCATTTCAAATTTAGGATGTTGACATGAGCGATAATAAACTGCTGTATTCGAAACCGTCCGCCCAACTCCGCACCCAACGAGAAAAAAACTACTGAGAAGCATTTGAACTTCTCCCGGAGTTGTCATTTTTGATCTAATCACAAATACTCTTGAACCACACCCAATCCATCAAAATAAAAACCCCAAAAGTACAACCTACCTGTTTTCCCAGCAAAATCAAATCGATTTTCTCGTCGGCAGCAAGTTTGGCGAACATTTGCGCCACGTGCAGAGGTTCAACTTTCTCATAATCAGAATCCTCAATAACAACGTGTATAGCCCGGTCTGCCCCCATTGCCAGAGCTGTGCGCAGAGTTTCCTGCGTTTTTGATTTTTATGATTTTCGATAGAATTTTTTGGGTTTGGGTTTGGACGGGCAACTTTGAAATTTGTTAAAGCTTTAACAAAAAAATTTAAGCTTGTATTTATTCTTGTTTAGTTTTATTTAGTGTTCCGACATGACTGGGCCAGTGAAATTTTACGAGCGAAGAAAGCGCTATGCAAAAGCGCATTGAGGATGTTCTTGGGCCACGCTCCCATACTCAGTTGAAATTCCCGTCTACTCTAAGTTTGGATAATTCCTTTAAATAATCTTGTTGGCACTACTTCTCAAATAAATTGGCACAGCATTGGCACACAAATCAGAACAAAACCCACGGTGCATTTCGAAGGTCCAACCGACACGGCAACTACTTCCTTTGCGGTCTTTTTTTCTTTCAGCCTCACAGCTTCCTCAAGTGCGATCTCATCGAAGGGGTTCATCGAATGTTTGACATTTTGCGTGACCACGCCCAATTTGTCCGGCCGTACGCGTACTTTCACCTGAAAGAGTGATTCGTTGATAGAAAATAACCACTTCGGCACGCTGCCAACTTTATGAGAAAATATTATTCGTCAAAAAAAAACGGGAAAAGCACTCGCCGCATAGTCGATCACTCGTTTGCAGCCCACAAGCACCTTCAAAGACATTGCCGCAATTCGCCGCAGGGTTCAGGATTTTATTTTTTCATAAACTCCGTTTACGTGCGACACATTTTTCCAATAAACTCCGCCTAATATTTGGGAGTAGAATAATTTGGAAATTTTTATTTATCATGAAAGTCTGAAAGGCGGAGTGACATGAAAAAGAGTTCTCTTGGCAAACGTTTTATTTTGTAGCTGTTGGCAAAGTTCCAACCATGTTTCGACGCCTTGGAAGACAGGATATTTCCATTTTCAGGATTTCAGGTATACAACCATATTTACACGCCCAGGGAGCGTGCCATGACGATTACAGCGTAAAGTGAACAATGAACAACTGGGGGCGTTGAACGTTTCATTTCACGATCTTTTCACATGTATTTACTGTATTACCTCGAAATACCCCCATGGGGGTTTATTATTTCGCCAGCAAAATTTGAGGGGGGTGGGTGAATTCGAGGGGGGGGGTTATTCGAGGGGGGTTTTATTATTTCGTCAAAATTTTTCGTGAAATTCATAGTTAAGAATACGCTTTTTATTACACAAAAACGGTAATAAACGTGAGCAAATATTGGGGCTATAGAAGTACATCTGTACACAAATGAGCGTGTAAGTATAGCTGCGATGCAAATAAGTAGTAATAAATACATCATGTACATTGCATACATGATGTACATCATTCCGGAGGGGGGGGGGGGTATTTCGAGGGGGGGTTATTATTTCCCCAGCCCATTTTGAGGGGGGGTTAATTCGAGGGGGGGTTAATTCAAGGGGGGGTAATTCGAGGTAATACGGTATATAATTTGACTTTATGTAAACATCAAAAAACCTACAATGGATGAAATGGGCGAAATATACGTCACTCGTTTAATTCGTTTTAGTTCGTATTTGCTATTTGAAAATGGTACTTTTTATAAACAATGTTTCAAAATTTATTATTTTTCACATTAAAAAATCCCTCCTATTTACAATAAACTCTCTTTCAAAGTAACTTAATTGTTGTGACAGATATTTTTTGCAAAGTTCGGCAAATTTTGACAAAGTTCCATTCAGACTACAAGTTGTCTCGGTTCCTTGATCGAGAAAGTGTCTGCTAAATATCTATATTCTCGTTTTCCGATGTCACTGTATAAATTGATTAGATGTAAAAATCTTGAAAGTCGTTGACCCCAAACCTTTCAGTGCAACTCAAGCCTTCTCAGACCAGGGGCCTGATTTTAATATACCTACCTAAATATGACGAGCACAGGTCAGTTGACGTACTTATAATTTAATGTAATTTTGAGATTTTTATTTCTTCAAAAGACCAGTCAAGTTATTACAGGATTACCTGGTGTTGAATCAACAAAATATGAACTATTGCAAATGAAGGGTGTGCTTCTAAATGTACCGATCTTCAAAAAATCGATTTTGACATAATCGCAATTGAAAGTTTGGAGTATGCAATAACCATAATGGTATTTCGGCCATATTGTTGGGTATCCACATGCATGGGTATAATCATTGTTGATACACATAACACTAGCTATATAACATTTAGTGAATTGTATTTTTTGTAGTACAGTACATTTTAAAGGAACAAATTGGTAATAGCATGTAGATCGGCACCTTTTAAAGCACAAAATCAGATAGATGTAGATCGGTACTTTTACCCATAGTAAAAAAGCACAAATTGAGTTTTTGCTGCTGATGATGCCATGCCAAGCTGACATCGGTACTTTTAGAAGCACAAAAAATAAAGTGCAGATCGGTACATTTAGAAGGACAATTTTAAAAAATGTGTGTAGATCGGTTCTTTTAAAAATACAAAAGCTGAAAAAGCTTGTAGATCGGTACTTTTAAAATGTCAAAAACTGTATTTTGTGATTTTTTTTTGCTTTTTTCAGCCCCCATATCTCAAAATTGAATTTTGCACCCCCCACATATTATATATATTTTTGACGCGCATTTTTATGGGGACCCCAAAAATGGTCCTAACTTAAATTTGAAAAATTTGTAGATCGGTACTTTTAGAAGCACACCCTTCAAATGCACATGCACTAGAGATCAGGGGCCAGTCCCAGATCCTGTGAAGTGTAAAGCAGTGTCAAATGTCAATTGTCATGTAAAATGTCAGTCAAATCAAAAAAGAAAAAATTTATTACTGAACATTGCATGCAGGCTTACTTCACATTAGACACGTTACTCTACATCTGTCATGACAGTTGACACTTTGTGTGATATTATATTTACATGGCATTTGACACTTTACTTTACACCTCACATTGTCTGAGATTGACACCTGGTGCCGGTTCCGCAAGTGGAAAAGTTAAGAGTTAAAACTTAAGAGTTGAGTAAAATGATAAATGATAAGTTAAGAGTAAAGTTAAAAGTTAAGAGTTGAGTAAAATCATTTGTCGTTTTACTCAACTCTTAACTCTTAACTTTACTCATAACTTGTCATTTGTCATTTTACTCAATTCTTAAATTTTAACTCTTAACTTTTCCACTTGCGGAACTGGCCCCTGGTCTGATTTTTTGGCAATCACGTTTCACCAATTGTCACGCCAATATTAACTCACATTGAATGACACTTTTACTGTTAACTTTCGTTTTAAATAAACATGCAATGTGCAAATAACCACTGGAAAATTCAACACACAAAATCACAACTGTGTAAAGAGACGTAATGACATTGAACCTGTGTACCGTATTACCTCGAATTAATCCCCCCCTCGAATTAACCCCCCCTCAAAATGGGCTGGGGAAATAATAAACCCCCCCCTCGAAATACCCCCCTCCAGAATGATGTACATCATGTATGCAATGTACATGATGTATTTATTACTGCTTATTTGTATCGCAGCTACACATTGACTTGTTTGTGTAGCAATCTATTTATGTTTATATGTCCAAATACATCCTGTTTGGACGTATTTATTACCTGTTTTGGGTACGAAAATGCCTACTTGTTACTACTATCCTTGCGAAAATTTCTGACGAAATAATAAAACCCCCCCTTGAATAGACCCCCCCTCGAATTAACCCCCCCTCAAATTTTGCTGGCGAAATAATAAACCCCCATGGGGGTATTTCGAGGTAATACGGTATTTCATGCTGCTTCCATTTTGAAATAGGGTTTGAATGTTCAGTTCGGAAACCTAGGTTACTAGTTGGTATTTGGAAAATAGGTATTTGCAGCCAGACTATGAATATTCACAGTGCCATGGGTTGCTGGAATGTCACACAGACGGTATAAAATAAGAACATTCTATTTGAGGCAGTCATGCACATTATCATAACAAATTTTTAGAGGGGAGTGAAATTCACCTGAATGTGGATGAAAATTCCAAGAATCTTAGATAACGTAATTATAAGTTATGTAAATTAAAGCGCCATAGCATTTTCATTTCGTGTTAGCTTTAAAGCAAAAACCGCCATGGCGCTTTTATGCCGCTTGGGCCAAAAGTCCTGGTGCTTTTTGTGTCACTAATCATGATTCATGACCAGGTTGGTTTTATAAAAAATTATTTGTATACAAATTGTATGAAAATTGTATACAAATTGTATTTTATTTTAATTTTATTCTTGTTTCATTTTATTTTATTCCCAAAAGTTGTTTATAAAATAAAATGAAACCATTTTACAAAAAATTTACAGAAATTTTACAAAATTTTTTACAAAAAATCAGAATCATACATGCAAGGCCAGAAAAATGTTATCATTATACCTTTACATGAAAAACATGTGACAAATTTTTCCATTACGATTCCATTCCATTCCATTTTCCGTTACAAAAGCTGCATGCAGTAGGCATTGTTAGCTAGCTGCAAGTGTAAACTTACAATTATTCATAACAATGGTTTGCATTTCGAGTATAAGGAATTTGTGTGCTGGGTGAATCTGTAAAATGTCATTCAAAGTGTCAATTGTCCTGACAAATGTAAAGTAGTGTGAATTGTCATGCAAAATGTCAAGTGACATGTCAAATGTCAAGTAAAGTGGCAATAGTCATGACAAATGTCATGCAAAGTGTAAATTGTGTATCCAAATCTTATGGTTTGTATCCAAAGCTTATGTTTTGTATTCTAACCTTATTTTTTGTATCCAAATGTTCACATAAGATTTGAATTATCAAACAACAAGATTTGGATACAGAACATAACATTTGGACACAAAACATAAGATTTGGATACAGTTTGCTTGACAATTGACACTTTAATTTATATTTGTCATGACATTTGACACTTTACTTTACATTCATCATGACAATTGACAATTGACAATTGAACTGCATGACATTTTACAGGACATTTAACACTTTACAAAGCTTGGAACTGCCGCCAGTTCCACAAATAAACAGGTAGAAGCTCAAGCAACAAGATCAAAAAATTTACAAAAAATATGAATTTTTATACAATTTTACAAAAATACGAATTTTTATACAATTTTACAATAGTTTTACAATAATTCGAATTTTTATACAATTTTTATTTTGATATTCACCATTTTATTTTATTTTATTCTAAAATTTTCCATTTTATTTTTATTTATATTTTTTTCTGAGATTTTGCTAACCCTGTTCATGACACACACCGCTGCATTGTGTAATTATCATTTTACAAAAAAATATTGGCGCAGCGCACACTTTTTTACTAGCAATTTAGCAAACTCATAAACTGCGCACATGCTAAAATACAATGTGTGCCCGCAATAATGGTTGAATGAGCGCCAGTTGATGGCACCAAAACTCGCCCATTCTAGGTAAACCGCGTGCGAAAGGTAGGATGCAATCGGGCGGAAGATTTTTTTGTGGTTGGGGACAAATAGAACGGTTCGGTTGTTCACCCGTTCACAAACAGGAAAAACCTTGATTACCTAATTTATTTGCATGCAATAACCAACAGAAAATGCGTCAACGTACGCTGTTTTTACATCGGCTAATTTCCCATTACCGTATTTATTCTAAAAGAAGGGTACCCCTCTATTTTTCACCAACTTTTTAACCCGCCCTTCTACTGGAAGCCGCCTTATATTTTTGTCATTTTTCACAAAATTTTTTGCCATAAGTCCTGCCTATGTTTTTCAAAGTGTTCAGTACGTCACAGACGATTCATAGAATCACAACTTATAGAGTTCATTCAATATTTGATCTTAAAATAGAACCAAATCAATGGAACAAAGCCACTAAAAAATAGCGTCCGTTGCCTTTTTTTGTTTTATGCATTTGGCACAATTCCTGGTGGCGGCATTCCCAAGCCCCGTAAAGTGTAGTGTCAAATGTTAAGTCGAATGCAAAAAGCCAAATGTCAATTATCATGCAAAGCGTCAAATGTAAAGAACATAGTTGTTAAAACGTATTTACGTTTAGTCGATAAATACAGATACTCGAGTACTGCGTAAATACGTTAACGTTACCTCCCGGAAAAAATACCGGTACGCACTTACTCGCGTACTTTTTGATAGTACGCGAGTACAGAAAACGTATTTCAAACAGGCTTTTTAATAGGCTATTTCAAGGCATAAAGAAAACGAAAGAAGAGAAAAGCTAAAAATAGGGACAAAACAGCAAAAATTGGCAAAAATACTTTAAACAGTGAATTTTATGGTGAAAAAGTTTGAAAACAAGTGTTTTTGATAAAAATTAGGGCACAATTTCGCAAAAATACTCATTTTTACGTTTTCCAGGGACAAAAGTAATTTACTCACGTTTACTCATGAGTAAAAGTGAAAACTATATACTTTACGTTTTCTGTACTGAACTGTGAGTAAAAAATAAATACTTTACGTTTATGTTTACTTTCGAAAAGTTCAGTACTTTTAACAACTCTGGTGAAGAAAAGTATCAAATGTACCAAGAAAAGTGTCAAATGTAAAGTAAAGTGTCAATTGTCTATCGATTGTGTATCAATTGTCAATTGTATCCAAATCTTATGTGGAAAATAAGATTTGGATACAAAAACATCAGATTTGAATATGAAAGAATAAGATTTGAATACACAATTGGCACTTTACCCAACATTTGACTTTTAATTTGACACTTTGCATTTGACTTTACATTTAACACTCTACTTTGAACTTTGCTTTACATTTGATACTTTGCATGACAATTGACATTTGACTTTACGTTTGACACTGTACTTTACACTTTACAGGGCTTGGGACTGCCCCCAGCGGTTTTTCACCCTTTCTATTGGAGACCCGCCTTTCTATAGAAGAAATTCAGTATACAGTTTTCGTTTTAATAGGAACTCAGATCTCCCATATAATTTCTTTAGATAAATTTTGATTTTGAACATAAAGTGTGAAAAATGAACTTAAAAGCATGGAAAAAACAAAGTTTTCAGTGATTTTTTTTCCCATAATTTCAACTTGATTTTTCGACGAGCCTAAACTTTTTTGTACATTTCAACTTAGGTCAATTTTCCAAATATGCGTCAAATTCTGGTGTAGTGATGTAAAAAGCGCCAGGACTTTAGCGCCAAGCGCCAAAAGCGCCATGGCGCTTTTCAAAGTCCAGCGCCAAGCGCCAATGGCGCCACGGCAAAATAGCGCCAAGCGCCAAAAGCGCCATGGCGCTTTTCCAGACCACGGCGCCAAGCGCCAATGGCGCCAGGAGGCTATGGCGCCAAGCGCCAATGGCGCCAGCGTCAAAATATTTTCCTTTTATGACGCTGGCACAGTTCACCTACCAGTTTCATCACCTTACATGACTTCTATCGTCTCCAAGAACGTAATAATAGCCAAATAACGCCAAAAAGCTTTCTTACTTAACACTAAACGTAGAAATCCCACCTGGGGACACTCCCAGACCTTGTAAAACTCTGTTAAGTGTCAAATTACCTGTAAAATGCCAAGTTTTGTAAAAAACCTGTAAAATGTCAAATGTCATGTAAAGTATTCTGTAAGTGTCAAATGTCAAGTAAAATATTCTGTAGAGTGTCAAATTTCTATGTTTAACATTTTACATTGCATTTTACATGACTTTCTAAGACTGTGCATGACATTTTAAAGGGTTGGGAATGGCATCTCATGACAATTCTGACAGTGGGCAAGTAAAACGATGCGTCACAGGTGGTAAGAAACGTTATAGGCTGTAAGAAAATTTACAAGTGGTAATAAGGTTCTAAGTAGTAGGTCAAGTGACAAGTAAGTTTGTTACTGAAAGTACTTGTCAAGTTTACTTACCACTTGGCTAAACACATGAATTTACTTACCATTTATGATCTATCGTTTTACTTGTCAGAGTGGTCCCTGATCCTTCAACCAATATCATTAGATATGAATTTCTCCTTAAACAGGGTTAAATCAGATACTTAAAAAAAAATCTCATAGTTTCTGTGGCCATCAACTGTTTTTTTTCCAAAAATTTTGCATGCAAACACACCGTCTTACATATTTACTTCCATTTGATACTGGGGTTACTTATTTTATTTTGTGGTAGAATCTACAATTTCGCTTATAAAAAACTATAGGTGAAAGGATCAAATGACAAATAATTCCATCGTTATTGCACATTAGTTTTTTTACTTGTTATTTGCCTTCTTTTTTTGCTGACATCAGTCCAAAATAGGGTTGATATGGTGTGTACAAAATACCTACGGTAGGTAACCTAGGTACCTTGGTAGCATAATACCTACTGGTAGTATGATGCACACTTCATACATAAGAATAAAAATAGCCATATAATGCATTGGCCTTCGAGCTTACGCAATTCGCAGTCAGTTCCGCAGCGCAAATTTTTCATTCTCTGGCGCTTTTTTGGCGCTTTTTAAAATGCTAGCGCCAAGCGCCAATGGCGCCACCAGAAAATAGCGCCAAGCGCCAAAAGCGCCATGGCGCTTTTCGGAGGCATGGCGCCAAGCGCCAATGGCGCCAGAGCATTTTAGCGCCAAGCGCCAAAAGCACCATGGCGCTTTTTGGTTTAGCGCTAGCGCCAGGCGCCAGCGCCATGGCGCTTTTACATCACTACTCTGGTGGCCAATGCATTATGAATGGGTAGGTAGGTAAATACATGCAAAAAATGTCAAAATACCTGTCACAACAATTGAAAACTGCATAGTGATTGGTTGTCTCTACATACACTAGCTTTCAACAGAAATTTAAAAACTCATAAATCAGGTTTGAACACATTTGAGTTTACTGAAATAAGATGTCTGCCAACTCCAGTTGGTGGGGATTAAAAATGATCCATTCCGGTAAATTTGAATACCTTCAAAGCTGATTGAGGTTTTTTAAAGATTTACATGCTTCATAATTCTCATTTTTTGCCGTCTGTCTTCATTGATCGTTTTTCAATTTTTGCGCCATCGTTTCCAGGGGGGTATTCGAGAGGGGGACTTATTCAAGGGGGGGGGGGTACAAGGGGGTATCTTATTCGAGGATTTGCGGTAACTATCAGTAGCATCTAAACATAGTATTGGATATCATCACCAGGTATCACTTGTATATTTTCAAAAGTTTATGATACTAAAGAACCATTTATGACGCACGGCCGTATGTCAGTTTTTGTTCGGCATATCCAGCAGTTATCTAATGATCCGTACACCAACAGCATTTCTCTCCAATCAGAAACACATTTCCTGTCTGATCGTACAAAAAGAAAATGCGAAAGTGGTCATTAATGATGGAAAGGGCACCGGGAAATATGGCACCGCACCGACACCTCTGCCAGTCCTCAGAAAGGACACCTGGCAGTTGGCACCATGGACACCGGCCAAAAAACGGCACCGTACCGACACCGGTGCTATTCTGAAAAAAGGCACCGACACCGGCAGGGCACCTTCGAAAAAGGTCACCGCACCAGCACCTGGTGCCACTCGGTACCGAGCACCGGGGAACCAGTGCCCCGGTGCCTTTCTATCACTAGTGGTTATATATATGTCTTTTTTGATCGTGGTTTACGTATTTATCACAAATACTTTGTCATTTTCATATACAGAGTGAGATACACATCCTGGTAATGTGAGATTATTTGAGTTGCCTGGAAACTTAAGTTTAAAAAAATATATTTATTTACCTATCTTAATTGTTCTTGTTTTTCATAAATATTTGTCCACATGCATATCACTACCTATATCTACCCAGGAAATTTAAGGAAAGCACATGCAATATTTATCTTGTGTCGACAATTAAATCTTCTATTACTAATATGGCCACCCAGGAAAAAATCAACAGCGTAACTGAAAATTGCACTGATGAGGAATATCAGGCTGTGATTGAAAAAGTGATGACTTATGTCGATGTACAAATGGAATCTGATGATTCTGAATGGCAACTCTGCAAGGAAACCTCTGTTGGTTTATCTTTTATTGTTTGGGCGTGGATTACTTATCCATTTTGTAGATAAAGACTCTATGACCTGTAGATTCGAATTATCCCTCCCTTAAGTTCACTTCCCTAGGAAAAAAACACCGAAGTGTATTTACAATTGAATGACAAAGGGAGAAACCCTTTGGCAGACTAAAATTTGTCTGAAAAATACGTACTTTTCTTTTTTTGTGAATACCATACTTTTTTGCAACACTTGAGTAGCAAGCAACTATAAATGTACGATATGATATAAACTGCTGTCGCTTCAGGTTCAGCACCGATTTTTTGGGTTTTTCACCAGCGCCATATCTCCGGCTGTGTGCGAGGTATGGAGCCGATACTTAAGTGGTATGTAGGCGTAACACCCCCCTACCATACACCAACAAGGCTTCGGCGACTTACTACAGTGTGGGTTAGGGTGTCAAAAAAATTTTTGGCGGAAAACGGAAAGGTAAAATATTTTCACTTTACGGAAAACGGAAAGGTAAAAAAAAATTTCTGCCGGAAAACGGAAACGGAAAGGTAAAGAAATTTCACTCAGCGGAAAACGGAAAGGTAAAAAATTTTCAGCTGCCGGAAAACGGAAAGGTAAAAAATTTTTTGCGGAAACGGAAAACGGAAACGGAAATTTGACACCCTAGTATGGGTCGCTGAACATGCCAAAAACACTGTGCAATTTTTGCTGTCCGCGACAAGTTAGGCATCCACACGGTACCCCCCACTGCGGATGCCAAAACTCCGGCTGTGGAGGGCGTAGCACACTGAAATTTTGTGGGGAAGTAGTCAACGCCCCCACCTACTTATACGACACCAGGTGGGGTGCGGCGACCCACTACAGTGTGGGTCGCTGAACAGCAAAGAATATTTTGACGCCAATTTTTTCCGCGTCAAGTCAGGCACCTTTTATTGTGCCAGTCCAACTCAAGTTAGGCATTCAAAATGGGTACCAAATCTTTCATTTGAGGTTTTAGAAGAATAAAAGAGACTTGAAAACTTGGTTTACGGTGCCCTCTAGGCCCTAGGGGAGGTTTAACGCTATTAAAGTGCGTAAAGAACATTGCCCCAAAAATGCCTCCTTGAAGAATTTTGATGGCGGTAAATGCAATGATGTCATAATGATGTCATTGCAGGAACAAAAATCAACTGGTTTTGACACTTTTCCATTTACCCCCATCAAGATTTTTCATGGGGGCATTTTCAGGGGCATGTTCTTTACGCACATTGGAAGCTTTAACCCTCCTCTGGAGGCACTGTAAACCAAGTTTTTAAGTGTCTAATAAAAATAATGATATAAAGTAAATTTTTCATCTGACGCTACATGGGGAGATGGGGTGGGGACTTGGGGAGGGGTGGGGAAGGGTGGGGTGGGTAGAGGTGGGGAAGGGTGGGTGGGGAGGGGTGGGTTGGGGAGTGGTTTATGTTAGGTAACGTTGAACAGGGAATATTAAGGCTTACTGAGTATTGAAATCATTTTTATGCCTCCATGACAATCAGAATACACGAAAAAAAATCAATGTCGAACTTGATGCGAATATGAAAAGTTGTGGGTGCCGGACTTGATGCATACAAAAATCTGCATAAAAAAAACGTCTTATGATCGGCGGCCCACACTATAGTGGGTTGCCAATGGCCACGCCATGGTGTATAGTAGGTGGGGGGTGTTGACTTGACTGCAATCCCTCTAAATTTCACGCGTATAACCCTCCCAGAGCAGGAGATATAGTCTGCGTACTGGAGGGTACCGTTCTGCTGCTTAACTTGTCGCGGACAGCTAAAATCGCAAAAAAAGATTTTGTCGTCTACGGCGACCCTCACGTTGAGGTGTTGCCGCAGCCCCCGCCGCTGGCATATAGTAGAGGGGTGTTATGCCTATATATACCCCAAGTTTCAGCTCCCGATTCCTCCCCCAGCTAGATCTATGGCGATGATAAAAAAATTAAAAAACGCTGCCGAACCTGACGCGACAGCAGTTTACTATAAAATTCATGAACACCTTGGACACGTTTTCAGGACGGCATAAAAATCATGAAGCAGAACTCTACGCAATGGGAGGGGCATATTTTCCGCAGCACGGCCACCGTGCCGGTGAGCGTGTCCGCGCTGGTGTCACGCCCAGACCCCGTAAAAGACCCTGTAAAGTGTTAAAAACCCTGTAAAATGTCATGTGTCATGTAAAGTTGAACGGCACACTCAAATTTTCAGTTGCAGTTTGAACACTTTTTCAAGGGCGGAATTCAAAAGGGCGGAATTAAAATCGGGGGTGGAATTCAAAAACGTCCGAACCGCCCTCGATTTCAATTCCGCACATGAAACGTTCGAACACTTTTTCGACAGCGGAATTGCCTCGAATTGTGCACGGGCGGAATTAATTCAGAAAAGGCGGAAAGCGCAATGCGTTTGAACAATGTCCACACTTTTTTTACTCATGGCGGAATTGTGCATGGGCCGAATTAATTCGGTCAAGGCGGAAAGCGCAAAGCGTTTGAACAACGTACACACTCTTTTGAGTGTGCAGTGTGCCATCTAGGCAAGAAAACATTGGGACACTTTCTAGAGGGTGGAATTCAGTTTCGGTTTACACAAATATGCCACACGGTGAACTTAAATATCTTTTAAACAAGTTGATAGTACTAGAAAATTTCTCTATTCATTTTTGAAGACAAAGCCTAGATCTACCTATAAAATTTTTTTCACAAATATATTTGGCAAGATAAGTGAGATGTGTTTCTCACAACAACCTTCTCTAATGGGTGGAATTGAAAGTCAAGGGCGGAATTGAAAGTGTCCCAATCATTTTGAAACTTGCTGCGTGGAAATGTTATGACACGCAAATCAGCGAAAAGTGTACAAATTCGTCCGGACTCCGTTCGAATGTCCAAAAAATGCCCTAAAAATCCTTTAAAAAATCGTTCGAACTGCACTTGGAGTTCCGCCTTGGTGGAACTCAAAAACGTTCGAACTGCACTTGAAAATTTTGAGTGTGCGGTTGCCCAAAGTGTCATGTGTCATGCGAAAAGATAAAAATCGCATAAAAATAAAAGAATGATGCAGGACTGGCAGCCGGCCAAAATTTCGAAATCATTCTATAAAAGCTTAAAGCCAGGTTAAAAAGCTAAAATATACTAAAAAATAGGCGTATAGCCATTTATTTGGACGAAAGTACCGATTATGAATCTGAAACGACTACTTACACAACTAGAAAATTGGCCACGGGTCAAGTCTAAATACGTGCATCAATCCAAAGGAAAAACTGGACCCCGACTATCGTATTGTATTGACACGTTGTATTCGTATTGACGGCGTGCATGTCTTTTTGTCCGGCATTCGGATGGTCATGTGGTCGGATCCCGGCGGAGGGTTCGGCTTTTTGGCATTTTTTACACAAAAAACTGCCAAATCGTTTTCACAAGGCTTTTCGAGGGAATTCATGCCTGTAAAAGTGTTCGTTCATAATGGCGCAGCACACACTGAAACTTTGCGTTCAGCGTTAGAACGTTTTCGCACGCTGAACCACAAACTATGAAATCAAAATCTAAAGAACACAGCGTTTTTGAAGTGTAAAAATTTCGGCTCGAATGTAAACTCCGCGAAGAATTACAAAATCCGAATTTTTACGCTTCAAAAACCTTGTGTCCTTTAGATTTTGATTTCAGCGTTTGTAGTTCAGCGTGCAAAAACGTTCGAACGCTGAACTCAAAATTTCAGTGTGCGGTGCGCCGATCTGTGCAATACGATCTAACTCCGACTTAATTTTAGCTCCCTCGGATATCGTTCTTTTACTTTTTAATTAGCAAATTTTGGCCGGCTGCCAAGTGCCGTATCGTTCTTTTTTTAAATGCGATTTCTATCTTTTTGCATGATGACACATGGCATTGTATGGGGTCTTTTACATGACACATGGCATTTTACGGGGTCTTTGACACTTTACAGGGTTTTTACAGGGTCTGGGAGTGCCCCCTGGCCGTGCTCGTGCACGCCGGAGGGCCCTACCGCTGCGTGTGGGACCCCCTGCTAAACGAATGCAACTGCTTGAGGAAGGTTGATGAGGTTTGTTGAATGGTGTTTGTGTGTTTAGCCATTGGTTGGATGCAATTGAGGCACATAATTCTAAAAGCTGCGATTACAGCTCAGCGTCAATTTGACGTAAAATGGCGATGTAAAATTAAGTCGTAAAATCAATTACATGAGTGTGGATGAACTACAGGTCTAAAAAAATTTTATGAATAATATTCGTATCAATACCTTTGTCGTATCCAATACATAAATAGTGTAAAATAGTGTTCCCTGACGTAAAATCAAAAATTGAATTTTTCAATTTGCTCTAGCTGTGTCTGATAACACTCTGTATTGGACACGATTAAGGTACTGATACATATATTATTAAAAAAATTGTAGAACTGTAGCATCATCCACACTGATGTAATTAATTTTACGACGTTAATTTACGTCGTCATTTAACGTCAAATTCATGCTGAGCTGTAATCGCAGCTTAAAAGTCGACAAGACCAAAGTTTGAAAATTTCGAGTTAAGCCCAGAAACACCTAGATTAGAATTAAGCTCACCTCTATTGTATTTACGAATGGGTGTGGTTAGTGATGTAATGGCACTGCGCATACTAGTGTACTGCCAGATTATGGTAAACTCATAAATCGGCTTTGAACACATTTGGATTTGAGTTTACTGGAATGAGTTTTTCTTATTCGCCATCAACTGCAGTTGACAGACACCTCATTCTGGTAAACTCAAATGCGTTCATAGCCGATTTATGTGTTTACCAAAATCTGGCAGTAAACTAATGTACGCACGCGCAATGGGACTGCACACCGAGTTTACTACCGGTAAACTAACAATTCAGTAAACTCATATATCAGCTTCAGAGCACATCTGAGTTTACCAGAATGTGTGATTTTTGATCTCCGTCAACTGTAGTTGACAAACAGCTTATTCCCGTTGACTCAAGTGTCGTTCAAAGATGATACCTATATGACTTTACTAAATTGTTAATTTTCTGGCAGTAAACTAGTGACACAACGCAATGTGATTTAGTTGATTAATTAAGCCCTTTCCTCTGGCAACAAAGAACTTCACCGCGTCCTTAAACTTATCAGTTCATGTGCCAATCCCGGACCCTGTAAAATGCCCTGTAAAATGCCAAATGTCATGCAAAGTGTCAAAGGTACGTTCGTAGGTCAAAGGCAAACGTACGTTTGCCATTTTACTGGGCATTTTACATTACTTTACCACTTTGCATGATATTTGACATCTTACAAGGCATTTTACAGGGTCTGGGTGGTAGTGCCCCCATATTTACATTAATCTACAGAGTGCCCCCATATTTACATTAATCTACAGAATACCGCCATCTATGAGCACATTTTGCCACCACTTATGGCCGGTATGGTCTCTTCGCGGATTGACATTAGTATTGTGCGAATGGTGAAGGAAGGACCTGTTCACAAGTTTTACTGTCAGTGGACAGTTTTGATTTTTTTTCTTGGATGGGTAGAAAAGGGTTACAAGTGCCGGGGCAGCATTTTGGCACACATCCTAACAATAGTTCTTGGTGAAAAAGCCGCATGAATTTCGATTCTATTGATGATCAAGGTACTTGCCAGGCATCCAGAAACGGAAACTTAACCAAAAGACATGTAAAAATGTAAAATGTAAAAATTAGGGTTAAAATGATCCTGGTGGCAGTCCCAACCCCTGTAAAGTGTAAAGTAAAGTGTCAAATGTAAAGTAAAGTGTCAAATGTAAAGTAAAGTGTCAAATTAATATCAAATGTAAAGTCAAATGCAAAGTAAACTGTCAATAATCATGCAAAGTTCAGCAATAAAATCTTTTCTTTTTGTTTTGATTGACACTTTACTTTGCATTTGACTTGACATTTGACACTTTACTTTACACTTTACAGGGCTTGGGACTGCCCTCTGGTAGATGGTTCGGCAAATTTCAGGGACTTGGTGGTTCCGGTTCCGATGCCCCAGTCCCAGTCTTGTTCCCGATCCCGAGAAGAAAAATTCCAATTCTCGTCCAGGAATTCTCTAGTGTTGCCGATTAGTCTGACCAAATAATAAGTCCCCAGGGGAATTATTCAGGCAAATATGGTAAAATTATTGCATGCGTTTACAGGTGTGTCAACTGAACTCAAGGATCATGTGGTCGATGAGAAGCATGTCAGGGGTTGGACATACCCTTACGGACTCAAGTTTGCACCGTCTTCAAAGTAAATTTTTACACTTACAGGTGCCTGTGGTGAAGAAACTTTATGTTTTAGCAAATTTTCAAAATGAAATTTACCTACCGTATTTCTTCTAATAGAAGAGCGCCATTCTATTTTTTCAATCAACCTATGTATTCAATTTTTACCTACTGTTCGATTGGAGACTATCGTCCTGTTTTTTCACCAATTTTCTCAACACATTTCTAATTTGAATACAGTCTAATTGTTTATGAAGCTTGAGTAATATTCCAATAATATCGGAGCATCAATTTGAAATTAATTATCTTTGAATGTTTTTAACGTTCTCACGGTTTCGTGTTTAATTTGTTGTGTTTTGGCACACTCCCAACGTTATTTCTACCAGCCGTTCTATTGGAGATGCTGTTCAATTGGAGGGTGCCATTCTATCGTTTTCATTTGCGCGCTAGCATTAAGCGGCGTTCACACGGATGTGTTGTGATCACAAAAATGTGATGACGATGTTTAAGTTGAGGAAATGGATGAAAAGTCCAATTTGGGGGAAAAAATTCTGTTTGTTTGCGTTCTTTGCAGCGCTGGTCATACCTAATTCACTCACAAAAATTATGCCCATGCACTTTGTCGTTAACCTGGCTTTTTTGTCACTGCTAACAAAACTGCATCAAAACCGCCGTGAGCAGTGACCGCCGTTAGATGATCCCATGAAAGATAAGACACCAATTATGATCAACGATGGAAAAAACACAGAAATTGAACACAGAAACTCATTGAGTTTCTGTGTTTTTGTTTTACACAGAAACACGGAAACTCATAAATTTTGAAAAACTCAAAACTCAAATGAGTTTTTTTTTGGAGAACACAGAAACACAGAAACACGGAAACACAGAAAGGTTTTTTGAGTTTTTGTGTTTTTATCAGCGAAGCGGTTGAATGCACATTAATTCAGTTAAACTAGCCAAGATAAGATATGCATGTATAGTATGTAAATATGTACATAATTTACTCATATTTTATAATGGTACAAAATGGACTGGTGAAATAATAAACCCCCCTCGAAATACCCCCCTCCGGGATGATGTACATCATGTATCCAATGTACATGGTGTATTTATTACTGCTAATTTGCATCGCAGCTACACATAGACTGTACTAGGTTGTGTAGCTATCTACATGTTTATTTCAAATATATCCTGTTTGTACGCATTTATAACCTGTTTTGGGTACGTAAATGCTTACTATTTTCTATGATCCTTACAAAACTTTCTGACAAAATAATGAACCCCCATGGGGGTATTTCGAGGTAATATGGTAGTTGTAGTTCAAATCAATTCCGTAGTCTTCCATACAGTGCACATCCTTTGAAGAATTTTGGAGTACTGCTTAAATTGTCGTTTCTGGGCATTTTGTTGCTGGTGTTGTGATGTTGATGTCCTCATTGTGGACATTTTTATGGACTTTTTTGACACTTGAATGAATACACAAATGTTATGTGGTGTTAAAACATGTGTAAAATCAATTTTTTATAAGAAAACCACTGTTTCCAGATTGAAATGCTGTAAATCGAAATTTTGGGGGGAAAACTCAAATTTTTTGGGGAAAACTCAAGTTTTTTAGAAAAAAACTAAAAAAACTCGAGTTTTTACAAAAAACACAGAAATAAAAACAGAGTTACTCAAGTTTTTTTTGAGGAAAAAACTCAAAACACAGGTATTCATTTTTGAAAAACTCAAAACACAGAAAGTGTTTTTTTTTGGAGAACTTACCCATCGTTGATTATGATAGGAACTTCCATTTAGAATAGAATGCATCAACAAAATTTTAATCAAACCATTTCCTTCCAGGGGCAAAGGTCACTCAGAGTTAACGCTCCTGTTTCAAACGGACCCCCATCTGCGTTTGGTGCCAAAAACCGTGCATGAGGCACTCGTACCAACGAACATTGTCACGTGGATAAATTCTATTCGCTCGGAGGGGGCCAAAATGGAAATTGACAAAAGTCTGGTGCTTTTGGGGGGCTGGAAGTTGCTGGATGATTAATAGTGAAAGTTGATAGATAGCATTTCAGCAAAATTAGTTTGTTTCAAGTTGTTGTTTCTGCGTAAATATATGATGTGATAGGATGGCATGTTATGCTAAATATGATTACATTTGCTTACATAAGGTGTAAAATATTACGGAACTTGTTGAAGTGACTTGTGAACTAGCTCCTATTCCTAACTGAGGAAGAGGACAAATGTGAACAAGTGTAAGTTGACGTGAAGCGTCGTCTCTAGTTGACGTTCCGTTATTTTATCAAATGTGATTAGTTGAGTTGAAGTGAATTGACGTGAGTTAGTGTGAAGCAAATTTAGATTGTTTACCAAAGGTTTTGACGAACGTTTTTATTTAGGCGATTAAATACAAAGAATTAAATGTAAATAAAATATATATAAAAGTATACGTAAACAAAGGAATTAATTTACAACTAAATTAATTACTTAAATAAAACGTAAAAGAAGCTCTAATTACCGGAGAAATAAGGCAATTAAAAGAAGGCACTTAATTACGACAAAAGGCGAGAATTAAGTGGCGCGGTTGTGAATAAAGCACCTCAAACAGCGCTGCTGTGAAATAAAGCACTGAGGTGACTTAAAGCACCAAGCGTTAAACTTAGCACCAAAAACAAGCGACTTAATAAAGTGACTACGGCGCTTATTTAGATCCTAGGAAGAGATTCGTGTGAAGTTGACGAGGTTGCAAACACTGCCGATTTTAGCTGTGAAATCGGCTTTTAAGGGCCAGACCGATGGCGATTGGTTTGGCGCCAATCGGTCGGCTCTAATCTCCGATTTTTACCCAACATTTCCAATTGTGAAAGTTCAATCCTTGCCCGCTCGCTTCTCCGATGAAAAGCGAGCTTTACTGGCAAGATAGTGAAAATGTGAGACAAGCCAGACAGCATTTGAAATGGCGCGCGGGCCCGGCGCCCCGCTCGGGGCGGGCCCGCCGCTTAACATAAACATGACGGCGTATTTGCGTGCTGCTTGTCAAGGAAATGTGGCGGAATGTGAGCAATGACTAAGATCTAAATATGTGAACGATGTGAAGCGCACGTTGTAAACAACATCGCTTGAGATATTAATTGGTGAAGGTGAAGATGTTAAAATGGGAATGTAAATATGAATGAAATCTTGACGAGTTGAATTAATTGAATATAAAAGAGAACATAAGAAAGTTAACTTAAATATTATAGGTTTTTACATTTTACGATAATGTTACACACTCCCGAAACTAGAATAAAAATTAAATTAAATTTAATTTTATCTCAGCCAATCTCGGCAAATTGATGTGAAACATAATCAAAATCAAACGCCTGTGATACTCTCATCACTCCTGTGGTAGCAGATCGTCGGCGTCTTCGACGCCGGCATTTTCCCGGCCCTCCTCATGATGCTCGTCCATGGGTTCGACGGCATCCTCCTCAGGCTGGCTGCCTTCCCCGTGTCCGGGCGCCTGGTCTTCTGGGGCCCCCGCTGGTCGTCCCGGCCAGTTGGGGAGTTTCTCAGATTCCTCGGCGAGCCTCTCGAAGGCTTGTCGGAGCGCGTCGGTCTCGTCGACGATCGCCCTCGACGGCTCGGTGGGCTGCCATTGCTCCGATGCTGCAAGCGGTTGGCTTGATAGCAAGGGGACATGGGAGGTTGTGAATGAGGTCGTACACTGTGAAGTGATTGAGTTGAATTGGTCAAATGGTACGGTGGGGGATCTAGTTCTTGATCGTGACTTTCTTCCGTCTCTCCGAGCTCTATGTCGGACTGTGAAGGTGTTTGTCTGAGGAAGGTCACAGATCTTTTTAGATCGTTTAACTTTTGATTTGACCAGTTTTTGATTGATGTTATTGAATTTGTGAAAAGTTTGGGGTATAAAGGAAAATGTTTTGTGTGACAATTTCTGCTCACCTGGGAGCCCTGCGACTCCAGCGAATCTCTTGAGTCGCTTTTGCAAGGGCTCGCGGTCAGGGATCGCGTCTTCCATTGTGACTTCCGTTGTGACAGGCTCGGTGACTGTGAGTCTGGCATTTGGTGACGAGCTCTGCGGTTGTGACTCGCAGGAGGGTGCAGGTTTTGTGACCCGGCGCGCCCCCGTCTCCATTTCGATTTCTTCGGCGCGTTCGGTACTATAACCGATCGGGGGATCCGATCTAGGCTGTACCGTGCGTCCTGAAAGCCGTTTGAATGGAGAAACTCGTTTGAGGGGTGTGACAAACTTTGAAGGTAACTGTGACGAACTTGACGATTGTGACGATTGTGTGACGATTTGGTTTGACAAAGCGGGTTTGTTGAAACCGCTTGCCGGCTTCTTCTGGCGGTTACGTCGCCGTCGCTTACCGATTTTTCCTTGTTGAACGGGCGGGGGCCCCTGTTGTTTGGGCTTCTGTCCCTTCTGCCCTTTCTTCGGAAAAAACCCTTGATGTCTGGCAGCATACCCCTGCCGGTTACGAGCCGCCACTGCATGTAAACATAACCAATATACCCAATACAAGCAATTGTGATAATAATGAGTATGATGTTCACAGCTGTTTGAAGTGGCCCAGTAAGTAACGTATCTAATGCTGACGCACCACCTGTGACACTACCGTGAATGATGTGACCCAATTCTTTTCCTACACCTTCAAAATATGCACCAACCCCTTGGCCGATGCCAGCAATATATGCTTGCACTGCTTTAGGATCGTTGGATTTTGTTGCAATATAATCGACTGAACGTGTGACTTGTTGTTCGAGTCGTTGCAAATTTTGAAAGTGATGATGTGCAGCCATGATACTGAATGCAATGTCAGTCATGCTTACACCTGGTGACCCGGAAACATTTAGTGTGAATGGTTTCCACGAGCCGGCCCAAATTAATTCAATTGGGAGTTTTGTGACGTGCAAATTCGTTGGTCCGTTTTCGTTGGCCCATGAATTATCATTTAATTGATAATATTTGTGATCTTTCATGAGACAATGATCTATTGGTGAATGTGTGATCAGATCATTGGTACCAGGAGCAACGAACATAATATGTGGGTGATTTGTGACTTTGACCGGCAGAAATTTATAACAAGTATTGTTATATTCGTGTTGAAAATAAATAATTTCTGCTGTGACTGGTTTACAATCCCAGAACATTAATATATCTCCATGCCATTCGGCATAGAGATTTTGACGTCCTAGCAATGCTCGCAAGCCAAGTGTGGGATTGAATGTGACAATTGCATGAATTATATCTAGTTGGGTCTGACGGATGTGACATAATTGTTGCCAGATAGATCCAAATTGTTTTTGTTCTAGATGTGCAATTTTGTCAACTTCGTATTGTTGACGAGCTGTGAGCAAGTGAAATACACCAACATCAAGATTTGGTGCGAGTTTGAAATGAAGAGGAGCTTTTTCGGTTGGAGGCTTTTTCAATTTCTTAAGTTGATATCGAAGAAATTGAATGAATGCCGAGCCCTGGTCAATATATTTTGCGTCTTTTGGCACGCATTCTGCATTATTTGGGAATTGTTGTGATCTCCATGTGACTGAAAATGCAGCTTGCAATTTTTCCACTATGTAATGATTTTGTGAATATTGCGCATCAAATTGACCAATCTCTTGGAATGCACACTGCTTGTTAAATGCGGTAGCATTCCATAAAGAGACGCCATTGTCGCTGTCATAACAATAGCCGGCTTGTGGGTTGCAATGTGACAGATCTTGGATTTCGGAAACTATTTTCTTTCCATCAAGACTTGCGACCACACCTTCCTCTATGTGAAAGTTCATTACTGTGTTACTCAGATTGTGACAAAAGTAACAATAATCGATGTGAAGTGATTTGTTAGTGCTCCACAATGCATGACCGATTTTTATTAAGGGTTCGCCTTTCCAAGTTTTATTTTGGTAGGCGATCATGCAATCGTAGGTTGTGACTCTGTGATTTTTAATGATTTCTGGTGGCAGCATAGCTTTTCCGCCCACCAGACTCATATACGTGACTATAGTATGCTCTTGTTGAAAGCATCTATAAATTGGTGTTGTTTGCGGCTGAACACGCAACGTCCATATGGATACCACAATATCCTCTATGGCTGTGACTTGAGGAAAGTGACATGTTACTTTTTCCGGAAGTTGTATTGCGTGCCCAGTGCGTGTTTTATGGCACAGATTAAAAGTTTTGTGATATTGATCTGTCCATGTGAGCGCGTTGGCTAATTTTGATTGTATTAGCAACGAAAGCGCCATTAAATGCGACACGTTTCCCCAGAACGAATATGTGCCAGTGTAGCGACATGTTCGACGTGGGTTTGCGCGTCTTGCATCTTGCTGTGAAGATTGTGATTGTTGATGTGATTTTTCAGTTTGTGAATCATCACCCTTATCAGGTGAAGGCTGTGAATTATCATCATCCTTTACCTCAGTGTCGATTTTATATTCAACACCGTCCTCTGTGTCGATTTCAAGAGGTACTAGGTTAGATGGAGATCTACGTGTGCGACGACCGTTACTTGACAATACTGTGACTGCACGTATTTTGCCATCGCTTGACACGTGTATTTCGTGAACGCGGCCCATTTGCCACATGCCGCGTGGTTGTTTATCGTCTGTGATTAACACCACTTGGCCACGTTTGGGAGCTTCGTTGATTGTGCCTCTTTTCAAGCGTTGATTTTTTGCTCGATCTTTGAGTAGGTCAATGTATTGACGTGACCACTCATACCAAAGCACTTCCCGATTGTGACGAATTTGGTCCCAAAGTAATGTGATGTCATCTCTGTCCTTTTCAGGCACAGAATTGAGTGCAATTTCGTCGATGCAGTTGACGTCATTGACACGTGGGGGTGTGAGTGTGTAGGTTTTTTCGATTTGTGAGGGTGTGAGGTTGAAAGATCCATCCGTCATTCTTTCCCATTCCTCTTTTGGAATTTTTCGCATGGGTTCAATCGTGGTGGAATCGAGTTCCAACTCACGTTTTTCATCCATGTAACATGGTGGTGGGGTGCCCCAAAGAAAATGTATTGGGCGCAGTATCGCTGCACCAATGTCTGTGTTTGACAAGTATGACAATGGTCGCGTATTGACGGAGAATTCGACGTCAAGCATGACTGTGAGAAATTCATGCCATGTGAGACAACGTCGTCCGCATGCTTTTTTGAGCAAGCGTTTGACTAAACCTACCATGCGTTCATACACGCCGCCCTGCCAAGGACTATTGGCTGTGATAAAATGCCATTTTACGTCCGGTAGCATTTTGACGCAATTTTTGAATGCTGGGGCATTGTCGGACCAAATTGTGTCCGGCATGCCTCGACGTGAAATAAAACGATTTAGAGCCATAATTGTGTCGGCTGTCGAGACACTATTAGTTGACTCTAAATGGATGGCGCGTGTACTGAAGCATGTTAGCAACAAAATGTGTTGACTGTGACGGGTTCCGTTCTGTGAATAAACTAACGGTCCCATATAATCAATGCCAATATGTTGAAAGGGTTTGATTTGTGATTGAGTTCGAGTGACAGGTAATGTGTGAAAATCAGGTAATGTGAATGGACCTCCTTCCGCTTTGCGGCATGTGACACATTTTCGCAAAATTTTTGCAACTACCTGCTTGGCACTTGACAACCAGCAGTGTTCGCGTAAATCTGCTAAAGTGTGAAGCATGCCACTGTGACCAGCAAGCTCATGAAAATGAGTAACCACTAGCGTTGTTAACCACCCTGTCTTTGGCAGGTAGTAAAACAACGAAGGGTTTCGATGTTCTTTGTGAGACACACGCGTGACACAATATAATAAATTATTCCACGCGTCCCATTTGAGCATGTGGTGTTTGCCAAGTTGCGCTTGTGAAATGCAACTGGCACATTCCTCTGCCTGTGAAATGCGCAATACATGTCGAAATGCTTCGTTCAAATCAGCTTGTGTGATGGGTTTTGATAAATATTCGCTTTCGCGCTTTGCAGCTTTGTGCATGGAGCGATTTAGCCAATATGTTTTGACACGAAGCAGATATACGACAGTACGCAACAATTTTGACAGTGTTGAAAATCGTCGAATGTCGATTTCGAATGGATTTGAAGGGATGTGACGTTGTCGACTTTCGACAAACGGATTTTGAGGAGTGACATTTTGTGACAAATTGGGGTCCAAGTTGACAGGTACTTGCTGTGCAAGAGCATTAGCTGGTTGTGAATCAGGCTGTGAAACGGGCTGTGAAGTTACTGCTCCAGCATATAAAGGTCGACTGATGTGAATGTCGCCTTTCGCAAGTTCTTCGGTGACAGGTTGCGCTTGATATTGCGAAATGTCAAGCATGGTTGAATTGAGAGGTTCAGCTAAAAATGTGGGTCCGGTGAACCACATAGTTTCGATCATTAGTTGATCAAAAGTGCAACCCCGCGACGCGATGTCGGCTGGGTTGTCTTTTGTAGCAACCTTGCAAATTTGAATGCAATGTTTTGACATTAGTGAATGGATTTTTGTGACCCGATTGTTGACAAAAGTAGCCAGCGGCTTTGCAGTATATAGCCAGCCGATGACAACTGTACTATCGGTCCAGAGGAAATTACTGTGAATTTTCCATCCACCCAGCTCAACGAGTTCATGATGTAAATAATCGATGAGCTGTGCACCAATTGTGACACCTAGCAATTCCAAGCGTGTGATTGTGAGGGGTTGACCCTGTTTTGACGGAAGTGGGGCTAGTTTTGTGCGAGCTGTGAGAAAACCACTAAAATATCGGTCATCTTCATAACCGTATTCGTCAGGTGAAATCGCTTGTTGACGCAAATAAGCGCAAATGGCGTATCCATCTTTTGAGGCATCGCAAAACACATGTAATTCTAATGGTCTTGTGACAGCTTTGACATCGATGCCAAAAGAGTGAAATGATCGCGGGAATTTGATTTGACTTATGGACGAAAGATGTCGTTTTAAATCGTCCAGTAAGTCATCCGCCTCTGGGTCTTCAATGAGTTCATCCCAGGTTGTGATATTGCACCTTTGAATTATTTGTGATACACGAAATTTCAACCGAAATAACGCGGGTGCTGTGACGCCAATAGGATCGTATGTTGAAGCCAGCAATTTGTTTAAATTGCGGCGTGTGGCTGTGACAATGAGCGTGAAATCTTTTTTGGGAGCTGGCACCGCAATGGTGTCTTCAATGTGATCGTAAACGAGACCCATTACTTTGATGTATTGTGACTTTTTCGGGTTGAGGTCATCGGGTTTGATTTTTTCCAAGACCATAGGCGAATTTGTCATCCATTCGCGCATGTTGAAATTTGCTCTAGCAAAAACAGCTTTAATTAAACGATAGAGCTGTATTGCATATTTGTCATCATCTACGCTGATAACTAAATTATCAACGTAAATGCTGTTGAGCAACAGCTCCAGTTTCATTCGTTCATTCGTTTCAGCGGGATGCATGTGAGCTAATTCCTCTTCTAGGTGATATTTGATGACAGTTGACAAAATGGATGGACTACATGTGAGTCCAAACAACACCCTTGTGAATTGCATCATTTGAATATTGTCTTCATGTGACGGAATGGTGTCATCACGCAACCAGTAAAATTTTGTGAAAGCGCGTGATTTTGGGTGAAGAGCAATTTGTAAAAATGCTTTTTCAATATCTGCTAATAACACCACTTTTCCGGCTCTGAAGTGAAGCATTAATCCGAGCGCCAGGGGTGTGAGAACTGGGCCTCGGAATAAGCAATTATTGAGACTTGGCTTGCCTGCAGAACCATCATACACTATTTGACATGTTGTCGATCTGCCAGGTGTGAGGACAGGTTGGTGAGGTAAGATGTGTTCTTGCAGACCATCTTGTGAACCATAGACGGGTTCGATGACCCCCTTGTGAAGTTGATCTGAGATGACTTTCGCGTATGTAGCGAATAAATCGGGATCTTTTCGAAACCGTTTCAACAGTGACAGAAAGCGACGAAATGCTTCTGCATTGTTAGTTGGCAATTCTTGAATGGTTGACTTGAATGGCCAATCTACGCTATAGCGACCAGTTTCTGGATCAAGAGTAATTGATTCCAGAATTAACTGTTCAGCTATGTCGTCATCATGTGATAAGGGATCATCTGTGATACCTATTGACTCGAGACTGTGAAATTGAAATAATGTCTCTTGGCCAACAGCAACAGCTGATGAAGCATGTGAACTGCATGAAACCATGAATTGATGTGGGGAAATGTCGGGTGTTGTGACGAATGATTGTGAGGACGCATTTCCGCCTAACATCAACCCAAGTATTGATTCGACTATGATCAAGCCAGATGGGAGTTCGATTTCTGTTGGTCGAATATCGAACTTCCAATAATAGTCTTGACCAATGACTACATCTGGTTGACATAGTTTGTGACAAAATTCTTCAGTCATTTCGGTCAATTCAAGCGGTTCCGCGAATTGTTCTTGTGCATGTTCACCGTACACAATGTAAATGACTGTTTTGTCGTCTTGTGACAAAGGAGGTGGGCATGCATATGTTGCCAAATTATCCACTGCACGTAAAGTGAGCGGAATTTGTAACATATTGCCCTTATTGTCAACGTGTTTGTAAATAGGCATGACAGCCTCGACCAAAAACGTATTGACTGTGACAGGCGTTTTTGTCGCAAACACGTTCATTTGAAGAACAACATCTCCTTTGTTTTCAAAGTTATACTCATTTGCCACGGATGCTTTAATGTATGAATATTCGCATCCAGTGTCAAAGAATATTAACAAAGGGTCTGTGACTCGATTTAATTCAGCGTCTTTATTAATTAATGAAGCCTGGGCCACTTGCAAACGAACAATAGGTGCAAAATCGAACTCACATTCTTGTTCGGCCTGCTGCCTGGTAGCGGGGTTGGGGTTACCGTAACCCGCCTGTGCGCTCAGCACCTCCACCGTGGGCCTGTGACTAGGTTGAAGTGGCACCGACGATGACATTTGATTCGGGTTGAGGTGTGGGTACACCTCGTACCGTTTCTGCTGGAAGCCGCGGATTTTGGCCTCGACAGTCTCCATATCTGTGCCTTCCTGGATGAGATTGGCACGGAGCGTCGTCCACAGCTCGTTCTCGCTGTGATATTTGCGGGCTTCCTCCTGAGCTTTCGCCTGTTGTGCGTTAGCGGGCCTCGGCCATTCGCCCATGTCGAGCGGGCCGTCCATGTCCAGCTGGTACAGCGTGTTCTGTCTCCACCGGAAATCGTTTTCATCCGGTGGGATGACACACACGCTCATCGGTTCCGTTTGTGAGGGCGGATACGATGGCGGTGCATGTGACGACGCCGCGCCCGTTGTGATTACCTGAGCGTTGACGAAATTAGCGCTCGTTGCTTTGACAAAGGCTTTATTTTGTGAATTGTTTACCTGACGCCTGGCGGGTGCCTGTCTGGTAGGACAGAACGCCCCGTGATGCTGACCAATCTGGCGACAGTAGTAGCAACTCAATTGTTGAGTGCACTGTGCCGCTTGATGGCCTCTGCGCGTGCAGCGCGTGCACACGTCGCCCAAAGCTCGCAACCGTTCAGTGCGCTCTCTCGGTGTGACGTATTGAGGGCAATCGGTTGTGTAGTGCTCTTTGACGCCGCAGAACAAGCACTCGAATTTCGGCTGGCGATAGTTAGCAGCAGGTTGTGAGGGCTGCTTTTGACTAATCGCTCCGATCGCCGGAGTTCTGGGAGGTTGAGTGGAATTTTTATTTTTTCCTTGTGATTTACCAGCGTTAGCGTTGGTACCAGCAAAAGCAACCGTATTGTGAATAGGTTTTGGTTTTGAAAAGGTATTTTGTGATTTATTTCCCTTTTTCTTTTGCTGTTGCCAACCTCCTCCATTTTGTGGCTTTTTTACCGATGAATTTTGTGATTTCTGAACAACAGTTGAAGATTGTGAACTTTGTTGTTCAGTTTTCATCGCGTCTAACCGAGCACGAGCAATGGTAGTTAATGCATCGACAAACCTGACGACTGTGAGTTCGGTGTCGCCGGTTACAGCGGTGCGCATCGAATTCCGGTGTTCTTCTGTGACGGCAAGAACAATATTATCGGGAAGATAACCACGAATTATTCTTAACACTGCACCAGAATCGACACTTTCACCTCTTTCTTTAAGTTGATTGAGAGTTGACAAAAGGGTTCGTGTGAAATTTGTGAGAGAGTCTCCTCTTGACGAAGGTTTTTCAAGTGAATACAATTTATCCCAAAGGGCTGCTTGTACCCGATGCGTTTCACCAAAATTTGATTGTAACATGGTGACCGCTGTGATGTAATCTCGACCATCACCTTTTAATCCGGCCAGCAGTTCTGCTGCTGGACCGGTAAGGCTGAGCTTGAGGTATGTGTATTTCATACCCATTGACAAATTAGCTCGGTCGTGAATTTGAGCTCGAAAAATCTCCCACCAAGCTGCCCATTCTAACGGATCACCGCTATATTTAGCAAGCTCGATTTTTGGTAACTTTAACAAAGTTTCCGGTTGTGAAGGTTGAGAACTACTTCCCATATTGACATTGTTGTAAGGGGGTTGTGAAAGGGGTTGAGTAGTTAAATCAACAGTGGACTGACCTTTCAAGGAAAGTATCAACCTTTCCGCGGATTTGATGTGCGCTTGGGCGGACGCAATCCTCGATTCCAGCTCATCCATGAGCATCATCGCGTTGTTCGAGCCAGAGTAGAGCGCGCGATCCAATTTTGCGTTGGCGCTCTTTATCTCCTCGGCCGCTCCGTCTTCGTCTCTGTCTAGGCTTATGATGTAATCTTGGACAGTGGTTGTGAATTTGTCCATAGCCGTAGACAGGTCCGAGCGTTTCATCTCGGCCTGGTAGCCGTAGGCCTGAAGTAGTTCTAATACTTCCTCCGCCGCCCGTATGTTGACGGCGGCGGGTTGTGACTCGTCTTTGACGATTTTAGGAATCGGTTTGGATGTGAATCGCAGCACTCCGTTGCGCACTCCAGTCAGCGCCCGGCTATGCTGAGTCAACGGATGAGCTGTGTCGAACTCCTCAACGTTGCTCGCAGGCATAGCTGCGGCGGCGGCGGCGCGCTGAGCGCGTATGCGTTCGTCGGCCATAGCAAAGTTTGATCAATTTATTGCTTATTAGCAAAGTGGTAGCTAGCTGTGAACGAAATAAAATAATAAAAATAAATATTTCGAATCTTGTGACTTGTACTTGTAAAATCGTAAGTATTTATGCACGCGCTACTAACGATTTTGCGTCCAAAACCGTATTACTGTAACCCCGTGCGTGTGACTCAGGCTGTGAAAAGCAATTTCCAATGAAATTTCGCGCGAGACGACTTAATTAGAGTGACCAATTAGTTTTAATTAGTCACCCTGCTCGCTGCGCCATGTAAAATATTACGGAACTTGTTGAAGTGACTTGTGAACTAGCTCCTATTCCTAACCGAGGAAGAGGACAAATGTGAACAAGTGTAAGTTGACGTGAAGCGTCGTCTCTAGTTGACGTTCCGTTATTTTATCAAATGTGATTAGTTGAGTTGAAGTGAATTGACGTGAGTTAGTGTGAAGCAAATTTAGATTGTTTACCAAAGGTTTTGACGAACGTTTTTATTTAGGCGATTAAATACAAAGAATTAAATGTAAATAAAATATATATAAAAGTATACGTAAACAAAGGAATTAATTTACAACTAAATTAATTACTTAAATAAAACGTAAAAGAAGCTCTAATTACCGGAGAAATAAGGCAATTAAAAGAAGGCACTTAATTACGACAAAAGGCGAGAATTAAGTGGCGCGGTTGTGAATAAAGCACCTCAAACAGCGCTGGTGTGAAATAAAGCACTGAGGTGACTTAAAGCACCAAGCGTTAAACTTAGCACCAAAAACAAGCGACTTAATAAAGTGACTACGGCGCTTATTTAGATCCTAGGAAGAGATTCGTGTGAAGTTGACGAGGTTGCAAACACTGCCGATTTTAGCTGTGAAATCGGCTTTTAAGGGCCAGACCGATGGCGATTGGTTTGGCGCCAATCGGTCGGCTCTAATCTCCGATTTTTACCCAACATTTCCAATTGTGAAAGTTCAATCCTTGCCCGCTCGCTTCTCCGATGAAAAGCGAGCTTTACTGGCAAGATAGTGAAAATGTGAGACAAGCCAGACAGCATTTGAAATGGCGCGTGGGCCCGGCGCCCCGCTCGGGGCGGGCCCGCCGCTTAACATAAACATGACGGCGTATTTGCGTGCTGCTTGTCAAGGAAATGTGGCGGAATGTGAGCAATGACTAAGATCTAAATATGTGAACGATGTGAAGCGCACGTTGTAAACAACATCGCTTGAGATATTAATTGGTGAAGGTGAAGATGTTAAAATGGGAATGTAAATATGAATGAAATCTTGACGAGTTGAATTAATTGAATATAAAAGAGAACATAAGAAAGTTAACTTAAATATTATAGGTTTTTACATTTTACGATAATGTTACACATAAGGTACCTGTATCATCTTGACATATACCTTTTAATAGTGCACAGGAAATGTTATTTTTATACTTGTGACCATATATTATGAGATTAAAATGAAATTTAAGTATTTTGAATGTCTTTTAGGCCTAAAGATGTATTCTCTAATTTTTAGATTTTTCAAACACTAACTCCTAAATTTTCATGAGTAAAAATTTAAAAACACATATTTTACAGTTTATTGGTAAAAATTACTGTTGTGTTTCTTTCATGTTTTCTTGGGTAAAAGTAATGAAAATACCTTCTTTTACATTTTCATGTGAAAATACTTTTGTTTCTTTTATATTTAGTCCAACTAAAAATGTTTACTGTTTTTTCAAGTAAATTTGAAACAGTTATCGTTACGTATACTTCATTTCGTTTTTTAACAACCCTGTGCTTGTGCCTGGGCAGCCATGTCGGCCATCCGATGTCGATATAAATACCGTATTGCATCGAATTGTATTGTAAGCAGACCCTCTAATGAGACATTCTCTAATAACAGGTGCAATTGTGACATTTAGAACTTGACGGAATAAATAATAGGCTTCCCTCCATAAGAGGTATACCTCCAATTAGAGACAGAGTTGGCATGGCAGCGTGCCAGAAACGCGTAAAATCACAAAAACACAGTGGCCAAATATAGCTGAGAACGATGAAAGCGGTGCCGAAGAGCTACCAGGGTTGTTAAAAGTACCAAACTTTTTTCCAAACTACCAAGTATACTCGACGGACCGCACGCTATGCATTTTTCTGAAGGAAACACTCCATCATGGAGTCATCATTTATCAAATAAAAATAACTCGAGCAAAATAAGGAAAAAACACGACGGGAAAAAACATTCCTCGTTTGTACGCATCTCCGCCTTTTTCTTTTTTCAAATATTTTTCTTTTTGTGTAAGTGCATACATAAGTATCCAGCTCGCGCGTTATCGACCAAGACATAAATAATTCTGGACGCATACTTTGCGGTCCGCCAAGTATACCAAAGTACCAAGTACCGAACCAAACCAAGTAGGTATACACCAAAGTAAATTTTTTTACCCACCCCTGAGTACAGAATGTAAAGTATTTTTTGCTTTTACTTGAGTGAATACTTTTTCCCTTGAAAATGTAAAAGTGAGTATTTTAATCATTTTTGCTATAATTTTCACTCAAAATAATCTATTTTCATACATTTTTACCCAGTTCATGTGCTTTTGCCTAGCAACCTTTTCAGCTAATTTTGGCTACCGTATTTCCTCGAAATACCCCCCCCCCCCTCGAAATACCCCCCTCCCCTCGAAATATCCCCCCTCAAAATGGACACTATGAACTTATAAACCCCCCTCGAAATACCCCCCCCCCCCAATTTAGTGTATAGAGAACGTAAATGACAAAGGCTTCGGTTTGTCATCTGGGTAATGCAAAACACACGTTAAAAACGATGACTCTGTTATGTGAGAACAGTGATTATACGTCTACACACTTATACAAGTCTTTAGAGTCTTATAAATGGCGATTTTTGTTGCATTTTCGACGTCTGCGTACGTTTCAGACGACAATTTAGTACTTGGTTTTCAAAAAATTTCTGGCGAAATAATAACCCCCCCTCGAAATACCCCCCCCTCGTTTAACCCCCCCCTCAAAAATCTCACTATGAAACAATAAACCCCCCGGGGGTATTTCGAGGAAATACGGTATATGTGCTTACCGTATTTGCACTAATTACCACAGGGGGTTTATTTTTTCAGAGTGGAAAATTCGGGGGGGGGGGGGTTTAAACGAGGTATACTTACAATTGGAGGTAACACGACAACAGAATGCCCGATACCCGATTCACCATACGATATAAATATAGAATAAAACCCAACCCTATCCACCAAAATCCAACCCCATCTCCACGAGGTCTCCAAGCAACCAAAGACTTCAACAATCCATAAACCTACCCTAGGTCCCTCACTTTGATCCCGCCCGCCCAAAGAGCGATGATTCTGTTTGTCGCCGAGCCCAGCCGAGTCGCAAACTTCTCAAACTGCAGTCGATCAGCCGCGCGGCAAGAAGTCGCGCCGCTCAGCCGCTGAGCGGCGGCGATGCGTCAACTGAGCGCGACGGCAGCTGCAGTCCGGTCGCTGGGCGAGTTGCCTAGAGCGGCTTACGGTAGGATGATGGGTGATAAGGGGGGGGGGGTTAAAGTTGCGAGTTGGGTTGTTTTGGTGGAGTTTTTGTGGTTGTAGTTGTTGGTATTTACGTGTAGCAGGGGTTGTAGTGGCGGAAGGTACAAATAAGCGCCGGAGAATTGAATATGCGAACTACGCGGCATTGGATGTCGACACCTCGATTGCCAAAGCCCTGTTGCTATTGGCTGGCTAGTGTAGTAATGTAAAAGCGCCATGGCACTGGCGCCTGGCGTGTGCTCCAAAGCAAAAAGCGCTGTGGCGCTATTGGCACTTGACGCAATGCCTGAGAAACGCGCCACGGCGGTTTTAACGCTTGGCGCCATTTTTTGGTGGCGCCAGGAACAAAAGCGCCTTGGGCTGGCGATTGGCGCTAGCGCAAAACGTGAAAAGCGCCATGGCGCTTGGCGCCATTTTGCCGCTTGGCGCTATGGGTTAGAAAAACGCCACGGCTGTTTTGGCGCTTGGCGCCAAAATGTTGGTGCTTGCAACATCACTATTCGCGACCAGGGTTGGCAAAATCTCAGAAAAAAATAAAAATAAAATAAAAATAAAATAGAAAATTAAAGAATAAAATAAAAATAAAATGTAAAATTGAAGAAAAAAATAAAAATAAAATACAATTTTAATAAAAATAAAATACAATTTTAGTAAAAAGAATTTTACTTAAATCAATCCTGGTCACGAACTACAATAAAAAATAAAAATAAAATGAAAAATTGAAGAACAAAATAAAAATAAAATGGAAAATTGTAGAATAAAATAAAAATAAAATACAATTTTAATAAAAATAAAATACAATTTTAGTAAAAAGAATTTTATTAAAACCAACCCTGTTCGCGACACTTTTCCATCTATGCAAGCATGCGAGCGTGGTTGGCGTGAAATCTCGTTTGAAACGGCGAGAATGGCAGAGAATGGAGGCAGGCAGAGAGAATGGCAGGCAGAGAGGCAGAATGGAAAATATCTTTAAAATAAAATGTGAAGATCGAAAATGGAGGTCGAAATCCAGTGACTTTACAGAGAACATCGAACCTGTATACAAGTCAGTAAAAACAGTCTGGCATTCACAGTGAACAACACTTTATCCCACCACATCACCTTATAAATTCTTTCGTTCCCGCCAATGTCCCCGAAATGGCACTCACAAAATGGAACCTTTAAGCAAACTATGGCACTTGCCAATAACGGATCTTACCCAACAATTAGCGCGACATGCGCGCGCCTATCATTCGGCATGCTTAACGTAAATCGGTCAAAAGCCTTTTGCACAATGCATGCATCAAGTGTGCCAGCGGGCCAAGGCAGTGATCGGTTTCCGTTTGATCATTTTATGACACCGCTGGGTAGATTTTTTAAGGGTCCGATTTGAGGATGTGAAATTTGCGTGGTGTTAAGCGTTTTATTGAGGTTAAAATTGGGGCTGAAATTGATGGTGGATTGGGCGAAATCTTCCAGGTTTTCAGTTGTGGATTATTTTGGACGGTTTTTCGGGCAACCTCGATTTGTTTTGATTTCATTCTCTTCGGTGAGACGTTTGATTCTCGCTGAAATTTGACTCGACTCGGCTCGCAATATAAAACACGCAACGGAAATGCTACCACTCGATGTCATATAAAAGAAGGCCGCAAAGTCAGTCGGACTCCAATCCAGACTGCTTTACCGCTGTTTACAGCGGTTATTTCTACTGACTTGTAGTTATTAGATTTCTATTGACGACACAAATCGGGTGACCCCCCGAAAAACACGTAGAAATGGCCGGGCCGCCAGACAAGGTAAGCATTTCTTATTTCACCAAAATTCATCACCCCAAAAAATCAAACATTCAAAAATTTATGCAAATCTCCCACACAGCGGCGGCCAGAGTGGCCGCATCGAAAGCGAGCAAATAACCAAACGTGGACAAAAATACCGAATCGAATGCCAACGGGCGCGTGGATGCCGAGCACGCTGATCCTGTGCTCGGTGGCGATCATGGCGGCGGTGGCGGCCACGCCGGTCGACTTCACCATAAGCAACACGCAGCCGGCTGTGGGAGAAAGTGTCGATGTGACGCTGCAGTTTCCAAATGGTTGGTTGGAGCGGAGGGACCGTTTGATTTTGTTTATTTTTGGTTTCGGTTTTGAAAGCTTTTATTATATTGGAAAGCGCTATTATTGGCTCTGTAATGGACTTTGCTCGGCTTTTAGGAGCTCGCATAATGGAAAAAGGCTATTATTTCAGAGTAGTCCGCCAGCGCGCGAGATGTTCGACTTGTGTCTATCAGTCAGCTTTTTTTATGGCGCTGCACACACTAGTTTGTAGTCAGTAAACACAAAAGATTTAACTAAAAATCAACGTTGAATCGAGTTTACTGAAATTAGGTGTTCATAGGCTACAGCTGACGGATGTACCTAAGTTTAATGGCGCAGCTGCACAGAATATACTTAGGTAGTCTCAAGCCTATGTAAGCATATATAGGTAAACTACCGTATTGCCTCGAATTAACCCCCTTGAATTAACACATTTTGTCGACGACAAGCAATAACAGGTTATTTGTTGTCCTTATGTAGCGCGAAATTCCGATTGGCTGGAGCAAAAGTATTTCTCACCTACACACTGTAGTTTCCTGTGGCCAGAGTCTGGGGTGGCTCCAGGTTGTAAGGTGCCAGGCAGGGATATAATTGTGTCGGAATCACACAACCCTACTGAATTCCGCGGACATTTAAAAAATGGCATTCGACAACTTTTATCATAATTTTCGTTGATATCATGGCTGTATTTAATTTTTTAACATTCCTTCTTTTTCAAATTTCTCGTAAGGCTGGTTCTATTTGTTCAATAATGGTGATTGACATTAGCCTGCAGCCTGATGGTTGTCTTTTGCAACTGTCTGACACAAAAAAGGTGCATTGACAGTTTAAAGGGATGTTTAAAGGCGGTTCTAATGATGTCATACTTAAATAAAGATACAAGGAAAGTTATAGGTGAAAAAGGTAAGATAAAAGTAGTAGGTCCCCTTACGACAAAATTGATTAGTCAAACCGCAAGTAAATATCGTCTTTTGTGAATGAAGGTGCTCGTAAGTTATAAATTTACTTGCAACTTGATTTCCCACTATCACTCTTATTGTCACTTGTCTACCTGCGTAATTAGTTCGCCTCGCTGCACACGCGCATAATTACCTTCCAATCACAACCAAATTGAATCTAATAAAACACCCGAAAAACCCGTGTCGCGCAACTACCCCCCCCCCAACCACACAAACCCCACCAAACACCCCCCCCCCCCCCCCGCAGACGCCTCGATGACCATGACGTACTCGTTCGGGGACGGGTCGTTGGTGCTGCAGGCGGGCAACGACCACACGGCCGTGTCGCACGCGTTCGCCCAGGCGGGCGTGTACACGGCCATCGTGTGCGGCGACAACGTCACCGTCACTTGCAGCGCGCTGCCCGTCAGTTTGGGGTGGGGGATTGGAAATAGTGGGAAATCTGAAATGTCATGTAAAGTGTCAAAATGTTATTTTAAATGCCCTGTAAAATGGCATCGATGTCATTTGATGTTTATGACTTTTCTGAGGATATGAAAAATGTGAAAAAAGTTCGATAGCCGACAGCAGTGATACGATAAGTTGAATGACAGTATCCACTCATTCATTTGATATTTTCGACATCGAGACTTTTTAAAAAACTCCCGGTATGATGACTCCATTCCATCAATGCTCACTTGAAAAAAACAACAACAAATCAACAAACAACAAGTTCCACATGTATTCAAAACCGTTGACACATTCCCAATTACCCCTCAATCAACCAACCAACCCCAGGTATTCGTGGGCGTGCCAACGAGCACAGTGCCCCTGCGGCTGGTGTATGACAGGGCCCAAGCGTACAGCGCGGCGGCGGTGCCGTTCACCATCAACGACACCACCAGAGATAGTTGGTTTGAAATGATTTTGGGGCTGATTTAAGCAGTCAAGCTGTTGAAGCAGAAAAGGTAGAGAAATCGCGAAAAATCTGTTAAAAGAAGCTAAAAATATTTACTGTATTTCTTCGAATTAACCCCCTTGAAATAACCCCATGTCTGAGCGACCTGGGGAAATATAAACCCCCTTCGAAACTCCATTTCATGCTCAAATATTCCACTGAACTCACAACGCCCCCCTCCCCAGACACCCATCTGCGCTACCACATCTTCGTGGACACGGTGGTGTCCAGCGGGCACCTGGTGTCGGACACGGCCTCGCTGGCGCTGCCCTCGGCCGGCGTGTACACCACTGGCGTGTGCAGCTCGGAGCCCAACAGTGCGCAGATATTCGCCTGCAAGAGAGACACGGTGAGGGGGGGGGGGGGGTTAATTTTGAATGCCATCAACACTAGTTTACAAGTGCGACTTCGCGAGTAGTGTTGTGAAATGCGCCATAACTTTGGCGCTAAGCGCCAAAAGCGCCGTTGCGCTTTTCCGACCCCTACTGACAAGCGCCAAGCGCCATCGCCAGGCATTTTGTTAATGGCGCCTGTCAAAAATAGCGTCAAGCGCCAAAAGCGCCATGGCGCTTTTACATCACTATTCGCGAGGTCATAAATCAGCATTGAACCATTCGAGTTTACTAGAATGAATCAGTTGCCATCAGCAGTTCAGCAGTAGTAAAATTTAATGTTCCGGTATATTTAAATATAATTTTTTAAATATCGTTTCTACGAAACTTATACTGAAACCGTTTTGGTGTCATTGTGGAGCCCTTTTATGTTTGCGCGCAAGGCGCCAAGGGCACCAAGCGCCAATGGCGCCATCCGCCATGGCGCCTTTCGGAAACAGAGCGCCAGGCGGTAAGGGCACCACAGGAAATTGGTGCTAAGCGTCATGGCGCTATTCCATCACTAGTCCCCCATCCACAATTTTCCATTCACACATAAACCCATTCTACCCACGTAGCTGACCCTGTACCCGGATCCGTCGAGCATGGCCATGAACTGGGACATCGGCTACTTCGACGGCACCAACACCTGGGTGAGCGGGTTGGCTGCGAAAATCAGCCCTGGCACCAGTCCAGATGAGTGGTTCGTGGCCGGAGGGGAAATGCTCAAAGTCAGGCTGCTCATGGCGCGTGAGTTTAGATTTTGGGACATGGCCCTGGATTTTGGGACAGATTCAATTTGAACGTAAGGCGTCCTAGGTTGAAATGGAATGTGGGAACTGAGGTGGCAATGGGAAGTATTTACTTTGATAGAAAATGGAAAGTAAAGATTTTGCAGCTGGAAATTCGGAATTGTAAACACCTTCCCGGTCACGTCCGGCACCCATTTTTTTATTTTACTTCTTACATCCTATCCCCAGTTCTATGGCGCCCCAGAGGCTGAAACTTGGGGGAGATATTGGCGCAACCCCCCTCTACTTCGCATGAATTTAGGGGGTCGCGGCGACCCCCCAAATTCATGCGAAGTAGAGGGGGGTTGCACCAATATCTCCCCCAAGTTTCAGCTTCTGGCGCGTCCCAGAACTGGAGGTGGGTGTCACAAGTAAGATCAAAAATAGGGTGCCGGACGTGACCGGGAAGGTGTTTAAGATGGGAATTGTGGGTGACTGATTTTTGAGTGAGAAAGAGTGGAGGATTTCCGCCGCAAATAGCGTGTCCATTGCAGGGGCGATATTGATTACCTACTTTACAGAGGTAGTCTAATTAGATATGTACCGTGCATCCTCAAATAAGACCCCATGGGAGTTATAAATTCGTCAGGAGTTTTGGATGGGGGGTCATTCAAGGAGGATGTTATTCAAAGGGGTTGTTATTCAAGGTTGATGTTTTTCAAGGGGGGTGTTATTCAAGGGGGCGTTATTCAAGGGCGATGTTATTCGAGAGGGATGTTATTTAAGGAGGGTGTTTTTCAAGGTGGTTGTTATTCAAGGGGGCCATATACAAAGATATACTGTACACAAATGTACAAAAATACATATTGTTCATACATATTTATACTTTTACATTTTTATTGTTCCTACATTAAATATTTCCAATTTTTTCAAACGAATACAAATTTCACCGCACAGCCGGGTGGCCGTCGCAAATCAACATCGACATCGTGGCCGGGTCGAGTGTGCTCAAGGTCAGGTACAACATGACGGCGCTGCTGGACCAAGTCATGGCCGGCACCATCGACCCCGACGAGTACACCAGCGACTACTTCACGCTCACGGTGAGTTAGTGTGTGTAAAGTGTATGAGGTAAACTCGGCAGACATTATGCGAGTCAATGGTCTAACGAATTTTTGTACAAGTGCCATTCTAACCCAATTTCATTGTTAGTGACACTCGCATTTCATGGGTAGGGATGACCATCAACAAATTTTTCAATTAGATAAGTGAACGTCACCGTCGAAATTTGAATTTAAGATCTACACTGGATATATATACGATAATTTCTTATTATTACGAACATAGTGAGCATTTTATGTTATTTAGAGCAATTTTTAGATTTTCAAAACGATACAGATTTCGCTAGTGGTGTACAGTGTACAGGGTCGTTCTTCCCTTGTTCTATCGCACGCACACATACGTACTTTTTTGTTGGAATTTATCCGGACTGTTACAATAAAATACCTTGTTATCTGCTTTCATATGACAATATGCGTGTCCAATTTATCCTGTTCTAAAACGTCGGATTGAATAAGATTTACCATGAATCGATTGGAATGCATTCATTCAAATTCAAAATTAACTTAACAATTTTAACGAAATTAAAAATTGGTACGTAAGGGCCGAATCACTGATTCCTTTCATGTCTGCCGAGTTTAAATGAATGTTTACATGTCCGATGAAGGGCGATTGGAGATTGTCAATGTGAATGTAAATAGTTTTACATCGTTTACGTTTTGAACTTTAATATGAAAAAATAGGTATCGTCTTTACTCGAATAATTCCCCAGGGAATTATTTTGTCGTCAGAATTTTTGAGGGGGGGGGGTTCGAGGAGGGGGTATCATTCAAGAAAATTTGCAAATTTGAAATCAATTGTTTTTTAAATAAAGTAAACCAAATAACCAAAACTTCTTACAAATCAATTAAATTCCCCCCCCGCACTGATGAACCAACTTTAAATAAATACATACATAGTCCCTAAAAGTCAAGTACGTTATCCATTTAGAATTTTCTTGAATAAGACAATCCAATAAAGCGTGCACCGCAACATAAATACACGCCACATCAAACGAGAAACAGAACGTTGGCACCAATCCAAAAAACCTAACGTAGTGAAACATCACCCACCAAAACAAGACACCTCAAAAAATCCCCCCCCCCCCCCACAGCCGGGCATAACAGCGACCGTGAACATAATGGTGGACGCATACCCCAGCGGCGTCATAACACCATTCACAGTGACCAATGAAATACTGTATCCGGTCACCGACAGCGTTGGCGTTGAGTACTTTGGAAAAGAACTCATTTCCCACGCTGAGGATATAAGAGCTGGCGACCCGCTGGCCTATGTCAGGAATACTGATATTGTTCCGACGGATACTGCGTGTGAGTGGAATTTGGGGTGCTTTTGGGCTAGTGTTGAAAAGATTTCACTTATTACATTCATCATATGAATAATTATCAGTATAAATAAGGTACTTACCGTCTTGGCTTGAATAATTCCCCCTCTAATTCCCACCTCTTGAATAATCCCCCCTGTGAGACGAGTGAGGAAAAGACCATTCCCCTTCGAATAACTACCCCTTCAGCCATATGATCAATTTGTTTTGTTCCTTTTGAACAAAAATGGCATGTTATTTTGTGAAAAAAGCATATTTCGTGAAATGACTTCATACGAAACACCCAGTAATAATATCCCTCGAATACCCCCCTTCAAATTGTCTGATGAAAAAAAATTCTCCAGGGCACTTATTTGAGCAAATAATATGGTATTTACCAAGTTGGAAGATTCAAAGGCACTTGGTGCCCCTCAATGAAAAAAACATTCAAAGTCGCACATCAACTCGCACCACACAGGGACGGGCATCCTGGAGTCGTCGGGCGACATGTCGGGCGCGTGGTCGGGCGACAGCGGCACCGTGGCGTCGGGCGGCGTCGCCTTGAAGAGCGTCCATTGGTGCGTCCTGTCGCTCGGCGTCAGGGTGTGCCAGAATCACATGGTCGGTTTGATTGATGTGATGATGTTGGATAGTGATGTAAGAGCGCCATGGCGCTTTTAGTGTTTGGCGCGGAACTCAGAAACTGTTGGCGCTTTTTACGTCACTAATGCTTCATTCTTGATATGGGGCCATTTCCAGACAATGATAAAGCCTTGTAAAACGGCAATTTGACATTTTTGGGGCACTTTACATGTTGTCTTTACATAACATTTCATTTGACACATAACATGGTCCGGGAGTGGCACATGGTTTATTGTGTTTGAAAATAGACGGTCTACCAACATCCCATGTACCCAATTTCAGCTGACTGTCTACGATGACTCGGCGCTCAGTCTGACAATATCGGCACTGCCCATCAGCGATGACCGCTCCTGGACTTGGGAAAGCCACGTGGTACAGTTCAGCTGCGGGGATTTTGCCATGCCAGCCAATATCAACAGCAAAGTGTTCGTGAAGAGCCTCAGTGGTGGTGGGTTTTGTAGCCTATATATTTGGTATTTACCGCATTTGCTTGAATAGTCCCCCAGGGGAATTATTTTTTCGTGAAACTTTTTGAGGGGGAAGTATTCGCTGGTGGGGGGTATTCAATGGGATGGATTAGTATTTCATGAAAATTTTCAAGCATGTGTCTATCCCCTCATTCCACAAAATGTGCTCGATTAACACAATAAAATGAGGTTTTTGTTCAAATTTAACAGAACAAATTGATTATATACCTTGAGGGTGGAATTATCTAAGGGAGAGGGTTATTGTTTCCTCAGTCATCTTACAGGGGGGAACTATTGGAGGGGTAATTTTTCGAAGGGGAACTATTCAAGGGGGAATTATTCAAGCAAATATGGTAATTACTTTATTTTTATTTTTTATTGACCTATTTGAATAACGAAAACAAGGTATTTTACGATTCAGGTTGGATAAAAACCATCATACTGAATGTGACGGATGCATGGCTGACAACCGACACTGTCACCACTGAGATATCATCGGAACTCACGCTGAACGACAGCACAGCGGCTACCGAATACCCCATTATTTATCGATTCAAGGTAGTAAATATACCAATTTCAATGTTCAATTCAACATTTCTGCACATATTTAAAAATTACAAAAAAACTGCCCACTCAGCCCGGTAAAAACTATGTGACGACACACGTGATACCATGGTTTGCTACGAATCCACCTGGCACAGACACAAGGGTCATTTGGGGTTTGGAGTTTTCAGTCTATCACTCAACTGGACTGCCACCATTTCCTGGTATGGTACTTGAACATTATTTTTGTGTAGTTAGCCAATATACCGAGTTGAATATGTTTGAATGTGCACACACACACACACTAGTTTACCATTATGAAATGCTTACAGATTTTGGTAAACTGTTTCAGAAAGCAGTACAAAACAATGTAAAACTCAGTAAATTATAGTGTTTTGTACTGTTTTGTGCAAACTGTTTACCAAAATTGTTGACCATTTCATAATGGTAAGTAAAATGGTGTGTGTGTGGGCTTGTTGAAGCAAATTTAGTGAAATTGTACTTATTTGCATTTACACCACAGGTCATGAAGGTGGACCATGTGGCATCCATGTTACCCACACTCCCATGGACTTCATCAGGACACCGATCGATTACACAGCTCAAAATTTTCAACTTTCATGTGTGTTTGATGACACAGTTGGATTTAACATTCACAGCAAACACAGCAAAAAATGGGTGTGTGATGCGCGGTGAAGTGTCCTGAAGTGTCTTCACGCAGACGCGCAATGTCGGCGTGAAGACACTTCACTACATCCCAGATGCTTCACAGCACTTCACGAACCATGCAAAGTATGCTGCTAAAGTTCGTGAAGTGCACTTCACGAATTTCGATCTTCGTGAAGCTAGGTGAAGTGAGTGGAAGACACTTCACCGAAAACTTCGTGAAGTGTGTGGAAGTGAGTGGAAGTGTCTTCACAGAGCGCGCTTCCACACACTTCACGAACCAATTTTTTGCTGTGAAAAAATGGGTGTGTGGATGCGCGGTGAAGCGTCGTGAAGCGTCTTCACGCCGACGCTTCTCGACATGCTGGCGCTGCCACACACAGCACGAAAATCTGCGTGAAGGCACTTCACGCTTCCTTATATCGCGCTCCCACACAAATGTATACGTAGGGGAAGCGTGTGGAAGCGCCAGCGCAGGTGAAGTGTCTTACACATTTTGGATGCGCGTGAAGCACGCGGTGAAGCTAGGTGAAGCGTGTGGAAGACACTTCACCGAGATTTTCGTGATGTTGGTGGAAGCGTGTGGAAGCGCGCCGCTTCACGCGCATCCAGCCCGCTTCCACAAGCCTCACGGATCCATTTTTTGCTGTGATTGTCTATGTAAACACCATTGTAAGAGACACACAACAAACCAAACCCCCCATTCTACAGTGCCCCTATCAAAAGTGAAATACACCATAATTGTGGATGACTGGTCATTGGGGCCACTTTTGGTTGGCGGCACCATTGATTCAATTCACTACTTGCCAGGTGCATATGCCGTAGAAGTGTGCATGCATGTGACCTTTGATGTGAATGATGTTTGGGAACCATTCATGTGCTACTATTCAAGGGTGAGAAGCTTACTTTTGGCAATGTAAATAGATAGATAAAAAAATATTGTGTACATTGATAAAATTGTTGACATAATTTATACTATAGGTTGTGGTGAAGCCATTGGTTCCACTGTTTGATATTGAGACATCAATGTGGTACAATGATTCCTGGTCAGGGGCTAGACTACAGGCTCCATCAGCAGGTGCTTGCAAATATGTGCTACCATTGGGTGTAAATGCCACACTGCAGATCGATGCAATTAGTGACACTGGCAGCACAGCCACTAATGACATTGGTTTGTCTCACTGTAGTTAAATCACAACACTTGTGCATAAATATCACAATTTGCATTCATATCTTCCAACCAGGGTTCATTTCAACTTATGACATTGCCATTGGTGGCGACACAGCATGGGTCAATGCTACAGATCATGAAACACCGACAGTTGATGGGTCTGTTATAGCATATCAACAGCTAAACTACACCACTTGGATTGCAAATCAGGTTTGTTCAAATATTAGAAAAATTTGTTGGATCCACAAAGTTAATCGGTTTCATGATGACCATCACTGACAGACTGGTGTGTATCCTGTGACAGTGACAGTGACACCAATGGACAGTGGATCGGGGGCTGACTCAGCAACTCTGGTTGTTTTTGAAGCTGGCCAGCCAGGGATTGTCTTCAGTCCAAATCAGAGATATTTCCCCACAACTACAACTGTGATAATCAGTGTGAACCACACAAATGTGAGTTCTTGGATGACTATTATTTGATAGAGCAGAAGCATGAAATTTCAATCTCAATGACAATCTGTTTTTATCTGACCATTCTCAGTCTGCAATCGTGCGGGGATGCGCCACAGAACTGTGCACCGTGCTTGTCAATGGCCTGTCATATGGCGCTGTGAACATTGACACATGGTCGCTGTCAAGAACATTGTCAGTTCCTGGTATCACAACAGTTTTTGTCTGCTGCAGCTCAGTGTTTGGTCCTGGCAGCTGTGTGTGGGATTACGTCAGTCGTTTTTACTTTATTTTCATCAATGCTTATGGGAAATTGGTTTTACTCAAACTTTTACCTTACAGGTGTTCCGTGAAGGTGGTTCCATGAGTGCAACTGGTGTCATAGTTGTGCCTGTTGATCAGTCATACTCAATTTTGGACACAGCTTCCTACACCATCATTCCAGCAGGTGTAGAGATGAATGTTATCAGCTACTCAGTGTCAGGTGAGTAATGGAATAAGCTAATATTACAAACTTGCTAAAATATTATTGAAAATGCATATCCTGTATGGTTGTCACTGAAATGCTTTACACCAGACCCCAGATTTAATAAGGAAGGTAAGCGCACCTGACATGCCTGGCAAATGCAAATGAATCGATATAATGAACAATTTCCAAACAAATTTGATGGACTCAATCAATAAATGCAAAATATAATTGATTCCAATGTTTTCCATATCATTGCTACAATGTCTTTAGTAAAAAGCATTCAAAATTGCTGAATTTGGACAATTGTCTTGAAGTCGAAATTTTGGATGCTATTTCTCAAAAGATGATGTCATAATGACGTGGAAAACATTTTCTTATATTTTTGATTGTCCCATCAAGTTGTAAATATGGAATTCTATCATTATATGGATTCATTTGCATTTGCCCGGTGTGTGGGAACACCTGCCATCCTAATTGAATCTGGGGCCTGGATTGTAACAGAACCAAGATTTTGGTGCTAAGTGCAAGAAGCAGCATGGCATGTTTCAAATCATGTCAAGTGCTGGACAATTTCATTCAAAGTTGTTGAGGTGCACTGGCTTCCTTGCTGCGATTCCCACATTTGGAAACAGTGCACAGGAGCACAAGTGGCTTCTTGATTAAGTATAAGCTCTGCGTCAAGAATTGTATACCCAATGCATCTTTTTTAAACAGGCCAGCCTGATTCATTTGACCTGGTGATAAATCAAGATGGCGTAACACTGACAACAGATGTGTCAAATGAAGATGAGTATGCAGTAGTGACAAATGAATACAGCTTCAGTGTAAGTTGTCAATTTTATTCCAGTTGTTGAGTATTTTAATGTAGTACAAACTGACATATTTGAATATGTGAAATTCCTTTGCAGACTGGTGCCCAAGCAATTGATTCAGTGGCTACAGGAGCAACTGGGACAGTTTCCAGTGTAAAGCAACTGCTTTCTGTAGCTTGTCACCCAGCAGAATTGGAGGTAACTTTGCCAGACCATCTGATTAGCTGGTCAACAAATGACTTCGACTGGGTTGGAATTACAGCTACTGACATGATGAGTATGTTTCATTACTGTAGCATCTTGAAATCGGTTTTTATATGGAAACATCAATTATCTATGGAAACATCAAATTGCAGCTGTGATTGAGGGCACAGTATCGCTGGCCATTGACACATATGACTTTGTTGAATCAACTAGCTTGTCAATGGTTGATTTTGTTGTCACAGCACCAGCTGGCTTAAGAACATTGACGATTGGCTACAAAAACAACCTTGGCTGTCTACAATATGCAACTAGACAGGTTTGAAATAGGCATAATTTTTTGAATTTTATTTGAATTAAGAAACTGGGAAAATCAATTATCTTCATCACAGGTGATGATTCATGATGGGATACGTGCACTGACAGTGACCAACATTGAAATACTACTGACAAATGGCACCAGAGTTTTGACACCACCAAGATCACTTTGCAACAACACAATGGTAGTTGCTAAGGGTTCAAATAACACCATCAGATTCAGCAGCAATCCACCAGGTTTGGCTTCAGTAAATATAATTGCACAGCAAAAATAATGGGTGAACATTTTTAGCAGAGCTCTCACCTATTTATGCATCAGCATGGTGCACCATAGAGGATACATAGATTATTTTTTTTTGTGGCTGAAGGTTCCTTTCTACAATATAAATACCCTTATAGTTTTCACACAATAAGCACTTTGGCTGTTTGTAATTTAAGTAGTGAAGCATTAGATGATTGGTGCAAAGATCCCTTACACCATTATGCTATAATGTGCAGACCCAGTTTTGCTGTATTTTTACACAATACATTTTGAGTTTAAAAACATTTTTGCTAAAAATTGCAGATATGACCACCCTTTGTTACAACACACTTCCTGCAAACTACCCAACAATTCTCAACAGTGACAACAAGTGTTTTGTGCTCCCAGTGGACCGGATAGCTGGGACAAATGGACACACTGTGTGCAAAGATGTTCTAGCACAATGGAAAATCTTTGGTGGGCAGATGGCTATAGTCCACAGCACAAGTGATGTGGCAAATGTAGCTGGCCTGTTGCCAACTGTAAATTTTTCTCCTTCTTCTGTTAACCAAATACATTTAATGCATGCTCTATGCAGTGACAAATATGCATTCAAAATTCCCACAGGACTGGGCAGCTGTGACTGCACTGGAGCAGAATGATGGAAGTACAGAGCCATCTGGTGGTTGGCACTACACATTCGCTGATGGCAGGAGTGTCAGTGTTGACACTATTGGATTGAATATTCCATGGGATGGGGAAACTGGTAGGTAGTCTTTTCTGATAAAAAGTGGGCGATGTATTTTCGTGATCTTTACACCTCTAAACTTTTCATCAACTTCAGTGCAACCTGACAACATGGATGAGTATGGAAATACACTTGGTGTCAAGTATGCAATCATGTATCAGTATACAGCTGGTTTGCATGATGATTCAAATACTACTTTTCCTCCATTGTGTGAATTTGGAGCTGGAGGTTAGGATAAAGCACACATATTCATTCAAATTTTTTTGTGAAGCCTTAAAAATGACAACAATTCAGACCATGCTGCCTATTACCTCGTAACAATTGCTGGCACTGTTTACAATGTAACAGCAGATATTGATGGCGATGCAACATTGACCCTGAATTGGCCAGATGTGGGTCTCAAATAAAATAATTCCTAAATTGAATGGAGATAAGAATATAGTAAAACATTGCATTTGCAGGTTGATGGATCTTCCATAAGTGTAGAGGCATTCACTCAGCTTGATGTTTCAATAATGCCAAGTCTGAAGATTGAAGTTGAAGTATTGGATATTTTGGCAGAAGTTCCTGTGATCAATAGTACTATCAGCATCCGGGATGAGCTTGTGCATGCACCATTTGATGTGTCGATTGTAAGCAGCCCATCAATCACATCAAATGATTTGGGTGGTAAGTGATCATTTTCTAGTTAAAGTTTCACAAATTTAATTATTTGAAAACATTAACATTTCTAACATTAACATTTGTAATATTTATTTCACTTGTCTTGTCTTTTTCAGCTTGTGCTAATGGATACATGGCAATGTCAGTGGGGGATTGGGCAGAAACAAATATCCTCTCAAATCACTCCTTGGTGTTTGAAGATGTACACATTGGACAATTTGGCACATTCAATCCAATCGTTACAATTAAAAACCTTTTCATTGATGCTGAAGTTATCACACAGAATCAGGTTTGGGATTGATCATGCAATAAATTACCCCTTTTTTGTACACATCGACACAAATAAAATGCCAACTAAATTGTTAGGTGTCAATTCATGATACTGTTGCCAATGTGACCATGAGAATCACTTATGCTCTGCTGAATGGAACCCTGATGGATTGGTTCCAGATGAATGAAACCTGCCCATGGCTTGTTGCATCAGATGTCCCAAACATGATTCAGCTTTCCTCAATAGGTTGGGCTCAAGAAGATGATACATACAAATACATATTTATCACATATGAAATGTTTATGAATTTTCATTGTTGTAATTACAAAATAACTCCACATTCAGGTGACCCATACTTTTACCAAGTGCTTGTTGACAATGGAACAACTGTCAACTACACCATTGCTGATCCTGCATATGGCACAAATGTATTTGATTCCATCAACTTTGAAAAAGTTAGTGAATAAAATCAATAATGAAAATCAGTAGCAAAACATCATTTCATTGCCATTTCAGGCATCAAACATGACACTGACAGCCACAGCATACAGTTGGAATGTGAATAATTACAGCAGTACAACATACTATCCAGTCAAGGCAATACCACTGCGCCTGTCACCAACACTATATGCTGATGTGAGCCCAATGCAAAACTGCATGTTTGGGCAGAGTTTGAACTTTACCATTTTGAATGCACTCTCTTCACTGACCATTGAGGATCTGGATGGTGAGCTAAATTGCTAAAAAAAATTGTGAGAGATTTTTCCATTAACAAATCAAGTGACTGTTCAGATTGTATTGAGGGCAAATGGCACATTAGGGTTGGAAACAATGAAATGACCATTGAACATGGTGTTAAAACAGCTGCAATGGTCATGAATGAGACTGGATTGCACTATGTTCATGTGGGCTATTCCAACTTCTTAGGTGAATGGTGGGAAATAATGCCTTATCAGGTAAACTTCAGCACATTGACTGTCTACCAAATAAAATATTGACATTGAAGAACAACTGCCTTTCAGATAAATGTTCTGTGCTATGTGGACAGCCTGAACATAACTACAGCATTCTTCAGTTATGGTGATCTACTCGTGAATGGCTCTGATCCAGCAGATTGGACCAGAGCTGACTGGGCAATGGATTGGACAATGCAAAGGCTTACTGTAATGTCCAATGAACATGCACTTTTTTACATTGCAACAACTTATGAACAATGTGAGTGACCCAAATGTAAATTTTACAAGTATTCAAGAACTAAAGACACTAAAGTCAATATTTCGCAGTGAGTGAAGTGTGCATGGGAACATGGTTGCAGTTTGGCTCACTAGAAATATTTGTTGATGCCACAGAGAGGAATGCGACTGCAGCAGGACAGGTATATTTTACAGCTGTAATGCAATAAGTACAAAATATAATAATAATAAATGTAATTCATTCAAAAATTACAGTATTGTGAAAATATGGGAGCCACATTGGTAAACGATACTGCTACAGCACACTCAATTGTGTTAACAGAGCAAGTCCTGGCTGTTGCCATGCAATACCTCACTAACAGCATGTAAGTCAACTAAATATGAGTAAAAAAAAGAATAATACAACATTTACTTACTCCAAATGCTTATGTCATCATTTTAGCACATCTACTTGGACAGAGGCAGGGTCAATGGTTATGGGAAATGGGTCATTATCCAATGGGCACAATAGCAGTGAGCAAGCAGGCACAATGTGTGGTCGAACTGGTGAGCTATATATAGTGTTTAGATGGGTTGTAGGAATGCCACTATAAAAAAATATCTCATAAAAGTGTGAGAATACAAAAAACAAATGCTGGCATATAGTACTTTTTTGAATTTTGTCATGATGAGCTTAGGCAGATGATACAACTGCCTGCCTGCAGTATTTGTGCCGAGCCATAACTTGACGCTGGTGCTGGGCACCGAGCAGTTCTACGGTCCTAGTCCCATCACAGTGACTCCCAAGGATACCATGGTAAGTTACCATTTTATTTTGCCAATTGTGTAAGCATTGAGTAACTGTTGCACTGAATATTATTGTGGTATTATTATGGTGCATATTATTGAAATGTAAATTACATTGACTTGAACTTATGAACACATACAGCACAATTGCACTATTCAGTTTGCATGCAGCACAATGAGCACGAAGTCACTGAGTAGGGGTATACTTTGGAAGAACCAATAGTAAGGGATATGAAAATACTGTAGGAAAATGGGTCACCTCATCTACATCATATAAATTTTTCACATAATATCTAAACAACACTGTTCACTTGCCTCTTCAATATGCAGCATGACCTGGTGCAGAAGAATCACTCCATTGTGGTGCAAGATGAGACCTATGCACCATATGGCATGGTGTTCAACTCAACAGTGATTGTGCACAGCAGGGAGAAGTATGACAACATCACCACCCCACTGACATTAGTGGCACCAACATTCTCTCTGCTAGGCTACCTGACAACTGTTGGCTTCAGTGCACCATACGACACATGTTTGTTGCTGACATAACTCTATCATCTCATTAGAATAATCAATATTGAAACATTAATTACAACTCATTTCAAATCCTTCCTTTCAGTGACAGATGCAGTGCGTGTGCACTGGTTCTGGTGGTATGAAGGCACCAATGCTACTGAGAAAATCCTTGTGAACACCATTGATGCAGATACGCTCATGACCCAGTTTAATCTCAGTGATGTGGGTGACTGGTATGTGCGTGCTGTGTTGGAGAATGGTGTTGATGAACTCCAGAGTGACACTGTGCTGGTAAGTGGAGTTAATGCACATATTGAATACTGATTTATGTTACCACACACATTCAAATGAACACACAAATGAACAACATCCCAGATCCGTGTGCACTGCACTGTGGACTATTTCAACATCACCCAAGCCTACTTCAGCTATGGAGACCTACTGGTCAATGGCACAGATACAGAAGAGTGGAAGCATGCAGATTGGGCAATGGACTGGACATTCCAGAGGCTCACAGTTATGAGTAATGAGCAAGCACTGTTCTACTTGGCCACAACCTATGTGAACAGTGAGTTGAACTAGGACCATTGCCAAACCTGCACAAAATAATCCATTGCATCAACAAATCATAATTTCCCACTCAGTGTCAACTGCCTGCATGGGCACCTGGCTACAAATTGGTGGCCTGGAGATCTATGTGAACCCAACACTGCGCACACTTGTTGATGCTGAAGACTACTGTGCATCACTCAACTCCCAACTGGCTGGCACTGATGCATCAATAAATGGCATCACCGTGACTAAGCAAATGCGACTGGTTGCTATGCAATATCTGAGCCCAGGAGTGTGAGTTCTGATTTAAAATCAGCTTTATGAATTTCTCGTGTTGAGAAAATGATTTTTAAGCTCATTTAAACATCTCAGTGCAAATGCTTGGTACACTGGTACTGAAGCGGTGGCAGCTGATGGTGTGCTCACTGCTGGCCAAACTGGCACTGAGACATATGGAACAATGTGTGCAAGGAGCAGTTAGTTTGATTACTTGCTAGTTGAAACATACATATATTTGAGATCTGTTGAAGCCAATTTCACTGGATACATTCATTCTCAGTTTTCACACCATCACACAACTTCTCGGTGACATATGATGGCACTACCTACATTGGTGAGAGCCCAATCCTTGGAACTCCAGTTGACACAGTGGTTGGTTGCAAAAATCCCTGAACACATTTTCATATTAATTTAGATGTGATTTTCAATGGCATTTGTTTTGCAGCATGACTTCATCCAAGTGAACCACACTACTGTGATTGAGGACACTGTTTATGGACAATATGGCATTAACATTTCCAGTGAAGTGATCTTCCACTCCAGGGAGAAATACTTCAATGCCACTGAACCCCTTGTGCTGATTGCACCTGAGTTCAATGTCCATGGACTGATGACAACTGTGTCATTTGAACCACCCTATGACACATGTAAGTTCACAGATCAATGCATTTACCAATAACTAAGAATAGCTTGTAGTATACACATTTATGTTTATAATCAACTCTTACAGTGACTGACACCATCCGTGTCCATTGGTTCTGGTGGTATGATGGTCAACCAACAAGTGAGAAAATCTTGGTCAACACTGTCGATCCTGACACATTGATGACCCAATTCAACCTGACAACACCTGGTGATTGGTACATCTTTGCAATCCTGGAGAATGGAGTGGATGAATTGCAGAGCAACACCATCCTGGTGCACATATATGACAACATGGTCAACTTGACTGATATCATCACCCAGTTCAATTTCACCAATGCCACTGATATGGATGTTGCTAGGCCATCTGACCCAGTCTGTGGCCAATTCATGGCCAGAGATGCTGAGAACATCCTGTATGTGTCCCTGGACCAGGGTGTGCCATCACAGTTTATTGTCAGTTATGAGGACATTGACTACATTACAAACCTGACTGTGCCAACAAGGAATGCCACATATGTCCTGCCACCATACACTACCTATGATGTAAGTTTGGCAGAATTTATACCATATCAATAAAAACATAAAATTCAATAGCACCCACCTCAACATTGCCATCTCATTCCAGGGCTACCTGAGCAATGCTACATTTGATGTACAAGCATTACCACAATCAACACTGCTGCCAAAGCTTATGAACCTGGAATACTTCACACCAATCCTGACAAACCCAGAAATTAGGCTTGAAGCAACTGTCCTGAAGACCAAGAGCTTCAATCTAATCAATGTGACATTGTTCACAGTGCCACCACTGTTTGATACTGACTGGGGAAGTGAGTATTTTATTACTCAGCATCATGTTATACTGATATGAAAAATAACACCACTCACACTTTCTACAAACACAGGCTGTGTCAATCAACGTTGGGACCTGATGTTCTACAACTTTGACACCCGTCAACAGGATGTGCACAGTTACAACTTTACAAACATCAGTGCACCAGTGACAACAATCTTCCTGGACAACTTTGGCAAATACAACGCCTCTGTGCGATTCTACAATGAATTGGTTGACTTCACTGTGCAAACTAATCTGACGGTGAGTATACATACTTGTCTTGACTAAAAATAGCATGACCTATTGATGAAATACATTAAATTACAGATCTTCATTGTGGATGAACTAATCAACCTGACAGTGACATTTGACTCCTCCACCCTATACAATGGAACTGAGCTGCCTCTGCCAGTCAATTCATCTGGCTGCCCACAGATTGTAAGCAAAGATACAAACAACACACTCAGTTTCAAAGTGGATGATGGCATTGCCAATTACTTCCAAGTGCACTTCCTGGATGAAGTGTGGAATGTAACTGGTGGGGAATTCAACGTCACCTACACAGACCGCTTCATTTTCAATGTAAGATTGCAGGTTTTATTCTTTAAATACATAAGAAACTATTAGTAAATATCTGCAAATTTTCAGGCAAGTGAACCAGTCAATATGACTGTGATTGCATTCCCATTGGATCCTGACACAGTGTGGCCAATCAATGTCACTATTGAGGTCATGCCTATCACACTGAACCCAATTGTGACAGCTGAGATCATACCACTGACTCATGAGGTGGTCAGGGACAGAGACACCTACAATGTGACATACTCCGTCCATCCAGCTATAACACCAAGTGACCTGGAAGGTGAATTTTTATTGTTTACCTGTAATCTTCACTCAATCTATTTTGATTCACAAGTAAATATTTTTTCCAACATACAGTGTGTGTGGATGCTGGTGTTGACCTGATCCTGTATGATCCCACACTTGGTTCATTGGCACACATTGTGTATTCCAACTATACATCAATGTTGCCTGCCAACAAATCTGGTTTCTGGCCACTAACAATGATCTTCCACAATCAATTTGAATCAATCACATTCCATACTGGCAAGAATGTGAGTTAACTTTGTAGACAGTTTCATGCAAAGAGTACCATATCTACACTATACCTAATGTTCAGATCACAATCCACACTCCACTGATCCATCTGCAAATGGAGATGAAAGCAACACTAGACAATGACACCATTCATGATATCCAGAATCTCACTGGATGTGGTGCTGTTGTGCCATATGGAGTGAACAACTTCATCAGATACTTTGTAGATGAGGGCAAACCACTGTACTACTCACTGGATGATGGAACTGGAGAAAGGAATGTCAGCACTGAAGATCCAAATGATCCAAATGTCTACAACAACATCTGGATAAACACTACATTCCCAGTATGTTTCATCTTATTTTCAGATCTGATCACAGTGTACAGTCAGAGCATTTGTTTATCCATGACTAATTTACACTCAGGAAAATGTGTCTTCCATTGCTGGTGCTGCATACCCATACCATCTGATTGTGGATCCAATTGGCACAAATGTTTCCATCACACGTGTCAGAGGCATTGAACCATTCCTTGATGCCTATGTGGAACCACTGATCATCTGGGTCAATGACACCATCTGGATGAACCTGTTGGAATACACACCTGACCTGAATCCAGTTGATTTTGGACGTGAGTATAATGAGGCTGATACAAGTGATAAAATTTTATATATTTACACCTCATTTGACACTATTTTTACAGCATGTGGATTTGGCCAATGGACTGCAACATTTGACACCGAATCAGCCACATCAGTGATGCATGAGTGGACACTGAACATGACACTTATTGAACCTGGCTATCACACATTGAACATCACCTACTGGAATGTGTTTGGCATTTGGTGGCGCCCAACCAACCGCACTGTGCTGGTGCTTGCACCACTAGCGCAGGACACATTGTGGCCTGTGTGGCCAGACTTTGGTCTCACTGCAACAACATTCAATGTGTCTCTGGTGGACAATGTCACCAGGAGTATGTTTTGGTTGCATTTTGAATAATTGAAGGGAATGTTTAGGATATTGGGAAATATTTTTCACTGCTAATGCCACAACTGTATGAATAATATGTGTATTCCCTTCACAGCTGATGGCCGCCCTGTTCCACTTGCCAATCTGTCAATTACATATGACTTTGGTGATGGTACTGGAATAAATGTGACAGGTGATGGTGTACTCAGTGGACTGGCAGATCATGTCTTTGCAAAGCCTGGTGTCTACAACATCTCTGTGATTGTCACTGATGGACGCTGGCCTATTTATGCATGGAAATTGGTGTGTACATTACCACTGAAAACATTATTAAAACATAAAAACCTATTATTTCTGACTAAATATATTTTATATTATAGGTCACCATTGCCTGTGTACCATCCAATTACACAATAAGTCACACCTATTACACAAGGCAGTGGTACAGGACAGACTATGACTTTGATGTGCTCCAGATCAATGCCACAAGAACTGGTGACTGGTGGCAAGTGTGGCCTGGCCTGTTTGACCATGAACCTGTGATTCCAGCTGATGAACCTGTCACATACCACATCATTAGCAGTTATGACAGTGGTGAGTTGAAATCATAGAAATAAGTTATCTTTATTGGCTATTCATTCCAAGGATACTCAGGATTCACAGAAAAACCCAAAATAACAGGTGATGTCTGCACTGGAGATTGGCACCAATTCAAGTCCTATGAATACCATCTGCTGACAAGCACCTACACATCATCAGTAGATGCAGAAACAGCCTGCAACTTACTTGATGCAACACTGGCATGCACAAACGACACCTTCATGCATCTGTTTGAAGCCATGTTCAACTTCCACGCTGTGGCTCCAAATGATGCATTCTGGACATGCAGTAGCACAAGTGTTCTGGCAGTAAACAAGTTCCAGCCCAACAGTGTAGTACTAACATCTGAGGTTAACACTGCAACACCAGCTTCTGCTGGGGCAATCTGTCAGCGTGTCAAGGTATCTGTGAACCATGGCAATGCACCATCACTGTTCACGCTGCAAATTGATGGTGTCAACTTCACCAGTGAAGCACCAGTGGTTGCCGTCATTCCAGGAGGATATGTTGGTTTCATTTAGTCTCTGAATATGTTATTGTTTAATCAAACTTTAATTATGTTAAATACACATCATATTTTGCATTTACAGCCCAAAGAAGAGAGCCATACAATCCGGCTCTTTGACCAGTACACTGCTGACAATGGCCACTACTACATCCACAGTGACTATGTCGTGTACACACGTGAGAATCTGACTGTAATACCAACCCTGACTGTACCAAGTGTTGCCTATGCTGATACATTCCTAAACATCACATTGAATGCCAGTGATCCATACAACACATGTGAGTAATTTTTGATCAGCATGTTGAATATCATGGCTCATTGGATTCTGTTCTCATACTTCCATACATCTACTCACAGGGCCTGACTCCATCTACCTGGAATACCGAGTTTGGGGTCCTGACAATGTTACAGATGACTTTATCTATTACCAGAAGATGTCCAATGACTCTGCAGGGGAACCACTGCCCCATCAAATCACACAGTTCCTGTTCAAGCTGGGTGTATGGAAGGTGCAGACAATCATTCACAATGCAGTTTCCTACATTGAGTCAGAGATTTACACAGTCAGTTTTTGATTTTTTAAATATTTTTCATTCATTTTTATTCAAAGAGATTAGATTATCTTTAATATTCTCTTGGTGTAGTTTCTGACTGCAAATTCTCATACTTCTACCATATGCCATATGAGTAATGAACCAAAAAATTCATGAGAAATAATATACAGTCAACTGTGATCACTTTATTATCTTATTGTAACATTGTGTGAAATGCATGTGGATTGTTCAACATTGTGCTGAAGTGTTGTCTGCTTTACCAGCATGTAGATATTATCAAATTCCATGCTACAAACTGTGACAATTTATGATCCTGTGTCACAACTGCCAATCCCACAACACACAGTTCCTGGTAATCTGCCGCCCTGTTGCCTATGATGCTGCCCGTGTCTTCTTCCAACAAGACTGGAATGCAGCCATCCCATACATTGATTGGGAGCGTGGCAATGCTGAAGAACACTGGGTGGGCAGTGCTCCAGTTGTGGGTGTAGACACAAACAGCAGTGTCTATGTGGCACTTGTCTGGGGCTTGCGTAAGTTCTGGTTTAGCCCTTGTGCCATATGTGCCCAATTATTTGCACCAGTTTATTTGCTGTTGTGCCTGACCACAACAAACTTTCTGAAAGCAAACACATGACATATTTATGCATGAAAATTGTGGCAGTCAGATCAAGTGCCATTTACATTCACACTAGAGTCGAGGGCACTTAATATCAATATTTTTGTGCATATAACTCATTTGAGCCCTCAAATTACAGCATCTGGTATCTGTTCTGGCACATGGTTCCAATACTACCAACATGAGTATTTCTTCTCCAACGACCAAGTGGATTATCCAACTGCTCATGCTGGCTGTGTCAGCCGGTCATCTGTGCTGGCCAGTCTAACCTCAGATCCAAATGACATGAAGCTCGTTGCAGCTGCTGTTCAACCACTGACTGGCATCACTGCCAATGCGTAAGTATCCATTAAAATACAGTGTCCAATGTATTCAGGAAAATTGTTCAGTTTGAATGATTTAGTGAATTTGCTGAGTGTGTAGTTCTTCAGTAAAGTGGAAATCAATAAGTACTAATAACTTTTTTAAATAATAACCAATAAAATAACTTCCAAAATCTAAAAACAGTAATCTGAAATGTTGTGCTTATGCACAAAATTTGAGAGCAATAGCTGGCAAATCGATAAAAATTCTAAAATTCAACCAAATCAACAGACATTTTTATTGTTGTAGTTTTTTTAGATTAAAAGTTTATTAAGCAAACAGTAATCTAGATTGTCAATATTCAATTTCCACTGAAATGACTCACGCATTATCACCCAAGAAAGCACAAGTGCTGAATGTTCAGTTAATATCATTGTAGACTGATATTTTAGATTTTGTAGACTATCATTGTAGACTGAACAAAATCATTTTGCATAGAAAAAAAAATTATTACTGTAATTGCAGAACATTCCATATTGATGGTAGCCAGTCAGTTGAGATCAACCAAAATGCATCCATTGCAAGTGTTGGAGGCAGTTTGACAACAGCAGGCTACATTTGCCAGCGCTATGCCAATCACACATTCACAATCACATTCAATGACTCACGTTCTGCTGTGTTCACCAGTGAAAGCCCAATCTTCTTTGATGTGACTGACAAGAGCATGGACCACTCACAAGTGGCCCACTATGGCCTCATCAACATCGTTGGCTCACCACCTGACTCAGCCATCAACAACAGCTTTGTGGTATACTCCAGGGAGAACATGACTGAGACACCACTGCTGAAGGTTGTACGCTATGCTGTAATCAACACCAATGTGGACATGTTCCTGGAACCACCATATGATACATGTTTGTTTTATTCATTTATTGTTTTATTGTTTTGTACATTACTTGATGGCTTGATTGATGCCTGGTGGCTGTCAAAATGAAATTTCTCTGTGTGCACACTATGTGCTCCTTCAGAATTTGTAGGTGTTCACATCAGCCATAAAAATCAGGGAGTATTCATTTTATATATATAAATTTTTTTAACAATTGAAAACTAACAGCTAGTTTGAATGTATGCAAAATCTGGGAAACAAAAAGCCCAAATACATCCACAAAAATATTCTTATTGAAGAATCAATTCCAGTCCAATGATTTTAGAGTAAGATTTATGGTGACCCATTGATCACACAACAATTCCCCACTGCTACTCAACCAAATATTGGCATAAATTATCAACACAGGGGGTGAAACACTGCGTGTGCGCTATCTAGTGCACCCACCAAACAACACCAACTGGACAGACATGTTTGTATCCCACAATGAGACTGACCGTGTCATGACCAATCTTGCACCTGGCCTGCTGGGTGACTGGCACTTCCGTGTCCATGTGGACAACTTTGTGTCAGAACTCATGTCTGACTCAGTGGTGGTCACAGTGGCTTGTGAACCAAAATTCTTCAACATCACACAAGCCTACTTCTCATTTGGTGACCAGAGGGACAATGGAACAGACCCTGCAGCATGGCATGCAGCTGATTGGGCTGATGAGTGGACACTCCAGAGGCTGACAATGATGTCAAACAATGAGTCACTGATTTATCTGACAACAGAATACATGGATGGTTTGTTAATTTCTATTTGATCAGGCGTTATATATATCAAAATGCCTATACAAAATTAACAACCACCTAAAATATTATCACTCCTCACAGCAAGTGGCATCTGCAGTGGTTTCTGGCTGCAGTTCAACTCACTTGAGATCTATGTTGACATGACACCAGCAGACAAAGCAACAGCAATTGCCAAATGCACAGCACTTGATTCCACTCTGATTGGAGTGGCTGCCACTGCAAATGGAGAAACACTCAATGCACAGGCCATCCATGTGGCTATGAAATATCTGGGTCAAGGAATGTGAGTGACAATAACCTATGCTAGAAAAAATTCCAGCCAAGTTAGATAAAATTATATAAATTTAATCTAAAATCACTTTGCAGTGCTGATGCCTGGATGGATGATGGTAAACTGGCATACCTTAATGGAGATATGACTACTGGCCATGCAGACAGCTACACTGCTGCTGGAACCATCTGTGCTCGCAGCTGTAAGTTTGAAAATATTGTTTAGGACTAATGCACCAGACAATACAAAAATTAACATGACCATAATTAATACAAAAATAAAAATTCAGTGTTCAATGTGCACAACTTCACTGTGGAAATTGGTGGCAATGTGTTCACGGGAGAGAGCCCAATGAGGATTGTGCCAGAAGATCCAACTGTGAGTGCAAAGAAACAGAAAGTATAAATTACAGACCAAAGCATAATCACATAATAATTTTTTTATACATTTTGCAGCACGATCTGAGCCAAGCCAACCTCTCAGTGACCATTGAAGACTCAGTGTTCCGTCCTCTTGGTCAGAACTTCACATCAACCCTGCTTGTGTACTCACGTGAGGCTTACAGCACAGCCGTGGTCCTCAAGGCACCAACATACACCTATGTTGGTATCAACACTGTCATCCAATTTGAGGAACCACATGCCTCACGTTTGTTGCTTCTTGAAATTGACTTGTGAGAATGACCAAAGAAATCAATATCTAATATTAGTAATGAAGTGTTAATCAATCAAAACTCATTTCAGTGCGTGACACCATCAAAGTGCACTGGTACTACTGGTATGAGGGCCAGAATGCCACTGTATACACAGTGGTGAACATGATTGATCCAGATGCACTGCACCCAGCCTTCAACTTCTCCATGGTTGGACGGTGGTATGTCAAGGCAATGCTGCAGAGTGCAGTCGATACTATTGTGTCTGACACTGTGCTGGTGAGTAGAGTGCATTTGAAAAATACAATTATTTATGAAACTAAAATAAAGTAATAGTCAAGCAAGCAATCATTATATCCATGCAGATATATGCAACCTGTCTACCTGACTACTTCAACATCACACAAGCGTACTTCTCATATGGTGACCTGCGTGTTAATGGCACAGCACGTGCTGCGTCTGCGGACTGGATTCAAGCTGACTGGGCCATGAACTGGACATTGCAGCGACTGACTGTCATGTCAGATTATGATGCACTCCTCTATCTGGCAACAACTTATGGTGGAGAGAATGTTGCATGCTCTGGCACATGGCTGCAATTTGACAACATTGAAATCTACCTGGACAACACCCCAAGGACACAAGCTGATGCTGAGACAGTAAGTTTTTTATGACAGTATTTAATGATTTGCTGGATGCATTTGTTTTCTCAAATACTGGCTAAAAGTGCAATATGTATTTATGTCATTTTCTCTAGCCACAACCATAGCAATCAATCCCACATTACAGTTCTGTGCTGAACGTGATTCAATGCTGCTGAACAAGGTGGCAACCAATGCTACGGTCACAATCACACCGCAGTGCATCCAGGTTGCAGAATATCTTGACCCAGGAATGGTCACAGCCTGGTATGACAGTGGAGAAACTGTGGCTGCTGATGGCACTGTTACAACTGGTGTTGCCAGCACTGAAACACATGGAGCAATCTGCGCAAGGCAGACATTCCCTGTGCACAATTTCTCAGTATCCATTGATGGAGTGACTGTTGTCAGTGAGAGCCCAGTATTTGTAACACCAATGGACCCAAGTGTGAGTGGATTTTAATTTAATGACTTTAATTGACCAGCAGAGTTAAACATGAGCATAACTAATACTGAACATCTGTGAAATGCAGGCTGACCGCATCCAGTTCAACCACACAGTCAACATCACTGAGCAGACATTCATGCCATACAACATGTCATTCAGCACTGCTGTAGAACTGATTTCACGCCATGCCTATGACAACATCACATACCCCTTGAACCTGGTTTCACCCATCTACAGTGTGATTGGTCTCTGGACTCAGATCAAACTGGATGAGCCATATCACAACTGTGAGTTCTCATAAGTGTAAAACATTTGAATAACAATTAAAATACTTGAATTGATGACAATCTGACTGGCAACCCTCACCCCCTTCAGTGACAGACACAGTCAAAGTGCACTGGTTCTATTGGTATGAGACTGAAAACAAGACCGAGGTAGTACTTGTGAACCAAATCAACCCTGATGCACTTGCACCACTGTTCAACTTCTCAAAAGTGGGTGACTGGTATGTGCAAGCTGTGCTGGAGAATGGCGTGGATGACTTACTGTCTGAAACTGTCATGGTGGGTGCCCATTCTGCTTAAAGCTTTTGTTTGTTTGAGTGAGTGACCTATTCAATTCATGCCTCTAATTCATACAGGTCCGTGTACACTGCGATGTGGATCATCTGAACATCACAACAGCCTACTTCAGCTATGGCGACCTACTTGTCAATGGCACAGACCCAGCAGACTGGACAAAGTCTGACTGGGCAATGGACTGGACACTGCAACGCCTGACTGTCATGTCAAATGAGCAGGCATTATTCTATCTGGCAACAACCTACAAGGATGGTTGGTTCACAGAATAGAAATTTTTCATCTCACTATTTCACTCATTTCATGTACTAATTCAATGAATGATTTTTCAACTCACAGTGAACACTGCTTGTATGGGCACCTGGCTGCAGTACAATTCACTGGAAATCTATGTGGACACAACACAGACACTCAATGCTGCCGACGCAGAAGACTACTGTGGCACATTGAATGCTCAGCTGGTGGGCACTGATGCTACAACCAATGGCATAACACTGACCACACAGGCACTCAGCGTGGCCATGATGTATCTGGCTACTGGCAGTGCCAGTGCATGGTATGACCCAACCACTGTAGTCAATGTGGATGGCACACTGACCAGTGGACTGGCTGGCACTGAAGTATACCCAACAGTGTGTGCAAGGAGCAGTGAGTTGCAATTGTTTTTTTTTGTATTGAGAAAAGATGTAAAGACCAGTCACTGTAATTTACACCATTCTGCAGTCTTCCTGCCTGCCCACAACTTCTCTGTGTCTGTTGATCAAGCTACCTTCATCAGCGAGAGCCCAGTGATGGTTTATGTCAATGACTCAACCGTGAGTTGCCTACACGCTGCATTCAAATGTATAGCTAAGATGAGGTGACCCATTCCACTTTGAATGTAGACATCAAAACAACAACAACATTTCTTTGCATCTAGACATCATATGAAAAAATTGGTTCTTCCAAACAAACATGACAGTTCTGTTTGCACTGTCGGGTGAAAGAGCAGCCGACATTTTTTGTTGCATAGTTCTGTTTGCAAAAAATAGAATAGTTTTATTTTATTTATAATTTATTTTTGTTCAGCATTATGATTTCCTAATTTGTTGTTTCAGTTTCATGATTTTTCTTTGTTTCATTTCAGTTCAGTTTTATGCATTTTTTCTATTTCACTCAATAACAAACCAATGTGGAAACCTTTTCAGCCCTCTCTGGGACAAGTGATGATCACAACACAACTGCTGCACAGATTCAAAAAGGCATGGTAAATGTTTATGTAGCCATAGTAATGAAAATTAAAAATCACAATCAACTCGGTGTTAGAATCACATCACTCTTGCTACTTGGTAATCCTCTAATTTGCAAATTTGTTTCATTTATAGTCCTCATCACAGATGTCATGCAGTCTGGAAGTTGAGAATTGTGTGCACTTGCTACTGAATCAGAGTTGTTCGGGCCATCTCATCCATACTGCACTGAACCAGAATAACAACAAAAAACACTGCATATCATAACAAATGAATGGTTTCACTTGAAATCAACTTTTACAGGGCAACATTGATCAGAGCAACCACACAATTCACATTCGTGATCCCAATTTGCAAGTAAATGGTACCATTCCAACATACACAGTCATTGTGAATTCAAGGAATAAGTTTGACCACATTGCAGCACCATTGATAATTTCAGCTCCAGTGTTTGCAGCAGTACAGAAGCCAACACCAGTCATTTTTACCAATCCATATGATGCATGTCTGTTCTTTTATGTACTCAAGCCTTTTTTGAAATGAAAAACTTACAGCTACCACTTTCTTGTGAAAATTTCTAATTTTGAGGAAAACATTTCAGTGACAGATGCAATCAGAGTATCTTGGAGATATAAATATGAGCAGTTTGGTATTTGGAACTATCAGGTTGTGGAAGGCCAATACAATAATACTCAAGCATTTACACAAAAGTTACCCCTCTCACAAGTTGGGGATTGGTATGTGCAGGCAAAACTGGAAAATGGTGTAGATGAAATTTGGTCAAATGAGATTATGGTCAGTGAATGATTTTCTTAGCTTTCTCAGCTCAGCAAAAGAAACTCACTGCATTGTAATGTGAAACTGCTGGTGTCTGATGAGTGAACATAAAACAATTATGTGAAATGATTAACTCAACTCAAAATGATAAATATTTTAACAGGTTCGTGTCACATGTACACCAACCAACTTCACACTGAGTCAGGGATTCTTTTCATATGGTGATGATATGGCTAATGGCACTGATAGTGCCAATTGGCAGGCAGCCAATTGGGCTGAAAGTTGGACTGGACAAAGGCTCACAGTCACATCAAACAGGGATGCACTATTCTACATCACTACAACATATGGAAATGGTTGGAGTTATACTTGTTGTTTAACATATACAGACTGTGATGAACTTTGTACATAGTGGTACTCTGTTAAAATACTTTAAAATCTAAAAAAATATTTCAGAACACCCAGCGTGCACAGGAGCATGGTTACAATACAAGTCAGTAGAAATAATAGCAATATCGGGCAGCATGGATTACAATCAAGCAGCTGATGTAAGTAAAGGCTTAAAAAATAATTGACAAAGGGTATACTTACATGTATACATGCACATCCGACATACATTTATTATGTTTCACAAAGAAAACATAAATACACCGCATGAATAAATTACTGAATATCAAAAAATGAATGGCAAGCAGTATATTCACAGACATACAGAATTGACAGCAATAAATTCCACCCCCTCAAACACACCCTTATTTACCCAGCACTGCGCTGACATCAATGCTCAGCTACTTGGGAATGTCTTCACAGAACAGATCTTTGCTGAGACTGCACGAGCAAGACAGGTAGCCATGAACACCCTGGCACCTGAGCTGTTAGTTTGATGTTTTTGGGACACAAAAAATGGAAGGTGGCTGTTGATAAAACTGAGAATGTAGTCTACTTACTGGCGGGATACACAATAGAGCCACTAGAATGAGTCATACTCAAGGGAACTTTGTTAGAATAGTGTGATTAAGCAAATAATTACACATTAAATACATGCACCAGCGCGTGACATTGCAGGCAAAGCTGTATGATATTCAATTAATAAATCATCTGAAGATTTTTTAATCTGTAATGACGTCTGAGGAGTTTTTCCACACCCAGCAATTTAGGATGATCCTAGGAAAAATTTAGACGTGATTTGTAGTGAATCATTGTGTTGGCTGGGATTTTCCAACAATTACCTCAATTGTGCCATGGAGACACTTCAAATCACCTAGTGTCAGCTGTATTCATTTACATAGTTGGTGAAATATGCTCTGCCTGCTATAGATGTGTGATGAACTGTGAATGTGACTTAAATATTTATATTTACAAACCCACAAATTTATCTCCAACATAATTACATACCAATATGCTTGCAACACACTTCATAACACATCACCAGTACATGTATTTTTCTGTGATACACACAAGATGTATTTATGCAAAATTGTGTGGCTTGCAAAAAGTGCCCTGGCACTTTCAAAGCACCAGGTGTACTTCTACAAAACACCATGAAAAATGAGTGCAAAGTACCAAAAGTACCAAGGCACTTTCCAGTGTTGGGATTGTGGTTCACAACTGCAATATTTACAATTCATACAGGATTGAAGCATGGTACAGTAGTGGACAGACTGTCATACAAGATGGTATTATCCAATCAGGGAAAAATAATCTCGTTCAGTATGGAGCAATATGTGGGAGAGAAGGTAAATTTATTCTTGAAAAAGGTGGGGCGAAAGAACTGCCTATATAATGTAATATGAGTATGTAACTTGAAACTTCATAGTGAAATATGATGAATCTGATTTCACATTACAGCCAACATCTGGTTGGTTAAAACCACCAACATAAGGGTTTTATTATTTCATAATTGTCAGGTATTCAGGTATTTATCGGGTTTCAAGTTACAGAAGTTATGGTAAGTTATTGGTTCCAAAAAAATTAAGTTGGCATTTGGGTTTTTGTATTGAGGGACAGGCTTTCATGGTTTGTAATTTATCACCATTGAGTACTGGGTATGGGAGCGAAAAAACAAAGCTACACAGAATGGTACACTGTAGTTCACTACTAATCTATACAAAAGTACAAATGCAAATGTGGAACTGCAGAAATTACATCAAAAAATCATTATTTAATAATCAAAATTGCAATAATTACCCACATTAAATGGGATTGTAGTATACCTAATTGAAAACTGCCAGAAATATAATCACCCTTTTACAAGACAGCTGGTGCCACTTTCACACCCTGTAACTGTAACATGGCAAGCATAATGCAATGTGTTAAAATTCATGTATAATGTAAAACATAGACAAAAAAAATGTAAAAATTAATGGAAATGCAACATTTTACAGAACATTTTTACATGACCCTTGAAATTTTATGGTGAAAGTTTTGTTTGTGGATCCTAGGAGTTGAACTAATATTGGGGGAAGTGACTAAATTGTATTGTGTATCGTTTATCTTTTTTGCTATGGGTAGTAGTAGTGTTGAGGTGGGTATCATGTCTGAGAATGCATAGTTATTCGCTTTGAGCCCTCACACAACCGTTTTCTACCAAAGTTTCAAAAAAATTGAGACAGCTTCGAATACATTTGAGTTTGCCACAGTGAGTTGTTTTCAATGTCGATCAGCAGTAGGTGACAGAAACTTAAAGCTGTTAAACTAATTCTGTTTAACGCTGATTTATAGGTTTTCAACATTTTTCAAAATTTCAGTAGAAAAATAGTGTGTAAAGCCTTTGGGTGAATTTGGGTCCGGTCAGTTTGGGTCCCACACTGAAGCTGAACCCTAGCCAAGGCAGCATTACAATAAATCAGGGGCAATCCCAGATCCTGTAAAGTGTAAAGTAATATGTCAAATATGTGTTGAGATGTAAAAGCGCCATGGCGCTGGTGCCTGGCGCTAGAGCCAAGGCAAACAGCGCCATGGCACTTTTGGTGCTTGGCGCTATGATGCCCCGGCACCATTGGCGCTTGGCGCTTGTGTTTAAAAAAGCACCAAAAAGCGCTGAGGAGTTCAAAAGATACATCATTATTTGAAGCAAAAATACCCTGTGTCTGTGTCTATAATTTACATAAGTGAATGCAACTCTGAGTGAATGAGTGAAGTTCTGCTACTGTAACTCTGTCAAATGTTATGCAAAATGTCAAAATTGCAATAATAATATGTTTTATTTTTTACTTAATCAACATTTTATACGTTGATTGACATTTAACATGGCATTTGACAATTGACTTTACAGGGTGCAGGACAGACCTCTGAGGTCTAAACTAACAGTGGCAATCCAAAATTCAAAAATTCAAAAGCATTGTCACATTTTTGTTTTACCATAAAAAATATTTAATCTATTCTTTAGAACAATTAGAAAGGTATTCTTTTTTCTCTCGGTATCTTTTGTTGTGAATGTAAAATGCTGCATTCTTTGCTTGCATTAAAATTCAAGGACACAATTTTCAAACTTCAATTTCGTATCTCATTATTGCAGTAAAAATATGTGCAAGTGTTCAGTGGCAACGGCTTGGTAGTCTGTGTGTGTGTTCACACCAAGATTGTGCTCAAAACTGAACAGCTAAACTCGAAACGGGCTTGGCGCCAAAGTTCTGGCGCTTTTCACATCACTAGTCATATGAAATGTCAATCAAAGCAAAAAAAGAAAGGATTTAGTTACTGAAATTTGCATTACAATTGACACTTTACTTTACATTAGTCATGACAATTGACACTTTGCATGACATAAAACATGACATTTAACACTTTACTTTACACTTTACAGGGTCTGAGATTGGCACTTGTTGTTAATATTACTGGTATTAAAAATAAATGTGGAAGCATAAAGCTGGAATGTGGAAGCTGGAAAGCATAAATGTAAATGTAAATATCTTTCGCAATTTTATAGAGTATTTTTACTAAAATACAATGGGTAATGCTTTATATAAACTTGGGTAATATGGTCAGAATTTTAAAAATCTCTGGAGATTTATATGAAAATATCAGAAAAAAATACCGTATTTCCTCGAAATACCCCCCCCCCCCTCAAAATGGCACTATGAATTTGTGGTCTAGGAAATGCATAACAGACGTTCAAAACACTTACTGTGTTACGTTAGAACATCGTTTATACCATCTACATCCTTATATAAGGCTGTAAAAATTTATAAATGGTGGTTATTGTTGCATTTTTCACGTTTTTCTCTAAAAATTTTCACTCTGAAAAAATAAACCCCCGGGGGGTAATTCGAGGAAATACGGTATTTAAAAAACGATCGTTGAGAGACAACGAATACAGACAGAAAGAATAAAAATGTGGCAGGGTTGATTCGTCAAATGCAAATTGAGTGCAGTGTGTGACATGAAAATCCCAAATTATTGTTAGCGTGCGGCAGCGATGGCAGATATGCAGAAAAAATGTGTACGAAGTGTATAGGTACATAAATACGTACATACCTAAATAGCTACACGCTGTTTTGCTGGACACCTCGTTTTTGTTGTTGTTGAACTGTTAAATGCCTGGATTACATGAGTTGAGTGAATTTTTTGAAGTGAAATTTGTTCTGAAAGTTTTGAGGAACCCCCCTTTCCTGCCCTGAATAACATCCCCACTGTAAATTGCTGGTGCTACATCTGCTCGGTGTTTAGTGTTTTTATGTCCTTTTTTCTAAATAGTACCTTGATGTTTCTGCCAGGAATGCATAACAAAAACATGATGGAAAATATTTACAGAGTGTAAAAACAATACCGCATTACTAACTCCCCCCCTTGAATAACTCCCCCCTGTTGGCGAGGTGAGGAAAAAATAACTCCCCCCTCGAATAACTCCCCCCTCTTGAATAACTTTCCCCTCTGGATGAAAACAATACTTTACAAAAACACAAGATAATATTAGCCTACAGCAGCGACAGATACATGATGTGTATGCGGTGTATACACATCTTTTTATTGTTCTTGGGCAGTTAAATACCTGAATTACATGAGTTTACAGACTGCACCCATGCAACAAGTTTTCTGAGGAAAAAATAACTCCCCCTCGAATAACCCCCCCCTTTGAATAACTCCCCCTCCAAAATGTCTGACGAAAAAATAACTCCCCTGGGGTCTTATTCGAGGATTTAGGGTATTTTGAATTTTTTGTCCATTTTTGTTTAAGCTTTTCTCTCCCTTTGGTTCCTTTATGCCTGGAAAAAGCCTATTAAAAACCTGTTTGAAATACATTTTCTGTACTCGCGTACTTTCAAAAAGTGCGCGATTAAGTGAGTACCAGTATTTTTTTGGGAAGAAACTTAAACGTATTTACTATGGTTCAAACGGGACCGCAGTCCCGGTACATGGTTCGGCAAAAAGTCGGGACTGGTGCGGTCCCGGTCCTGGTCCCGACACCAGAGTTGCGAAAACGTATTTATGTTTACCCGAAATACCCGGTTATTCGGGTATTTATACTTACGTTGACGTTTACGCTTTCCAAAAATACCGTTACGCTTTGTTACGTTTTCCTGGCACAATTACCCGGGTACCAGAGAAAACGTAAAAATATGCTACACGGAACCGTATTGTTTGACAAATGTAGTGTATTATGATTAGTTCAACATGTTCTAATGTTGAGGAGTTCTAATTCCGCAATTGGAGAACTCAAACACCAATTTGTAAGTGAAAAGTAAAAAGTTGAAGGAAATTATTTTTGTGAGGGAGAACTGAAATGCAAATAAAAAGTCATTTTGAGTGTTTTCTCATGACTGACCATTTGTCTTTTAACTTCCCATTTCACTTACAAATTTACTTTTCTTTCAATTTTTACGTGCCTTTCTACCTGCCATTACTTCTCACTCAAAAATTTTTTAGTTCTCCTGTTACGGAATTCGCACCTTATGGCCCTACACCCACTAGTTGACAACGACGCAAAATGTCAACTTCAATATCCCGACCCCATCATTCCAAATATATATATAAAATACAGGTAAGCAGAAAAAGTTCGATGGAGATCATATGAACATCCACAACATGTTGTAAAAAACATTGTTTTTTTTGTATTCTCTGATAGTGGAAGCACTTAATCTAATTTTTACGTTTACGTTTTATTTTACGTTTTCCCTGGTATTTTAAAAATACCTTACGTTTTAGTATTTATACTTTTGATTTGAAAAAGGTATTTACGTTTACGTTTACGTTTTCCAAAAATACCAGTATTTGTACAACTCTGCCCGACACCCAGTCCCGGTCCCGGTCCTGACAATTAAAAAAGCCAGTCCCGGTCCCGGTCCCGGTCCGACCCCCCAGTCCGGGTCCCGGTCCCGGTCCGACCCCCCAGTCCGGGTCCCGGTCCCGGTCCAGGAATTTCATAGCGGTCCCGACAAAGGCATGGAAAAAACGTATTTTTCAATGACCTGGGTTTTAATAATTATGTTGTTTTTTTAATAAAATGTTTTTCCAAACGCTTCCAAATATATTTACAATGTGGTCAACATATACATGTAAATATGTCAGACAAATAGCAGTATCTTATGATGTCATATATTTATATAGCAATATAATGGTTGTGGAGCCATGTTGTAGTATTATAACTGGTGATTTCTGCCAAAAATCCCTAGGTGTTGTTACAAGTGTCTTGTCAAACTTATTACATAAATACATTGCTTTTCATCAAATATTCACGACTTCAAGTGAAGATGGGAATGGAATAGTGCTTGAATAATGTTATAAGAAAATACTCATACATTGAGAGTGGTCCTTCACACAGTGGAGGTGTGTGGACAGGGTTGGTTTTATAAAAATCATTTGTATACAAATTGTATAAAAATTGTATAAAAATGTATTTTATTTTAATTTTATTCTTGTTTCGTTTTATTTTATTTTATTTTATTCCAAAATAATAATAAAATAATAAAATGGACCATTTTACAAAAATTTTACAGAAATTTTACAAAAAAATCAGAATCTTGCATGCAAGGTCAGAAAAATGTGATAATTAGACCTAAACATGAAAAACGTGTGACAAATTTTTCCATTACTTTGCAAAAGTTGCATGCAGTAGGTATTGTTAGCTAGTTGCAAGTGTTAAGTTACAATTATCAAGAATGGTTTCCATTTTCAGTAGAAGGATTACTGGAGTGTGCTGGGCACATTTGTAAAACATAATGCAAAGTGTCAATTGTCATGACAAATGTAGTAAAGAGTCAATTGGCATCTCAAATGTCAAGCAAAGTATAATTGTCATGACAAATGTTGTGCAAAGTGTAAATTGTGTATCTGAATCTTGTGTTTTGGTATCCAAACCTTATATTTTGGTATCCAAATCTTATGTTTTGTATCCAAATGTTCACATAAGATTTGGTTACAAAAACAACAAGATTTGGATACAAAAAATCAGATTTGGATACAATTTGCTTAACAGTTTCCACTTTAATTTATATTTGTCATGACAATTGACACTTTACTTAACATTTTCATGAAAATTGACACTTTCCATTCCATTTCATATGACATTTTGACACTTTACATGGCTTGGGACTGCCCCAGCTCCGTGAATGAACAGGTTGAACTATAAACAACAGAAAATTTTTTTACAAAAAATATGAATTTTTATACAATTTTTACAAAAATATGAATTTGTATACAATTTTACAAAAATTTGAATTTGTATACAATTTTTATTTTTATTTTGAAATTTTCCATTTTATTTTATTTTATTTTATTCTTCAATTTTCCATTTTATTTTTATTTTATTTTTATTCTTTTCTGAGATTTTGCCAACCCTGTGTGTGGAACAACATTGGCTGGAACAACAGGGTTCAAACGAGACCGTGGTCCCAGTACATAATTCGGCAAATCCCAGTCCCGGGACCGACGCCCCAGTCCCGACAATTGAAAAAAGCCAGTCCCGGTCCCGGTCCCGGTCCCGACATTAGAAAATTTCTGGTCCCGGTCCCAGTCCGAAAAACTGGTCCCAATTGAACCGTAGTATTTACACAGTACGCGAGTATCCGTATTTGTCGAGTAAACGTAAATATGTTTGAACAACTAAAATATGAACTGCACTAATCACACAGAATTTCATAAGATATCACCTGAAAAACAACTGCGAACCCAATTGCCATATTTCTTCTAATAGAAGGTCTCCAATAGAAGGGCATCTCCAATAGAAGAGACTACACTTTTTGACATACACTGTTGACTTTTCTTGGCCCACAAAATAAATAGAAGGGCGGACTCCAATAGAACGGTTAAAAACTCCTGGAATTGTGTCAAATGCATAAAAAGATGGAAAACAACAGCGAACATTCTTATTTAATCACTTTGGTTTATTGATTTGGTGCTATCTTAAGATCGAACATTGAATGAACTCTATGAATCGTCATTCTATGATTTGTCAGTAATGTAACACCTTGAAAAACCAAGTTAGCAGAACTTGGAGAAATATTCGCTGAAAACATGGGAAAAATAGAAGGGCGGTCTCCAATAGAACAGGTACAGGTAAAATAAAAAAGTTGACGAAAAAATAGAACTACGTGCTTCTATTAGAACAAATATGGTATATATCTCACAGAATAAAAATAATAATGTTCACAACATTCAATACTTTTGAAACCATCTAATCCTTTCGATCAAATACAAACTTAATTACTTAACAGAGTTGTGAGAGCAGATTTACATTTACCCAGAACACAGGGCATAGTTGTTCAAACGTATTTACATTTACCGTATTTCCTCGAAATACCCCCCGGGGGGTGATTGTTTCATAGTGGTCCCGAGAGGGGGGGGGGTCAAACGAGAGGGGGGGGGTATTTTGAGGGGGGGTTATTATTTCACAAGGAAATTTTTGAAAACCAAGTACGAAATTATCGTCTGAAACGTACGCAGACGTCAAAAAATGCAACAAAAACCGCCATTTATAAGGTTCTGTAGACTAATATTAGTATGTAGATGGTATGTATTTACACTGTTCTAACGTGATTCCGACATTGTTTGAACGTGTGTTCTGCACTACTGCCATATTTGTGATGTACGTTCTCTTTACACTCAATTTGGGGGGGGGTTATTTCGAGGGGGGGGGGGGGTGATTGTTTCATAGTGGTCTCGAGAGGGGGGGGTCAAACGAGGGGGGGGGTATTTCGAGGGGGGGGGGGGTATTTCGAGGAAATACGGTACTCGATAAATACAGATACACTTGTACTGCATGTTTACGTTTCCGCCGGAAAAAATACCACAACTCACTAACTCGCGTACTTTTTGAAAGTACGCGAGTACAGAAAACGTATTTCAGGCTTTCAGTATTTCGTTTTATAGGCTTTTTCAAGGCATAAAAAGGAGAGAAATGCCAAAAATAGGAACAAAATAAACAAAATGGCATTAAATAGTGAATTTCATCCAGGAGTTTTTTTTTCAACGACCTGGTTTAAAAAACGGTTTCGACGGTCGGGTTTTTAACCTTTTTATTAATGTCCCCGGCCACCCCTAGCAACATCAGTGTATCGTATGTCCGCCGAGTAAAATAAACACTCAACAATTAAAAAGGGTATTTATGTTTACATTTATGCTTTCCAAAATACTAGTTTTTGAATAACTCTGTAATTTATCTTGTGCACCGCCAACTGCCAATAGATAAATACGTGTGAACATAACTTCCATGCGAAAAAAGGCTAAAAATGTACCTAGCTGTCTGAAACCAAAAATACTAAAAGTTTTTTAATGATGTCATTTCTGCAGAGTATACTGGCATAGAATTTAAATGAATGATTGATAAATTTTAAAAATTTCAGTTTATCCTGTCCACAACTTCTCGCTAACAGTGGATACAACGACAGTGGTCAGTGAGAGCCCAATCACTTTGCATCCAGTAGACACAAGTGTAAGTTTTGTTGTTAATTCAACACAGCCTTTCAGGGCAATTGACAATGCATATATATGATTCAAAACATCATTGAGTTAATAGCGAAATGCAGTGTATTGCAGCTTTTTACAATGTGCAGAAAAAAAGTATCTTTCTGAAAAAAAACATGCAGAAATTTAGCCAGTTATTAGGATATAAGATATTTCATCAGTTGTAGTGATTGAAAATCACCAGAAAACAGTCTGGGACAGTTTATGACCAAAAATTGTAGATGCAATTCATTGTTCCAAAACCAAAACATTTGCAATAACGTTGTCAACATTAAGTAAGGTACTGTATTTACTTGAATAATCCCCCTTCGGGATTTTTTCATTGAGACCTTTTGAGGGGCTATTCGAGCGAAATTGTTCAAGCTCAAGGATGAATTATTATATTGTCAATATTTTCAAGCCAAGGCAGTTACATAGCTACAGCAGAAATGAATGCAGCAGTGAATTGGAAAATACTTGAAAAATCCTAATTGTAAATTCTCTTATCATACTTGCTTTATTGGCACTCCAATCACATATTGGAGATGGAATGTAGTGCTATGCCAAAGACATAGACAGAGTGATTGTAAAAGATTTCTCATTGAGTCATCTGTTCAGAATTTTCTCAGTAAATCAAGTGCTAATCTCAGCCTTTCTCCACCCAAAACACAGAGTGACCTGACACAGAGGCAGCAAAGTGCCTTGATAACAGATGAGGTGCTAACTTTCCCCGGGGTAGAGTATAGTTTCAATGACACATTCTTCTCTAGAGAAGTTTATTCTGTTGATTTGCTATTGGATGCACCAAGTTTTCATGTGATTGGTCAATTGAGCAGAGTGAAGCTGAGCATACCATATGATGCTAGTGAGTTCTGGTGAAATTGATGAGTCTGTGTTAATTTCTTAAGTAAAATAACTTTGTTAATGCAAAATAAATGCTCATTGCAATACAATATAGTGGAGTGGCATGAGCATTAGTCAGATTCACATAAATACTGCATGTACATGTAAATTCATACATGTAAAAGGCCTGGGACCATTTCCCACCCTGCCAAATGCCATGTAAAATGTAAGGTATCAGACGATATTGTCATATATCTATGATGTAAAATGCAATGGATAAAATACAATGATCCCTTTACATTATACATGACACTTTATATACACATTTTCTCATTTGGCAAACAGAAGGTATTATTCAGTGGTATTTATGCAAAGCTTTGTAATTTATTGTTGGAAAATATTGATTAGTACCAGAAATAAAGTGAATTCAGATTCTTTCTACAGAATTCACTGATGTCAATATGAATACCAGTACATTTTCTGGAGGAAAAAACATATTTACTCAGTATCCAGATATAAACACATTCTATGTAAATTTAAGCACACTTTAACACCTGTGATTATATTGTATGTTTATCAAGTCCACAGCTTACTAATTAAAAACCAATATTAAGTTGTTCTTGCATGAGGCTGGAGTTATTAGCAGCATTATTTCTCATGTACTATTACAATGCTTTGAAAGTATATAATTCATTTTACACAAAAATGTAAGGTACACAGCAATAATCTCATCAATTCAAACCCTACGTATCAAAAATACAATTTGCAGTTACTGACAATGTGAAAGTGACATGGTTTTGGAGACATGAATCGAATACTGAGAACATAATAGTTAAGCACATGATTGATGATGCTGACACATTGTACCAGGACTTTATGCTTGACACATTTGGAAATTGGTATATCTATGCAATCTTAGAGAATGGTGTAGATGATATTGTTTCAAATGAAATTATGGTGAGTGATAAAAAACTATACTTTAAGTGCGAAAATGTGATTTCTAAATTTTTAAACAATAACATCAGATCCACACTGGCTGTACCCCACTGCAATATGACATCACACAAGCCTACTTTTCTTATGGGCGCAATGCTGACAATGGCAGCACAGCAGGTCAGTGGATGGCAGCAGATTGGGCCCAGGATTGGACCATGCACAGACTTACAATCATGGCTAATCGAGATGCATTGGCTTATTTGGCTGTGTCTTATGATAATCGTTTGTTTTTGGTGCAGTTTGTGATGAATGAAAACACTTGTCTTAATGGTTGAATATGATTTCAGAATCAATATCCTGCCAAGCAAGGTGGCTGCAGTATAAGAACATTGAAATCTATATGTCAGAGTCAACATACAACAACCCTGATGCTCATGCAGTAAGAACTTTTTTATAAAACAAATATAGCAAAAAACAATGGCAGTCAGGTAATTTCTTTTATACTGGATCTAATTTCATACATACCTTGCAGCACTGTCAAAGTATGCATGCTGACCTGTTAGGCACATTGAGTACAAATGAAGGCATCACAATTGATACCCAAACCATACATGTTGCAATGAATTACCTAGCAGGAAAAATGTATGTTTCACCCATCACAACCAAAAGTAGAACTACAACTTATCACATCACTGCTTGCAGAACCAATGCATGGTATGAAACCAGCAAGTTTGTAAATGCATCTGGTCAACTGACAACCACATCATCATCAATATCAATGCCGGTTTTGTGTGCCAGAGGATTGCAGCCAGCAAGAAACTTTAGTGTGAAATTAGGTGCAAGTGATTCTGCCAGTCAGCAAACTTTCATTGGTGAAAGCCCGATTATTATTCAAGCAGCAGCAGATTCAGTGTGTTTTATTGGCGTTCATTGTGAAACTAAACACCAGCAAAAAAGTGGTAAAAATATTAACAATCCCTGCAGGGAATATTTAATGAAATTCCACAAACTGCTGTAATCAAAGATGAAACAGTAAATGGATTGGTGATAGTCAATGGAGTTATGATGCAGCAAAGCACAAATGCAACAATATATGCTAGGATCATGTATGATGATGCCAGTCCATTGACTGTACTTGCACCACAATATTCACCAATTCAAGATGACACACCAGTGGAATTTTCCGCACCACACCGTGATGGTGAATTAGAACTTTTACATTTGAACTCTGACAATATGGGACTTTCTCGACTTCCATTCACTTAACAGGTACTGATACAGTGAAGGTGACTTGGCGATACAAATATGAAGTATTTGGGCCATGGGTTTATGTGATTTTAGAGAGTGCATTTGACTCAATCACCCTGAATCCAGTTTTACCCCTAAATTTAGTTGGTGATTGGTATGTGCAAGCAAAAATAGAGAATGCTGTTGATGAAATTTGGTCGAATGAAGTATTAGTTAGTTAAAATAAAAAGTTTTTCACAGTTAACGGGGTGAGTAAATAGATACAAATCTCAGGTACGAGTCACATGCACACCACAAAAATTTGGCCTTGCACAAGGCTACTTTTCATATGGAGATGACCTGGCAAATGGCACAGACAGTGCTAGTTGGCAGCCAGCCAACTGGGCTGAAGTATGGATAGGGCAGAAGTTGACAGTGGCTTCAAACAGAGATGCACTTTTCTACATTTCAACAACATATGGAAATGGTAATACTTTTTTTCACCACTGCCACATCAATACATGCTCTACAACAATAAGTTTACCTAAATGACATTTACAGAGCATCCTGCCTGTACTGGTACATGGATTCAGTACAAGTCAGTAGAGATTATTGTATTTTCTGACAGTATGACATACAATGAAGCAGCTGATGTGAGTATTTACATCATTTTAACATACACTACATAATTAACAAAATTTATATTCATGTATTGTTTTGCCTGGAAATACCTGCACGGGATTTTTTATTTCACCAGCAAACTTTGAGGCTCAGGATTATTCGAGGGAGGTCTATTCCTTCAACATAAATTTAAGGAAATTCCACATACTCAGACATACAAAAATCCAACGATGACAGAGATGTATAAGAGTTTATAGACCAGTCCTGTCCAATTGTAACTCATTGGCTCTCTAATGTGTGTTCTACATTTCATATATCACAAACTGCAGTATTTGTAATGTAATTACATCAATTCACACTCAATCTAGGTGGGGGTATTTCAAGGGGAGGGTTATTATTTCCCCAGCTCACTCAGAGCTGGGGGTATTTCAAGGGGGAGTTAATTCAAGGGGGTTAATTCAAGGTAATATTATATATATATATTTCATTGTCAAACTGTTTTTAATTTTTTTACACTTATGTCACAGAAATGTGCATCAGTAAATGCACAATTGCTGGGTCAAGTCTTCACTGAGCAGTCCTTCCAAGAAACAGAGCAGGCTAGAAAAGTAGCACTTCATGTGTTACAACCAATGTTGTGAGTTTGAGAACATTTTTAAATCCAACCAAATACTGGGAAAACAGCAAGCACACAACCTCTTCCCACCAATTTGCAGAAGTGAAGCTTGGTATTCCAGTGGAAGAACAGTCATGTCTACTGGAAATTTAATATCTGGGAAGAATGGATTACAAAACTATGGTGTCATCTGTGCAAGAGAAAGTTGGTTAAAAAAAATGAAAGCCTCAAAATTGTACACATTATGTATAATCCCATAAACATTGCAGTATTTCCATCACATCAATTCACCATTGACATTGATGGGGTATCAGTCCTAGATCAAAGCCCAATTATGGTTTATCCTGTTGACACAACAGTTAGTTCACCCGTCACACAAATAACCAACCAAAAACTCATATGAATATGCATCACCATTGCAGTCTGACATGGTTCAAAAGCAGCATACTGCCACCATCACTGATGAAGTTTTTGCATTCCCTGGCATTGAATATTCATCAACTGACACCTTCTACTCAAGAGAAGTCTACACCACAGTGATAGAGCTGACAGCACCAGCCTTCCATGTTATTGGGCAGCCAACAACAGTGCAAATCTCAGCACCATATGACTCAAGTTGTTTTCACTGAATTTTGTAATGAAGTAATTCTGTTGCATGCAAACTTTCCATATTTCAGTATCTGACAATGTCAAAGTCACATGGATCTGGAGGCATGAGAGCAATTCAGAAAATATCATGATAAAGACAACCATTTCAGATACAGACACGTTATACTCAGATTTCAACCTAGATACTTTTGGAAATTGGCACATCAGGGCAGTACTGGAGAATGGAGTGGATGACATCATGACAGCAGAAATAATGGTGAGTAGATGGGTAAGAGTTGCTTTGCATGTAGCCATCAATGCAAACCCTCCATACAGATTCACACTGGGTGCACACCAGTACAGTATGGTATTCCACAAGCTTACTTCTCATATGGCAGAAATGAGGATAATGGGACTGTGCAGAGTCAATGGATGCATGCAGACTGGGCACAAGAGTGGACCACCAACACGCTCACTGTGATGGCTGACAGAAATGCACTGGCATACATAACTGTTGGCTACAACAATGCCAGTAAATCCTGCATGTCCACTTGGCTGCAGTATAAGACACTTGAAATTTATTTGTCAGCATCATCCTTCACATTCAGTGATGCATTTGTGGTATGTTATTTTTTCTTCAAACAACAGTAATAAGAAAATATGGAATTTGTGCATTGTGCAGCACTGTGAGTCAATGCATGCCAGTATGCTGGGTAAAGCAAGCTCAACCCATGGTGTGGCAATTGAGAAGCAAGCAATTGAGGTGCTGATACAGTACATGGGTGGCACAACAGTCTCTGATGTATGGTATGACACTGGCCAATCAATGAACCTGACAGCTAAATTGACAACAAGAACACCGGCAACAAGCTTACCTGTGTTATGTGCCAGAGTGGTTCAGCCAGCCAGAGATCTTACATTCACTGTGGCTGGAAGCACATTCAATGGTCTCAGCCCACTCTTATTTACACTGGATTCTAACACTGTAAGTTATCAATCTTCACAAATTGCTGATTTGCTCAGTCACAAAAATATACATTGATATTCATGTGCAGAACAACCTAAACGAGGTCAGGTACAGTATCATCATAGAAGATCGCACTGTCAGTGGGCAAGTCATTGTAAATGACGAGGCACAATATGTCAGCTCCACTGTTGATGTTCATGCTAGAGTGCAATATTCAGACAATGCATTGGTAATCACAGCACCAGAATACTCTGCAGTACAAAATGAACCACAGATTTCTATTGACACACCACTATCATCAGGTCCACAACAATGTCCACTACTTACTGTTCTACCAATGGTGGTGCTATAAAAATAAATATACTTTACATTTTTTGCAGTGACAGACAAAGTGAAGGTGACATGGAGATACAAATATGAGGCATTTGGTCCATGGATTGAAGTTGTTATGAAAAGTGCATTTGATAGCACTACACTGGCACCCCAGCTGCCACTGACTCTGGTGGGAGATTGGTTTGTCCAAGCAAAACTGGAGAATGCTGTGGATCAAATCTGGTCAAATGAAGTTCTAGTATGTGAAAATCAAAAGCATTGAATCCTGCATAAAGTAAACATTTTTTTAATGTTCTTATCAAATTGCAGGTCAGAGTGACATGCACACCACAAAGCTTTGGGTTGGCTCAGGGATACTTTTCATATGGCGATGATCTTGCAAATGGAACTGACAGTGCTAATTGGCAGCCTGCCAACTGGGCTGAAGGCTGGACTGGACAAAGGCTCACAGTTGCATCAAACAGGGATGCACTCTTCTACATCTCCACAACATATGGAAATGGTATGATGTCACCAAAATATTGTGAAAATGTCATCACTTATAACTCTTAAGTATAGTCGTTTACTCAACATAATGTGACCACTTTACAGAAAATGCAGCATGTACTGGAACATGGATACAGTATACGTCAGTGGAAATAGCTGTGTTTTCAGGCAGCTTCACTTATAATGAAGCTGCAGATGTCAGTTGAATGCTTTGGAAGAATTCCCGAAATATTTTTAATCTAATAATATAATATTTTAACAACTCACAGAAATGTGCTGGTGTCAGTGCTCAACTTCTAGGTTATGTGTTCACAGAGCAACCTTTCCTTGAAACACAACAAGCGAGAGAAGTGGCAATGCTTTACTTTGCTCCTTCATTGTTAGTTTTTTTTCTGTGATAATGTACTACTGTTGTAAAAACATATGTAGGATACATGCAAGAAGAGAGTAGTGTCACTGTAAATTGATGCAAATGCAGCAAGAATATAGCACTATTAACGATTTTTTTTAAACAGTTATTAGGAAATATTGTGATAGATGACAAAAAAAATTGAGAATAAGGTGCCTTTTTCTCAACTCGATTAAGATCATTTCACTGTATGAAAGAATAATGTGCAACACCTGCACACACACATTTAATGCATTTAGGTGCCACATTTTCATAAATTTAATGCTTTACATTTTGCAGAACTGAAGCATGGTACAAGAGCACAAAAACAATATCAGACAAAGGACAAATTCTCTCTGGCAAAAATGTTCTAGGACAGTATGGAGCCATATGTGCAAGAGAAAGTAGGTGATCATGAATACTTGTCAAATTAATCCATTAAAACATTATGTTTCAATAATTTTACTGCAAAACTTTTCAGTATTCCCAACTCATGAATTTTCAATGACAATTGATGGTGTTTCAAAGGCAGGGAATAGCCCAATCATGATTAAACCACTTGATGCAACTGTATTTTTTCATGTTTTTATCAATTCAATATTGTAGCATTCTCAACATTTTAAATATCACTGCAGGCTGATCTTACACAAAAGGAGCATTCTGCAACCATCAAAGATGAAACATTCTCATTCCCTGGTATTGAGTATTCTACTCCAGATACATTCTATTCAAGGGAGATTTATTCAACTGACATAACTTTGACTGCACCAGCTTTCCATGTTATTGGACAGCCCACAACAGTGCAACTCTCAGCACCATATGACTCAAGTAGTTTTCACAAAATTTTGTCATTAAGTAATTCTGTTGCATGCAGACTTTCCATATTTCAGTATCTGACAATGTCAAAGTCACATGGATCTGGAGACATGAGAGCAATTCAGAAAATGTCATGACAAAGACAACCATTTCAGATACAGATACATTACACTCAGATTTCAACCTAGATACTTTTGGAAATTGGTACATCAGGGCAGTACTGGAGAATGGAGTGGATGACATCATGACAGCAGAAATAATGGTGAGTAGACAGGTAAGAATTGCTTTGCATGTAGCCATCAATGCAAACCCTCCATACAGATTCACACTGGGTGCACACCAGTAAAGTATGGTATTCCACAAGCTTACTTCTCATATGGCAGAAATGAGGATAATGGGACTGTGCAGAGTCAATGGATGCATGCAGACTGGGCACAAGAGTGGACCACCAACACGCTCACTGTGATGGCTGACAGAAGTGCACTGGCATACATCACAGTTGACTACAACAATGCCAACCCATCATGCATGTCCACTTGGCTGCAGTATAAGACACTTGAAATTTACTTGTCAGCACAACCCTTCACCTTCAGTGATGCATATGCGGTATTTTAGATGATTTTTTGACATCATTGCTATAGGTCACCATGATAAAAACATATCTATGCATTGTGCAGCACTGTGAGTCAATGCATGCCAGTATGCTGGGCAAAGCAAGCTCAAGCCATGGTGTGGCAATTGAGAAGCAAGCAATTGAGGTGCTGATAAAGTACATGGCTGGCACAACAGTCTCTGATGTGTGGTATGACACTGGCCAATCAATGAACCTGACAGCAAAGTTGACAACAAGAGCACCAGCTACAAGCTTACCAGTGTTATGTGCCAGAGCAGTCCAGCCAGCCAGAGATCTTACATTCACTGTGGCTGGCAGCACATTCAATGGTCTCAGCCCACTTTTATTTACACTTGATTCTAACACTGTAAGTTATCTGTCTTCACAAATACCTGATATGCTCAGTCACACTAATGTATATTTATGTGCAGGCTGACCTAAATGAGGTCAGGCACAGTATCATCATAGAAGATCGCACTGTCAGTGGGCAAATCATTGTCAATGATCAGGCACAATATGTCAGCTCCACGATTGATGTTCATGCTAGAGTGAAATATTCAGACAATGCTCTGGTAATCACAGCACCAGAATACTCTGCAGTACAAACTGAACCACAGATCTCTATTGACACACCACTATCATCAGGTCTGCAACAATGTCCACTACTTACTGTTCTAGCAATGGTGGTGCACTAAAATTAAAATTTTTTTACATTTTTGCAGTGACAGACAAAGTGAAGGTGACATGGAGATACAAATATGAGGCATTTGGTCCATGGATTGAAGTTGCTATGAAAAGTGCATTTGATAGCACTACACTGGCACCCCAGCTGCCACTGACTCTGGTTGGAGATTGGTTTGTCCAAGCAAAACTGGAGAATGCTGTGGATGAGATTTGGTCAAATGAAGTTCTGGTATGTGAAAATAAAAAAAGCATTGAATCATGCATTTAATTAACACCATTAACCATGCCCCTATCACCTTGCAGGTCAGAGTGACATGCACACCACAAAGCTTTGGATTGGCTCAGGGATACTTTTCATATGGTGATGATCTTGCAAATGGAACTGACAGTGCAAATTGGCAGAATGCCAACTGGGCTGAAGGCTGGACTGGACAGAGGCTCACAGTTGCATCAAACAGAGATGCACTCTTCTATATATCCACAACATATGGAAATGGTTAGAATGTTACAATAGTAAGCTGACAATTACTACACATTTACATAAGGTTTCAACACAAAAATTCACAGAGCATGCAGCATGCACTGGAACATGGATTCAATTCAAATCTCTTGAGATCACTGTGTTCTCAGAATCCTTCACATACACAGAGGCTGCTAATGTAAGTACTTATTATATTTGATTGACCAATGTTGATATTACACATTAGAATCCACAAACAGCAATGCTCTGATGTCAATGCCCAACTGTTGGGGAATGTGTTCACTGAACAATCTGTCATTGAAACCAAACAAACAAGAGAGACAGCAATGAAGTATTTTGCACCATCACTGTTAGTATTCATTTTGATGTTTAATTCTTTACATTCAATTTTGGCTTCCTTGGTAGATAACCTTCTTCATAAATTTACAGCAGTGAAGCATGGTATGGCAGCACAAGGACAATATCGCCCACTGGTATTATTCAGACTGGGAAGAACAATTTAGAAAAATATGGTGTGATTTGTGGAAGAGAAAGTGAGTGATAGCAACATCGATTTTCCTTTCCAATTCATAAACCTCCTATTTTTTCAGTTTTCCCTATCCATGAATTCTCTGTAACAATTGATGGTGTAGCAAAAACAGATGGCAGTCCATTGCTGGTGCAGCCAGTAGACAATGCTGTAAGATGAATAATTGTACTTAAACTAACTAAACATAGATAGGTGTTACAATTTCTCATGCACTTATTACAGGCTGACCTTGCACAAAAAGAGCACAGTGCAATTATCAAGGATGAAACATTCTCGCTGCCTGGAATTGAGTACAGTTTCACAGATACATTCTACTCCAGAGAAATTTTCTCAGAGCCACTCAAACTGACGGAGCCACCACTGCATGTAATTGGAGAGCCAACCAGAGTAGAACTTCAACTACCATACAAATCAAGTAAAATTTTTTATGCCATTTTGTACCCATAAATAGTACCCTAATGTCAAATATTCACACCCAGTGACAGACAATGTGAAAGTGACCTGGATTTGGAGGCATGAATCAGACACAGAAAATAGAGTCCAAAAAACGAGTATATCAGATGCAGATACACTTTACTATGATTTCAATCTTGATGATCTTGGAACATGGTACATTGAAGCCATTTTAGAGAACAGTGTTGATGACATTATCTCAAATGAAATAATGGTAAATGCTTTGTAAAAATTTTGTATCAATGATTCTTATCATTTTTATATTCAAATTGCAGATCTATACTGGATGCACACCAATACAGTATGATATATTGAAAACCTACTTCTCATATGGCAGAGAAATGAATAATGGCACTTCACCAGCTAAGTGGATGCCAGCAGATTGGGCAAATGAGTGGACACAAAATCAATTTACAATCATGTCAGACAGATCAGCACTGGTCTATTTCACTGTCAAATACAATAATGGTGAGAAAGTTTGCCTCTGTACATGTGTTGAATACATTGTATGGGCTGTACTACTCATAGTGTTCTGGCAAATGGAACACCTAGCAAATGTATAGAAGTTGTTTTTATGATCAGTACAACTGACCATATATTGAAGCATGAAAATGAGAAAATGAGTGAAGCTTACCATGTTGAGTGTTTAGCCATATATCATAATCCACAAACATCAATTGGCTGGAGTTTAATTTAAAATGTTTTGAAAAAAAGCATTGAAACAGTTTTTGTGCACAGTTACGCATTACATGAAAATCAGCTGTTGCTTCCATTGAATTTTGCTGTTTTAGTGACAATGGGTCCATTTTTCATGCTACCTATTGTGTAGTAACAAACAAGGCATGATATGTTGACTTATGTCATAACAATATTTGGGAATTTTTTTGAAAGTTTTTTGAATAAAACCATTTTTGTTAAGCACTGTTTCTTAATAGAAAACATCATCAATATTACAAAACATCAAATTTTTCTGAAAATAGTCTAACAGCACTAAATAAATGCTTACCATATTTCCTCGCACTACTCCCAGGGGGTGATTTTTTCAGAGTGAGAATTTTGAGGGGATTAATTAAATTCAGGGGGCTTATTATTTTGCCAGTAATTTTTCGAGATGGTATAAAACAGGTTCTAACATAACACAGTCAATGTTTTTTAACATAGTACTGCATTACCTGAATCATAAACAGCAGCTTTTGTCATTTACATTCTCTTTACACTCAATTAGGGGGGGGGGTATTTCAAGGAGGTTGATTAATTCATAGTGTCCATTTTAAGCAGGGGGTATTTCAAGGGTGGTTCATTAATTTATGGTTTATTAATTTAAACCATGCAATACTCATGCAGCTTCACCATCATGCACTGGTACATGGCTACAATACAAATCAATGGAGTTTTATGTGTCTGCAGACACCTATAATTTTATGGATGCTTACACGGTAAGACACATGTTTTCCAACAACCATTCCATCAAAACATGTACCAGAAATGGATTAAATACTTAAAACAATACTACTTCAGCATTGTGACAGCATGCAATCAAAGCTGCTTGGCCCAGCAGTATCAGATGCAGGTATCACGCCTGACACCCAAATTATTGGCATTTTGTTGAGGAATCTCAATGGTGAAATGTTAGTTTCATGCTTCAATTCAATCAGTCCTCACAATAAACAGTTTTGAAATATTATAAAATCAAATTACAGACACAATGCATGGTATGGGACATCAATAGCAATCAATCAAAGTTCTATTCAAACATTGACATCAACTACAACCAATTTACATGCCCTATGCGGTAGAACAATCACACCAACAAGAGATTTTACTATGACAATGCCAGAGCAAAATACATTTACTGGGCAGAGTCCACTATTATTCACAGCATCATCAGATGGAACTCTGAATGAAGTGACACATTCAATTGAACTTGAAGATACATCTGTGAATGGGCAGTTACTTGTCAATGGAGAAGTAACTTACCTGTCATCAACAGTCATCATGCACTCAAGAATGAAGTATGACAACATCAGTAATCCACTGATAATCATTGCACCAGTAACATCACTTGTTCAAACCCCACCAGCATTGGAAATTCGTGGTCCATATGCTACATGTAAATATGGCTTTATTTTAATTGTATCTGTTTTCATCAACACTCACACTCACGGTGCATTAATACCATTTCAGTGCCAGACACAGTCAAAGTTACATGGGGTTATAAATATGAAAAGACTGGTCCATGGATTGATCTCACAGTTCAAAGTGCATTAGATACTTCTGTGTATACCATCACATTGCCTTTGACATTAGTTGGTGACTGGTATGTGAGAGCAAAGTTGGAGAATGCAGTGGATGAGATCTGGTCACAGGAAGTCATGGTCAGTCACATATTAAATATATATTTGATAATTCTGTTTTGTTAACATATTGTATTTACATCAGTTTATATTCATAACCTGAATATATTTACTTTGGACCAAATACTTCAATTTTGTCTGTATGAATAATTAGCAAGACATCATGCAGGTAAGAGTGGCATGTGCTCCAAACAGTTTTGCATTTGCACAAGCGTATTTCACATACGGTGATGATATGGCCAATGGAACTGACAGTGCTAGTTGGCAGGCAGCTAATTGGGCTGAAAGTTGGACTGGGCATAGACTGGTCCTCCCATCAGACAGAGAATCAATATTTTACATTGCTACAACTTATGGTGGTGGTTAGTTTCTGTAAACTTCACCATCTATTAACACATCTGATGTGGTTTGATACATACACAGAACATGCATCATGCACTGGAACATGGATGCAATACCAGTCGATGGAGATTATTACATTTGAAGGAACCTTTACATTTGCTGAATCTCGGGATGTCTGTTGATTCATTGAAATATCACATGTCGTTAAACATACTGCCACAATAAAGTCAAATAACATTTTCACACACTTTTTCACAGAAATGTGCCAGTGTCAATGCTCAACTACTGGGGTACATCTTCACAGAACAACTATACACTGAAACTCAGCAAGCACGCTATGTCACACTGCAGTATCTGTCACCATCATTGTAAGTGTTAATGCAAAAAAGAAAACTTAGGCAAAATGCTGTGTTTGACAGCCTCATCTGAATTTAAATTCCTCATTACTGCAGGTCAGAAGCCTGGTACAGCGGCAGTTCAACTGTGATATCTGATGGCAGCATTCAAACAGGAAAAAATGCAGAAGAAACATATGGGGCAATCTGTGCAAGAGAAGGTTTGTTAATTAGGTGGACTTGTGATTATGGGTATGTGCATAACAAATTAAGTGAATCTTTTCTCAGTGTTCCCTGTGCACCACTTCAATGTTTTGATTGATGCAACATCAACTGAGGGAAGTAGCCCAATCACACTACAACCAACTGACACTACTGTATGTACTAGTAAATTTTTTTAAACATTGATTAAAAATAATGCATTGTAGTGCATGGATAATACAGGCAACCTTGGAAGAGAGCACACACTCTGCAAAAATAACAGATGCATCATTCAGTTTGCCTGGTGTGGAATACTCATCCACTGATACTTTCTACTCAAGATCAATTTACACTGTGCCATTAACAATATCTGGACCACAGTTTGCAACAATTGGTCAATTGACAAGGGTGACATTGGATGAACCATACAAATCAAGTTTGTCATGACATATTGGTTTAACATCCTGAACTGCTTGTTATTGTAAAAAAATTTAGATGCAAACAACATCAAAGTAACATGGAGATGGAGACATTCAACAGCATCCACATGGAATACAGTGACTAAGAAGAGCATAACTGACACTGATACACTCTATCAAGATTTTGACCTCACTATGTCTGGAATGTGGCATTTTTTGGCAACTGTTGAAAATGGCATTGATGATATCACTTCCACTGAAATCACAGTAAGTTGCAAGAAAAACTTAATTATGAGAGTATTTACAGAAAAGATCCAAAGGAACTGTAGGTCTTATTAACAGCCAGTCTTTTTATCTGAAACTTTACTGCCTTATAGACTTTACTTATAGAAAGCTTATCCCTTGAGAACCAGATTTTTGGCCAAAATCCCAATCCTGAAAATGCCAATCCTGATCCCAATCCTGAAACCCCAATCACAATCCTTAAATCTCAAAAAATTAATCCTAATGGCAGATCCTGGTACTGAAAGCACAATCCTGATCCTGAAATCTAAAAACAACAACCCTGCTCCAATCCTGAAAAGTCAATCCCATTTGAACCCTACCTGTAATGTCCTTTGAACCCTACCTTTGGTTTAAACAGCATGGCCAAAATTTCCACAGCTGAAATGGTGCAGCTACAAATAGCACTAAAAATGACATCCAAAATTTCTTTACATTTTACAGGTGCAAACTGGCTGCATGCCAATAGGCTGGTACATTGTGCAAGCATTCTTTTCATATGGAAGGAACATGAAAAATGGAACAAATCCACAAGACTGGATGAGATCAGACTGGGCCAAAGACTGGGTGAAACACCAGATCACAGTTATGGCAGATAGAGATGCATATGGATATATTGGTGCAATTTACAACAATGGTTTGTTATGTTGTAAGGTGCACTTGCCAACACACCATACACTTCACACTCTCACAGTGGAAATGCAAAATCTATATACACACTCAAAACATTTCAGCCAGTGATGCTTGTGTTGGAAGATGGCTGCAGTACAATGAATTTGAAATCTACCTATCACATGGTGGTCTTCTGAGCTTCCTTGATGCAAAACAGCTGTGTGCAGAAATGCAAGCTGATTTGGCAGGCAAAACACTTCAAAGTGAAGGGAGCAGTTTAGATGATCAGGCTAGAGCAGTTCTAATGAACAATTTACTGAATGCAGAAATGTGAGTAAACTGACAAAACACAACAAAAAAATAAAAAAGCCAACTTTTTGTTGATATTCTTATGCCAAGACCAGATTGCACAAGTAATTATCTTGTTGCAGTGAGAATGCCTGGTTTGACCAATATCAATCCATTTCTACGGATGGCACACAAACAACACACAGTGAAACAGATTCTGCAGCATACAGAGTGATGTGTGCCAGAAAACGTTAGTAGAATTGCATCTGCTTTATACTTGTGCTATTAATTATATTGAAAGCATTGTCACTCCACTCACAATCTCAGTCACACCTGCAAGAAATTTCACACTTCAAGTTGGCCCATCAGGCAGCACAAATCCATCACAATCATCTGGCCAGAGTCCACTAATGTTCAAACCTACAGCAGTGTCCTCAATAAAGGAACAGGAACAAATTGTGAAAATTTCAGATGTGCCACTGGTGCCCGATGGACCTGTTGTAGTCAGTGATGTTAAAATTCATGCCAGACCACAGCTAGTCATACCGCCACTGCAGTTAGCTTCACAATTCGAACCAGGAAAACCACTTAAACTTGCACTTGGTTCTCCATACAAAGACTGTCAGTTTTTGTAACTTTTGAACAGTTTTAAAACTTATCTGAACAATGCAAAATCAATATCCAACTGTTTTAGGGAGTGATAATGCCAGGCTCAATTGGTCTGCAAGGTTGGACTTTGAAGATTGGAAGACAGATACCAAACTGACATTTGATGAAGATGATGCACTAGCTCCTGAATTAAATATTACAAAAAGTGGCACATGGTGGATTAAAGTTATCATTGAAAATGGTGTTGATGATATTGAATCAAACATGCTCATGGTGAGTACTTGTCAAAATGGTTTTTAAATATTTGAGTGCCTTCACAAAAATTAGTATTTGAAATTGATAACTAATTCAGGTAAGATCTACATGCACTCCAATAGAGATTGATATAGCACATGCATACTTTGAGTATGGCAAGGGACATGGAAATTTATCCAACCTGGCAAATTGGCGAATTGCAGATTGGGCAGAAAGTTGGCTTGGTGACAGGCTTGTGGTGAAAAGAGACAGCCCCACATTGTTTTACATCAAGGAATTTTATGGTGATGGTGTGTGACAAACTTTTTGTTTAGAATCTTTGTATATGCTTCTTGCTTCTTTCCTTCATAATTATTTTTGCATAATGCAAAAATTATTTTTCTAGATGGAGGAAAGTGCAGCAATTGGTGGCTACAGTATGATAATGCAGAATTCTTCTTTAGTCCTGTACCTACCGACTTACCAACAGTAGAAAAGGTACTTTCATTTTAGTTGTCTGATAAAAATGACTTTGCATATATTATATTTTTCACTGAAACACATCATAAATACACCATCAACAACCCAGATATGCGAAGGCATGGAAGCAACGATAGCACTGGAATATCTGCATCGACCAATCACACAAATGGACATACAAATGCTTCTCTTGGGTGCCACCCACATGGGTGAAGGAGCGTATGTTGAAATTTCACTTTATTTCAATTTTTTGATTAAAAGTAATATTAACTAATTTGGTTTAAGTTTGCAAATTCTACAACAATTGCAGTGAGTGGTACTGGCTTGGAGACGGTCAAATGATCAAAACAGATGGTAGAATTGAAGCAAGTAACTTTGGTGACCTCCATGGATATGTGTGTGCAAGAAGAGGTATGTAATGACTGATCACCAGACAAACAAAAGCTAAAATTTAATAAATGTGATATCTCCTTCCAGCATATGGACATCATGAGTTCACTGTGACAGTGGATGGTGATGCATTGAATAGACAGGGTACATCAGCCAGCCCCATTGCTGTTGTGGTATCTACAGATCCACAGGTAATGATATCTTTGTTATTGATGTGATTATCTATTAGCCATGATAATTTATAACCATGCTAGTCTCATACATAAATATGTTGATATACTTTTGCAGGACATAGAACTTGAACACCAGCTCACAGTGACTGACAATACAATAATTACAGCAAATATATCATTGGAAGGGAGTAGAAATGTATTTTCCCGCAAGACAGTGACACCAGACGTTTGGCTAGACTTACCATTTGCCTCTGTTCTTGGAGATGATCTCACTGCAATAGTGATGCCACAATTCCTACATAGTTGTTAGTCTGGACTAGAATTGGCAAGCAATGTAAAAATCTAATTTTTAAGAATAACCAGCACCTGATCTGATTTTTCTAAATTGCTAACAAAATTTTAGTACTTCTGCAGTAGGTAAAATGCAAAAATTTTGTGTGAAAACATGAATGATATAGGTAAATGGGTTACTTGCTTTCATGGTTTATGTTTGTTTCAAATTTGATGGTGAGGTGTTTTTAGCAAGTATTATGAGCTGTGAAGGGAAGTATACACAGTTCTGTGATATATGTGTTTGCATTTATCAAACATTAATGCAATTGCATTACTGTTCACTTCTAAAATGATCTATACAGTGTCCTCAGCAAGAACATGCAATTTCTGCCAACACAATTGCCAATGAAATGTGATAAACAAAGCAAATATGAGAACTTAAAAATTTAAAGATTGAAAATGACCAAATTTCAAGCTTTTCCAAAGCTCTATAGTAGTTGTATTATTACAGAATGCATAAGAGTGCAATGGTCATCAATTTACATCGCCTTGAGTGTCATATATATCCACCAAATGTGATTTTGAAGAAAAAATAAGACTATTCATGACTCCAGTGATTTTTATTTAAAAAATCAGTTTAAAAAAATTCAGGCATTTAAAAAAATTAATTTTTTCAACCCTAGACTGGAAGTGGCTATTTTAATTTGCATGCTTAATGACTTTCTCATTTCATCAAGATGTGTATGGTGTAATAGTTTTCAATCAGATGATGGTGTAATCTTAAAAGATTGTGTAAATATGCATATTTTAATGGCTGTGTTAGTTTACACAATTGTTAGAATGTTTTACCAAATAGTTGACAATCTGGTAAGTTTGCATCTATGTAAAACTGACAATAAAACGCAGGGCCGAACAAATTGCAAATTATCTGGAAGTGGCAATTTGATGTGGAACTCTCATCAGTGACTCAGAAGATAAGATTCCACCCTTCTGCTGAAGATAGTCTGAACCATACTCTTCCATTCACAAGAACTGGTTTCTGGACAGTGACTGCAATTGTAGGCAATGGTGTTGACGAAACTCCAAGTCCAGTGACAGAGGTGAGTTTTTACCACTCAGATTGTTCCATTCAGATCAGCTTTTGTATTGTTGTATTACACCATATATTGTTGTATTACACTGTATATTTATTGTGTACCTTGACAAGTCAACAACTGACACAGATATATTTAACAAGGGGGCTGAATTTGAATGCAAAATATCCATACAATGGTGACATGAGCAAAATCAGGCCTGCAGAAACATCTGACCATTTGGTTCTGGCTCAATTCCCAACAATGTTTGAGGTGTCAGCTGATGAAGGCACTATACAACAGATCACTCTTGTTAGTGATGACACTGGAGAAACAATGAAGATTTTCAATGTGTCTGGAAGGTTGGCTTTTATACAAAACTGAACAGAACAAACAATTTCAAAACCAATATCCAATACCCCACAACAGTCATTTCAACTTGACACTGGAACCTGGTGCATACAGTCTGCATGTGCGCCAGTATGGCTCAGTGACCATGCTCAATACAACATATAGTATGCATGCACTGCCAAAGGTCAGCAACCCAGTGGTCCAGTTGCCAGGGGCTACTGCCAACATTGGGGAAAGATTGAAGGCCACATTGGATTTAGATGTGAGTGCAGCATATACTTCTCATACAGTGACTATGATTCTGATTTGACATTTTAAAACACTGTGTTTGAAAACTTTCAGACATTTGAACCAGATCAATTCTCTTGTGCCGTGATTGAATGGGGTGGTGATGAGAAAGAAACTGATAAATATGGTCAACCCTGGCCATGTTCCAATTGGACAACGTGAGCACAATCAGATTGTACATGGTGATAAAAAGTCAAAAACTTCAAAATTTGTATCGTGAAACACAGATATCAAGATCCCTCTGCCAAGTTGATATCAGATGTATTTTCTAACGGGGAACAATTAGAAGGAAATGGATACAAGAAAGTGGGTCCAGTGGTGATCAAGGCACATGTGTCCAATCTGGTGTCAGAAGCAACTACTGAACCTACAAATCTTGAAGTGGTCAATGACACATGCAATAAACCAGCCATCACATACTTTGATGCCACAACTGACATGTCACAACCATCTGTTATATTTGCTAGCCAGAAAAAAGGTATCATGACAATGGTCAGTTAATTTGGGATAAATGTATATCAGCGCTATCTTTCATAATTACAAAATGTGCGCAGACCAAACTGAACTGCACAATCACAAATAAAGTGATAAGACAGTGGGTTATTGAAAAAATCAATCCAGTTAGTGGAGAGGTGGAATACTCTTATGATCTTGAAGCCAGGTGAAGAATTACATTTCATTTCAAAAACTTTTGCTCAAGCAATAATACTTGAGTTTTTACGCCCAAAAATTACACAATAAATATTTAAGAAGCTTAATTAATGGCTCAACATATACAGTGCCATCCCTGACGCCCTTGGAATACTGAACATACCTGAGCAATTTTTAGACCATGGTATGCACAGGATAAGGTTCAAGGTAGCTATTGATCCAGAAATATTGGCTGAAAAACGTCCAGGACTAGTGGTTGAATCAGAGGTATAGTTCATGCTGCCAATCAAAATTGTTCCAAAGATGACTGAGACTATTAAAACACAGGCATTCAGTTATTACAATGTGAGACCGGCACCACTAACTGCACGCTTGATAAGCAGTATTGCCACTGTACTGACAATTGGCACACATCCAGATCAGATTTTGCGCACAAAAGCGGGTGAATACTCGGAAAATCCAAATTCAAATAGCACACCAGCAGATATTGATGGATTTGAGTATTTCTGCATGTTGGAAGGTAACCATTCTAAATACAAATGAGTTTGTGTGTTTTTTAATTGCTATGTCCACAGAAAGTTGCTAAAATGCACAGGTGAACAACTACCAATGTACCAGCCAGGTAAACAAATCAACTATAGCCACATACCAGTCCCTGTTGATGAAGACAAACTGCCCAAAGAACCCAAGGGATGTTTTGGTGGAGGTTTGTTGTAAATTTAATTGACTTGACTTTAACAAAAACAGACATTCCAAATGAAAATACAAAACCACAGGTCCTGGGCGATTAAACATCACTGGAGGTATATGGACAATAAGAGGGATATGGTTCTTACCACTGCACACTTACACAGTGGGGGTGCGCATTCACAAAGATTACATTATTGATGGAAAGTTGGAAAGGTTGACATCTAACAGAACAATTGACCTTGAAGTGGTGCCTGGCAGTCCACCAAAAGCAGAGATTGGGTTTGTCTTGTCATTCAAAAAACTTACCTATTTTGTGTTCAAGTGTTTCGACTTAAAAGTTTGCATCATTGCATATATAGAACTGTAAATATTTATCAAAGCCCTGAGGTGAAGTGCTTAACCCATGTGATGTGGTTACATGTACCTAATAATGTAATAATGTAAAAATTAATATACATACATAATTGTACCTGCATGGTACCATGCATTCAGCTGCAAAAACTGACATGGATTGACTATTGTATCAGGAGTTATGATTGTGCAAACACATATCATTCTGCAAATATTAATGTATTTACAAGTGTGCCCACTGCCACTTAGGGTTCAAACGGGATCCCGATCCCGATCCTGGATCCCGTGAAATTCCGGGATTTACCAGTCCCGATCCCGATCCCGAAACCCCAATCCCGATCCCGATCCCGAAATCCAAAAATACTAATCCCGATCACGAAAATTTTCAAATCCCGATCCCGATCCTGAGAACCTCCCAAGTCCGGGATCCCGATCCCGGAAAAATTAGTGGAAATTATAAAAAGTGAAATAATGACTTTGTTGCGTGCAAAAAAGTGGATGCAAACCCCCAGTGTCAATTTTATGCCACTTTTCTGGCATCCAACAGTGTTTTGAGACCTTTATGAACAACTGTGAATGCCAGAAAAATGGCCAAAATCTCTATCCCTAGAACCCAATCCCGATCCCGGAAAAATGCCAATCCCAATCCCGATCCTGTGACCCCAATCCCGGCCAATCCCAATCCCAAAATCTCAACAAAAAAAACAATCCCGATCCTGATCCCGATCCCGAAACCCCAATCCCGATCCCAATCCCGATCCCGAAATCTCAAAAAGTGAATCCCAATCCCAATCCCGAAAAGTCAATCCCGTTTGAACCCTACTGCCACTTGCACCAATACAACCACTCCCCAGATGCTCACTGGATGCATACTGTGCCATTGATGACCTGGGTCTGAGAGTCACATCAACTGAAGACATCGGCTTGCTGTGTAATTGTCCAACATGCGATCCAGCTTGGCCACTGGCATTCCAATGGTCCTTCAAATATTGGTTTGAAGACGTGGATGGAAATGTGATTACGACACACCCAATTGAAGAGAAGAACTTGTGGGAGACTTATGAAACTGTGGAAGGTTAGCATTTATGAGTGAATATTCAAGTATTTACAGTTACAAACAAAAGCTCAAGTTAAAAAATAAGTTATAACACATTTTCACAACATTTCATAGGTCTTCAACAAAAGCTACTGACATTCCATCCTGCAATGTGGGATCCACACAGCCGTTATAAGTTTGCTGCCAGATCCATAGTACCTGGTGCTTATGACGTGGCAAAATATGAAGCAACATGTAGAATTACAGCACTGGATACTGGTGTCACTGCAAGGAATGTGATCAGCATGAGGGTATGTTTTTCTATTTACTACACCAAGCACCAGCAAGGCACCCTGAAAAATAGCATGTCAAGTGTACGATGTCAGGCATAGTTTTTTATGTGTTGTGTTAAATGCAAAATAGCCAGAAAGATCGATTACTTTCATGGGGAATTACACTCCATTCAGTCAGGAATGTTAAGACATTTTACAGGGTGCATTGACCTAAAAACATGACAAAATGAATAACAAATGACAAATTTACCTTTCAAAACAGAAAAACAAGTGGCCACGAGATGGAACTTGTGCAGTTGAGCCAACGATAGCACCAGCACTAGTTGGAAAATTCAGGCTCTCCTGCAACAGCTGGCTAGATGATGATGATGCTGAAGACAGGCTCACATACAGCTACAAATGTGGGTAGAAAATTTGCCTGTCATCAAAAGAATGTAGATTGCAACTGGGGTTCAAAATGAAGAAAAATACATGTATTAGCATAGCATGATTAGCATTTTAAGAAATCATTAATTATGGGAGCACAGGTCAAGAACCTACACTTGCGAGTTTTGTACAAAAATTTTGAAAAATTTGAAAACTTGTAACTCAGCTTTGAACATATTTGAATTGAGAGTCATGAGCAAGAACTATTTTGGTTATCCATCAACAGTAGTTGACAAACATTTATTCTGGTAAAATGAAATGCATTAAAATCTGATTAAAGAGTTTTCCTCATTTTTTTAAATTTCAGTTGAAACCTAGTTTGTGTAGGCCCAATATACATAGATAAATATATAGATGTGCCACTTTTGTTAAAAAAAATTAAATTTGAAAAATATTTGTTTAAAAATAAAAATCATTCCATACATCACTTGCCATATTCTGATTTTAAACATTTTTGTCAACATTCCAGACCAAACACCCGACAAGGACAATCCCGGACAAGTTATTATGACTGATATTGGCAGAGGAATGAATTTAAAATTTCAGGAGATTTCACTGCCAATGGGAGTACATAATGCCATTTTTGAAATCTGTGATCCAAAGGCAGCATGCTTCAAGCCACCTCCAATTTTAATGACAGTTGGTTTAAATTTGCAACAAAATTCAAAGCATAAATAAAAACCCAGGAAAAGGCTCATCAATAAAAATTTACAAAAAAAAACGTTTTAGGCCACAAAAACAGATCTGGCCAATGTGTCAGTTGAGGCACTGGTTGATGATGCAATTGCATCTGGCAATCCTGCCAGCATTCTGGCAACTGTCACATCAGTCTTAGACACCACAGCACCTGATCAGGTCAGTGTCAATCTACTGGTGATGCCACATGACTATGAATATTGAGTTTAGAAGACATGGTTCACATTTCAGCTGGAGGGATTTGTGCAACCAAAGGGTGCTGCTGGTGGTGGAAGCACTGTTGTTTTCAGTCTCGATTTAGAGGAAGATGTAATTGAGGGTGATCCTTTTGCAGAAGGTTGGTAAAATGTAAGATTGAAAGACAATAAGATGAATAATGACATAACTTTAATGTTCTTCAGGTGGACTAACAGATACAGTTTCCTACTATGATCCAGTCCCTGAACCTGCTTATTCTGCTGGTGAGTGTCACTGTTGACAATTAGCATTCCACAGTTGAAGGATATTTAATTTTTGAAACAATAACAAAATATTTATTTTTTTCACTTCTTTCCAGAAACATTTGATTATTGTTTTATAATTTCTGAGACTATAATTAATAAGATTTTCTGACGCTCACCCATTTATAGCATAACTGCATATATTTGTTATGAACACAGCTGAACAACTTGGACTTGATTGGGATGCCATTGTCAGTGGAGGCAGCGGTGGTGGTGGAGGAGGACTATTTGGTGGTAAATTTGATTACTTAACTTAAGTAAACTTAACTAAAAAGCTTAATGGATAATCAAAGAGTATCAAATGCACATGTTCTTTTATCAATTCTTAAGCGGGAATTAGAGCTCAGCGTCGATTCGACGTGAAATGATGACGTGAAATGTCGTCGTGAAATTAATTACACGAGTGTGGATCATGCTACGGGTCTACAATTTTCTAAGGATAATATATGAATCAATACCTTAATTGTGTCCAATACTGAGTGTTATCAGCCGCAACTAGAGCCAATTGAAAAATTCAATTTTTATCATTTCAGGTCATCATCATTTCATGTCACAGTGTCAGGGAACGACTTGACATTTCACGTCAGACTGCTGCTTGCAATAGTCTGACGTGAAATGTCAAGTTGTTCCCTGACACTGTGACGTGAAATGATAAAAATTGAATTTTTTCAATTCGCTCTAGTTGTGGCTGATAACACTCAGTATTGGACACGATTAAGGTATTGATTAATATATTATCCTTAGAAAATTGTAGACCCGTAGCATGATCCACACTCGTGTAATTAATTTCACGACGTCATTTCACGTCATCATTTCACGTCGAATCGACGCTGAGCTCTAATTCCGGCCTAAAAATTTACATAACCACCAAAAACATGATGACAAAAAAAATACAGCTGGAGGTATTGATGGCTCTGGTGCTGGTGGCTACTATGATTACTACTATGGTGATGGCAGCGGAAGTGGTGGTGGTGCTGGGGCAGACCCATTCACATCCACTGGGGGAACTAGCACATTGGATGGGGAGGCTGGTGGCATGGTAAAGTTGTCACCTATTTTGCAAGATACTATGGCCAAATAAACTTTTTCAAGGAGCCTGATGGTATCAAGCATTGCAGTGAATCTTAATATGTGCACAATTCAATGTTGTACTGGTATACAGTCATTCAAAAACAGAACTATATCATCTTGGGTAGTGCATAATTTTTACAATGCAATGATCCCGGTTTTGCAAAAGAACCTGTTGGGCCATCAAATTTTGCACCTTCAATCTCTCAAAATCATAATCAATCACACACAGCTTTCTGGCCAACTTGCTGATGAGTTGCAGCAGGGCAATGGGATCACATCCACAGAAACATTGGATGATTTACTGCTGCAGTTTGGTGTCACAGATGCTGGTGAAGGGCAGATGAAAACCATTTTGTTCCCACCCAGTGGCAGTGGGTCCGGAGGTGGAGGGACATTGAATGATGATGGCACAGAAAGCAGGGATCCAAACACTATGCTTGGTGTAGTGTTAATGAATGGGGCGGACAGTGCTAAAGTAATGATTGACCATAATGCTGAGACTATGAGAGTATATATCTAAACTGTTAAATGAAAAAATTTGCCCTTTACAGCGCATAATCCCAACATCTGGAATAACCAACCCACCACCAACTTTGGGCAGTGCTGAGGCTGAGGAGAGGATGTCCAGCATTGATCTGACGAGTAAGCAATGTACTTTTGACATGTAAATAAATATTAGGTTGTAAACTAATGAAGTGTCTTTTTTCGACATTCTTTTGTACGTTGACCGATTTTGATGCATTTGAGTATGTTGGGGTTTGGGGTCTGGGCTATGAAGAAATGTTTTTGTTTCCTCGAATAATCCCCCAGTCCCGAGATAAGGGGGGTCTATAAAAAAGGTGGTCATTTTGCATGGCCGATCTACACATTCACTTTGAACCTTACTCACTCAGCCATTTCTGGGCCAATTTGGATCGTTCGACACTTAAAATGATCAGCACAACCAGTAGATTCCATTTTTGTGGTCGGATTAGTGATGTCTAAATTACGTATGCCGATTTGACCCAGTTTTTAACCACCAAAAATAAATTTTTCTAAACATGCTATCATATACCTTAGACAATGGGGATTCATATACCAAAAAATTTTTTTCAATATCTCTTTCCAATCAAAAGTAATAGAACTTTAAACGTCCGCCTCCCATACATGTAAATAACTAATCAAGAACGATGAATACAGATAACCTGAGCATAAAAATGAAACCTACAGGTTTTTCTGATCATTTTAAGTGTTCATTGGTGGAAATTGGCTGAGAAATGGCCGAGATATGGATTTCTGAAGTCACATGCATTTGCTCGTCATGCAGATTTTTCTATTTATTGTTGGGAGGCAAATGTTTAAAGTGATATAACTTTTGACTGGAGAGAGATATTGAAATAATTTTTGGGCCAGATTTTTTCTTTTTGTCTATAGTATAAGATAGCAACTTCAAAAAAATCGTCTTGAAAAATTATAATTATGATTATTTTTCATGTTCAAAAACCGGGTCAAATCGGCATACGGGATTAACACATCACTCACTCGACCACAAAAATTGAATATGCGGATTGTCCTGGTTATTTTAAGTGTTGAACGATCCGAATCGGCCCAGAAATGGCTGAGTTATTAAGCTTCAAAGTCAATGTGCATATTGGCCACGTAAAATGACCACCTTTTTATAGACCCCCCTTATCTCGGGACTGGGGGATTATTTGAGCAAACAAAAACATTTCATCATAGCCCAGACCCCAAACCACAACATACTCAAATGGCATCAAAATCGGTCAACGTACAACACAATGGAAAGCACAAATGTATATTTGTATGAGATGGCGAAAAAAGACACTTCATTAGTTTACAACCTAATATACTTGTCTTTTGATTTGGGGTGGAATGAACACACGTACTGGCACCAGAATAGTGACAAGTGTGCAATGAACCATTGATGTTTCATAGCACCTCCCTGCAGGGATGACCTACACTTCCCTTTCTGGCATAGTATTCTTTGAAAGTATAGAAATTAATCCACCTCTACCACAGATTACTGAGACATCACAATATTTTTTGATATTTCACAGAAATACCACCACACATCTCACTGGCATGTTTGGATCAACTGGCACTGCTAACAGACTCCCAACTTAAGGAGGTGTATGCTGGCGAATTGCCAACAATAGTGAGCGAGGTGATTGTCGGCCGCCTGATGATGAAAACACCCGATGGTGTAACAAAAACACTCAGAATGAAGGAAGATACTATAGCCATCAAGGTATGGGTTTGCCATATTTCAGTAAAAAAATTGTAATGTAACAATTTGAAAAATTGTCAATGCTCAACACAGGTGATGGAAGTCCGCAGTACAGATCCAAATGAACCAGACAAGGTTGCCTGGGTGCCGACTCAAATCAGCAATGCTGGTGTGGTCACTGCCGATCCAACGCACATTTACACTGCGAAGGTTTGTTTGCTGTTTCATTCGTTTCATTCACATGCTTAGCATCTCAGCTCTGCAATGGTTTACACCATAGTTGTTAAAACTCATAGTATTTATGTTTACTCAAAAAAAAATGTAAATATACTTGAGTACTTTAAATACATTTACAATTACTATACTTAAATACGTTTACTCTAAATACATTTCCTCCTGAAAAATACTAGTACTCACTTATTCACGCACTTTGTGAAAGTACGCAAGTACAGAAAATGTAATTCTGAAAAATTAATAGGATGCATGACAAGCACAATCGATTCAAACGAATTGAAATGGCTGTGAAGATTGCAGCGGAAATGATTGAAGTTGTGACGTAAAGGGAAAATGATGAATCTCACTTTTGCTTCTACTAAGCTTTGTGTTTTCCTGAGCAAGGTTGAAAAATACTCGCTTTGTGTTCTCCATGAGTAAAAACACTGGTATTTTCAGTTACTCACCTTTTACACAGCGTAAAAGTGTAAATAATTTACTTTACGTTTTCTGTACCTGGGGTGAGTAAAAATAAAATACTTTATGTTTACATTTACTTTGCAAAAAAGTTCAGTACTTTCAACAACTCTGGTCTACACTCTACTCATTCACCTGCAGAAAGCGCCAATGCACCAGTACATTCCTGGGGCACCAAGGATTGCTGACATGCCAGAAATCAGAATGCAAATTGATTCAATGCCACACATCTACATTCCAATGGATGGCACTGCATGTGACTCATATAAGGTAAATACTACAAGGTACTGGTAAATAAATACAATCAAATTTCCATTTCCATCATAAATATATGTATGTATATGAAAATACATCTAAAATGAAAAAAATGCAATATTCATTATATATATATATAAATACATATTATTGAAAATATATTAAATTATATAAAATAATACATGAAATTCATTATATACCGTAAATCCTCAAATAAGTCCCCAGGGGAGTTATTTTTTCGTCAGAATTTTTTGAGGGGGGAGTTACTCGAGGGGGGAGTTATTATTTCGTCGGAATATTGAGTAAAATGCATGATCAATATATCATCGGAATTAGGTTAAATTAGTCACATAAATGTGAAAGCCAATATAGAAATACGTACTGTAATTCATCCAATGAAGTCAATGCTAGTGTGCATCTATTGTAAAATAATGCATACTTTTAATGAAAGTATACATACATACGTTTTTTATACATGGACATCTTTCACACCCATCAAAGAGGGGGGTTATTCGAGGGGGGAGTTATTTTTTTTCCCCAGTCAGCTTACAGGGAGGAGTTATTCGAGGGGGGACTTATTCGAGGATTTACGGTATATATATATATATATATTATATAATGGTCAACTTTGCTCATAGGTTGGCTGCCAAGGGCAGGCAGAACAGTCAGTATCCATGCAAGGCTGTCTAGCTGGACTCACAGAACTGCAATCGAACATCAATGATGCCCAAGCACTGGCAAATGAACTGCTCATGGCCAGTTTGACAACAGTTGAACCGACAGCTGAAAATGTTGAAATCATGCTTAGAACTATAGCAAATGTCATTGATAGCAGTCAGTTATACTTTTATCAGAAACAAACTAAATATGTGACAATTCAAAATCATCACATCATGCTGTATAATTCAGGTTTGACAACAGCAATTGATCCAGTAACAGGTGCAATTGTTCCCCAAGCATTGGTAACACTGGACTCAACGAGGGGTGCAGCAGATATGGTTGGCAGAATGGTAACACTGTTGGAGGATGAAAGACTGCGGTCTAAACTAACAACTAAACAGGTACATTGTGACATTCTGGCAGGGAAGTACCCAGTGGGGGCCCTTATACAGGCCAAACATGAAAAATCCCAGGAATGGTCCTTTATACAGCAATTTTGATAGCACTGCATAAATTTTGCATGCATTTTCCTACACACTTTATCTTTTTCATATGTTTTATACAGGAGTATGAACACCACTATAAGTATACTCAATGCAGCACCCAGTACTAAAAGGAGTGATAAGTGATAAGTGTAAATACATTATAAGTAAATGTATAAAGGATATCTGCTGATTTGTAGGTGACAAGAAAAATAACACAAAAATGACAAGAAAAACATTACACTTGTTTTCATTCCCAGTTTTACTTCTCACTGTTCCTACCACTTGTTTACCACTTTCCATTCCACTGATAACTTTTCTTGTCACTCAACAAAGTGTCCTTGGCAAATGACCCCCACAAAAAGACAACATTTTTACAACATAACATCAATGTCCACTCCACAGGCTGACGACATCTCAGCACAACTGCTGCGAACAATTGTCTCACTGACTAATGCACAGATTTTGGCCAGGAATTTGCCACTCAAGGAGGACATGAAGAGGGCCTATGAAAGGGAATACCTAGATTATGAAACTGTTATTCCAACTGCACTGAGGAGACCAGATGAAATGAGTGAGAAAGAATGGATGGACCTGGCTGCTACTACTGCAGCCAAAAATGCTGTCTGTTTGGTTGTTGAACTTTTATGCTTTATGGATCAATAGTTGATGGACTTTTTACAAAATCACAAATACACTGAAAAACACAGTGAAACATGAGCTTGCCAGGACATATAGAACATGAACATTTGAGATAATTACCATTTAAACACAGAAATTGTAGGCAGAGAAAAAGGGGCTTGAAAAACATGTTGAATGTGAACTAAAAAATGGTGTAAATGGTGTAAACTAAAAAACTAAAATGAGCAAATGGTGTAAATCTTCGTAGCTATTTACATACAAATGTGGTATAAATGTAAGTGTGATCAGTTAAGTATGGTAAACAAGTTCATCCAAAGGATGTCGCGGGAAGATCATTCAAAGAAGGAACTTATCAAAAATTGGACAACAAAGTAACTTATCACCCAGGCTGAGGAAACATGGCAACAATTCATGCGAGCAGTAAAAGCCATCAGAGAACTGGCGTTGCTTGACAAAGCCTCACTGGAAAATGGCGAAGTCATTCAAAAAACCATCAAGGTAAACTACATTCAGTTTCATCTGTTATTTGTTTAGTAATCAAAGCAACTGATCCGTTGGATAATGAAAGGATAAAATCAAAATTGTTTAAGAAAACAGTTTCATGAAGAACATTTGTCGGTTGTACGCAACCTTCTCCTTTTTATTTACATATTTTTATTTTTGTGAAAGTGCATGCATAAGTATCCTGCTCGTGTGCTATCACTAAGACATAAGTAATTTTGGAAGCATACTTTGCGGTCCGCTGAGTATACTGTATTACCTTATCCCCCCTTTCGAATTAACCCCCTCGAAATACCCCCCATCTGGAATGAGGTGCATCGTGTATGCTATGTATAATACATGATGTATTTATTACGTCCAATTTGTATCGCAGCCATACATAGACTAGTTTGTGTAGCAATGTAGATTGATATTTACAGTTTACATCCTGTTTGGTCAAATTTACTACCATTTTTGGGTATGTAAAACCGTATACCTTACTAAAATACGACCCTTCACGAATGTTTTGGCGAATAATAACGCCCCTCGATTCCCCCCCCCCTCTCGAATTAACCCCCTCAAAATTTGCCGGCGAAAAAATAAACCCCCTGGGGGTATTCCGAGGTAATACAGTAACTGGTCCAAAATCGTATAACATAATATAGTCACTGAACTATCAACGCACTGCAGGTGCGCGGCGCGGTGCTCACAATCAGAGTGGGCAACATCAGGCAGGTTCTGAGTGAAGGCATCGGCAGTTTGGCCACCGATGGCTTTGCAATGAGATTCCCTGAGGAGCCGTGCGATGTGGTCACCACCAGCAGTTGCCATGACAGCAGAATGGTCCAATTAGTGGTCGGTGGTTTTGGCACACTGTTTTTGGCAGTTAGAAATTTGTGGCGGATGGCATTCTAAGGGTTTTGTTTCACATTTTTTGCCAGTCAATCAAAAATATATTTTCCGAAAAAATTTTTGTTAACGGGAGCAAAAGGAACAAATCAAAAGATCTTTTCAAGGAAGTGTAAAATGTGAAGTATATTTACAATATTTACATATTTAGTTTGGGTGAATATTTAGTCCAATTTAAGAGTGGCGGCGTGGTGAGATTATAACAGTTATAAACCCACTTTTCACTGCACTAGTGACATATAAATGAGTGGGCATTTTAAAAACGCAGTCAGTGTCATTCATCAACAATTGGCGGCAAATGGATAATCCACTGAAATCACTCACTTCCACCGGAATGGCTGAAGTTGAACTGATGGTGAGCATTCTGTGATAAAAATGAACTGCTTAGAACAGTATTTAGTGCTGGTGCCAATTGCAGACCCTGTAAAGTGTCAAATGTGATGTAAAATGTCAATCAAAACAAAAAAAAAAGATTTGATTACTGAACTTTGCATGACAGTTGACACTTTACTTGACACTTTACATGACATTTGACACTTTACGTTACAGGATCTGGGACTGCCCCCAGGTGCAAACTTTGCCAGTACTAAGGAGAAGCAAAACATCTGAGAAGTGAAATGAGAAGTAAAAGTTCACTTCCATCATTTCACTTAACAGTAACACTTCCCATTTTACTCCTCACCTCTCAAATGAATCTTACTTCTCCACTTGCGGAACTGACCCCTAGTAACTACTGACCAACACAATACCATCTCACAGGACATCAGCGGTGATCCAATTGCAGTGGTGAACACAAAGAAGCCAATAGACATCATTTTTAGACAAGTCTTGGCTAGACCTCCACCTGTGGAAGAGATCATTGTGGACTATGAAAGACTTAAGAAAAGGAATGAATTTTTCAGCACCCATCAGGTATAACAATCAGAGAACAAATAAAAAAATTCACTTGATTCTAAAAAAACTGTCATCAATCCTCCTACAGATATACCTGCACAAAGTGAATTCATCAATTATGGTGCAGATCAGAACATTAGATCCACAGATGCCAATTGCCCTGTTTTTTGCCAAAAAATACCCCGGCCCGCTGACATATCAACGAGATGAGTTGACTTTCATTGGAGAGACAAAACCTGGCATGCTTCAAGGTTTGTTATATAGTGCACAGTCTAGATTAAGGAACTGTCTTTTGTGCGTATTTATGCTGAACTGCTTCAACGTTTCACTACTAATGTTTTGCTGGTTTAGTGTCAACTTGCAACGGAATCAAATTGAAATAAACTCGTGAACATTTACATATTTTATGCTATTTGTTCCATTAAAACAGTGCACAAAAACCTCAAGTTTTTTTAAACAGCTCGCTCCAAACCCAAATGTAAATATACCTAGTGACCTGACCGTACACTTTTGAATGAAATCTACCATATTCCATCTGAACCCCCCCCCCCAAAAAAAAAGGAAATCTGAATTTTTGTCAACACATTATTTGGGTAAATTCGGCAAACAATTGTAACTGGAATTACTGTAGCATTAGGTATCTGTACAGCGTTCAATCCAATCAGTATAATTTCCAAACCCCACAATCACACTTACAGAGCGCACTTCATGGCTGGTCCCAAATCGCCGATTAGTCGGCTACGTCGGCCACGGCTATTTGGCAGTTGCCAGAGTTGTGCCAGACTCCACACCGTTGCAAAATGGCACTGTTATCAAATGGGGCAGGTGGAAATTTGGCTTCAATTTCAGTTCTGGCTATAGAATTAGAATATTGACCAAGGGATGCTATTATTTGGATCCATTTAGAAAGGATTGGAGCAGCTTTGGAATGAAGGTGGATGAAAATTTTGTTTTTTTGATATATTAGCTGCTGAAATCATGCGTTCTACTGAAACAGTTGAAAATTGCAGCGTGATGCTCTACCGTATTTGCTCGAATAATTCTCCAGAGGAAATTTGTTTTTCGTCAGACTTTTTGAGGGGGAACTATTCGAGAGTTATCCAATGGGAGCAATAATTTATTGTCACAATTTTCAAGAGTGTTTCAATCGATTAATTTTGCTAAATATTCTTAATTCACTCAATAACATGCTATTTTTGTTCAAATTTGACAAAGTAAATTGATTATATGCATTAAGGCGGAGTTATTCAAGGGGGTTTATTTTTCATCACTCGTCTAACAGAAAGGAATTATTCCAGAGGGGGATTTTTCTAGGGGGAATTATTCAAGCAAATACGGTAGTTCATCTTACCACAAAATGAGATAAAAGCAACCCTGAAAAACCACTCGCAGCCATTGGATGCAGATTCAACAAAGTATCTCAGATGCAACAGCGACCATTTGACACCATTCTCAGCTGGCTTATTTATACCACCAAACACAATTGACTTTGAGTTCATCTTCAGAAACGCACACTTTGAGAACAACCTGTCAATATACCTGACCATGATAATGATAGGAATTACATTCTTATTACTACTGGCATGGTGAGCACAACATTTTGACAAAATTATAAAAGCATCAACATTTCTTGTCCGTGTCACAGGCTCACAGCTATACTCCCTCAAACTTGAAACATTTCATTTTACAGCTTTGAACGTATTTAAGTTTCCGTTTATTAATACTGTATTTCCTCGAAATACCCCCAGGGGGTTTATTTTTTTCATAGTGCCCATTTGGGGGGGGGGTATTTCGAGGGGGGGGGGTAATTCGAGGAAATACGGTATATGCCAACTGTAATTTATAAACACTTCATTCCAGTAAACTCAACTGCGTTCAACGCTAATTAATGACTTCTGAAAAAAAATTTATTCAGTAGAAATCTAGTGTTAAAAAGTCATAATATACAAAGCAACATAGCAAACATCCAAACGCCCAGGTCACGTGTGAAAGATGTTGAAGATGTTGCGAAAATGGGCTCGCTACCGATGGATGACAATGACCCAGCAGACAAGTACATCTATGAAATCTTGGTGACCACCGGCTACAGAAATGGTGCAGCCACAGACTCCAAAATCAGTTTCATCATGATTGGAGATTACGGGGAGACTGGAGTTCGGGACATGTACTGTTATGAAGCTACCAGAGAGGTTGGTTGGGCATTGTTCATACATTTATGTTAAAATCTTTGGCCGAAATATCTGGTGGTTCTCATTTTATTCAATCTGCAAACGCAATAGATTTCTTTCGAAATTTTTCATTGCATTTTCATTGATAAACTTTGGGTTTTCAACATTGCCATCATTAAGCGGGAATTAGAGCTCAGCGTCGATTCGACGTGAAATGACGACGTGAAATGATGTCGTGAAATTAATTACACGAGTGTGGATCATGCTACGGGTCTACAATTTTCTAAGGATAATATATGAATCAATACCTTAATCGTGTCCAATACTGAGTGTTATCAGCCACAACTAGAGCGAATTGAAAAATTCAATTTTTATCATTCCACGTCATCATCATTTCACGTCACAGTGTCAGGGAACAACTTGACATTTCACGTCAGACTATTGCTTGCAATAGTCTGACGTGAAATGTCAAGTTGTTCCCTGACGTAAAATTCCCTAATTCCCGCTTTACATTTAGCCAATCTCAAATATTTTAATCGGGAAAAATGTTGTATATAATTCAAAAAATAAAAGTTTAAATTGATATAGACACCCAAAAATCCACATCCGAAAATTATTTGAAAATCGTAATACAACTTAACAAACCTCAAGTGCAATAGAATTTTCAAAAAATCCTTCCATTCCAAATTTTCAGAGCGCACCTAACTCAGCAAAATCAATCAGTTTTGTACCATCTACCACCACGTGGTGCTTCAAAGACAGGAAACCAGGAGAATCCGGGAATGTAGCCAGGACATTTGGCAGTCGACTTACATTCCGCAATGGTGCCACGGACAGTTTCGTCATGGCTACTAAACGGTTGGTGCGACAATCATTTTCGGTCGCAGCTAGTGATGTAAAAAGCGCCACAACTTTGGCGCCAAGTCCCATGTGTATAGCGCCAAGCACCAATGGCGCGAGAGCAACATTGGTCCAAGCGCCAAAAGCGCCATGAAGAACTTAAGTGATCCATCAACTAATGTTGACTGAGATCGAAAATGATTCGTTCTGGTAAACTAAAACGTGTTCAAAACGGATTTATCAGTTGCCGAAATTACCACTGGCCGTCAACTGGTGCCAGACCGACATTATCGCGCACCAAGAATTCCCGAGTATGGCATAGCACTAGGTCACTCGAGTTTCCATTAAAAAATACGCTCGCAACTCTAAACTTTCACTTAACCACTTTACACACCAATTCTACCATAACCCCCCGAATCCAGACCCCTGGGACACCTGCATTTCCTGCGGCTGTGGCACGACAACGGCGGCGGCGGAGAATTCAAATCGTGGTATTGCAATCAAGTGACGGTGATCGACTGCCAGACTGGTGTCAAGTATCCATTTGTGGTTGACAAGTGGTTCGCTATTGATGAAGATGATGGCATTGTGAGTTGAGCTTGGGTAATTTGGTTTGGGTGGCATGTAGAGTAGAGAGCAATGAGTAGTGATGGAAAAGCGCGAGGAAAAATGGCGCCAGGCGCCATTCAAAACAATGGTGCCAGAGAAAAGAACGCCAACGCCACAGCGCCATCCACTAGTAATGATCACTATGTATAAATCTTATTAAATATGCAATACCTGCAATCATAAAATTTGATGCACTGATATTTTTAAATTATCAATTTCGAATATTGAACCCTTGTTCATGTCCAAAATAGACAAATCAGCATCAATTTCAAAAAAATGACACCAAATGCGAGATATTGTCAAAAATACCTAGTTCTAGTTGATAGTGAAATAGTAATAAAATACCATGTAGACCTTAATGTCAAATCCACATGCTTATCACTTGAAAAATGTGTTGAACACTGACAGATCGAACGGATGATCCCACTTTCTTCACGACTGGAACTGGAGCAATTCCGTTTCAAAGTGAAGGAGCGAGCCCGCGACCAACTCGTGGATGGGCACATTTGGTTCTCACTCTTCACGCGGCCAGCCAGGTGCGTCAAATGGACATGTTGTTTATGGTCAGAAATTGCCGTACCGTACCGGTAGATAAAAATTTACCGTACCGTACATTTATCGACCGTCAACAGATTCATCAATAATTATGCCTGTTCCGCTGTCCAGCAATTATTAGACCGCGATTACACGGGGTTTTTTTTGTGACGACTCGACAAATCTAAAAGTTTGAATAAGTTGACAAAAGGTTCCATATTCATGAGAAAAAGTGGTCAACTATACATCCTATCAAGGCGAATGTGCACGTCAAATTGTAGAAATGTACTTGTAGCTCAAGAGTTATAGACGTTTGAAAAATGTTGCCTTTGTTTGTCGGTGGTTGTGGGAAGTTACCCGACAGCCGGCGACAACAGCAATTTTTTTCACATGTTGTAACTCTTGAGCTAAAAGCACGATTCTGCAATTTGACATACATATTTGCCTAGGTACAATGTATAGATGACAACTTTCTCTCATGCATATGGAACCTTTTTAATCAACTTATTGAACTGTTTAGTTTTGTCGAGTTGTCACAAAAAAAACGTGTAAACGCGGCCTAATACTTACTACCGTATTACCTCGAATTAACCCACAGCAAATAATGTGCTCGTGAAGTGCACTGAAGTGGTCTGAAGTGCCCCTTGTGATCACACTTCAGACCCTGATCACACCTGATCACCAGGCACTTCACCACTCGTGATCACACTTCAGAGCCTGATCACGCCTGATCACCATTGGAATGCACTTCACCGACACTTCACGGATTTGTTTACTAAATTGCTTACAGAAATAAAAAATCAGTAATTCGTGAAGTGCGTTGAAGTGCCTGCGAGCGTCTGCGTGAAGGCACTTCACCGCAGATCACGGCAGATCACCAGCGCATTTTTTGCTGTGACCCCCCCTTGAATTAACCCCCCCCCCCTCGAAATACCCCCCTAAATTTCGGCTGAGGAAATAATAAACCCCCCCCTCGAAATACCCCCCCTAAGATTGAGTGTAACGGGAACGTACATGACAAATACCGCAGTATGTGATCTGTACAATGCAGAACACACGTTAAAACTGATGATTAAGTGACGTTAGGGAAGGGTTCTTGTGTATATACAGTTATATATGCGTATAAACACATATACATCAATGTAATTGTTCGATTTTTCTACGTCCGCGTACGGGGAATTTCCGAAAATTTCTGGCGAAATAATAGACCCCCCCCTCGAATAAACCCCCCCCCCTCGAATTATCCCCCCCTCAAATTTTGCTGGCGAAATAATAAACCCCCTGGGGGTATTTCGAGGTAATACGGTATACTTATTATAGTACTGCGCTGCACCTCCATAAAACGGCATTTACCCTGGGCCCCAATTTTCTCTACCACATCCACTCAATATAGCACAAAACCAATCCACGCAATTTGCAAATGCCAAATTCAAAACGCACCCCCCCCCCCTGCACAGATCCCGATTCTCGCGCACCCAGCGCTGCGTGTGTCTACTGTCATTCGTGCTCACGTCCATGTTGGCCTCGGCCATGTGGTACGGCAAAGTCGCCGACCAGCCGGTGCTGCAGGTGCTGCGCATGGGCCCGCTCAACATCAGCTTGGAACAGGTGAATGGTTGATTGTGTGAAGGTGCTGTTAACCCTGCCTGTTGTCGCCTGGTGCCAAATCCAATTTGAACGTAAGGCAATGGAACATCGCGCAGGAGCGTGAAGTTGCGCACGAATTTGGGAAATCCAAAATTTCCGGGTTTGTGTATAGGGTCCAAAAAATTCGGGTCGGGTATCGGTTCCAAAAGTGTTGTGTGTATCGGATTCGGGTTCGAATATTGATGTTTCAGTATCGAGTCGGTTTAATCAAATCCGGGTTAGCCAGTATCGGGTCGGTTTCCAAACTCTAGTTCGGCGGATTATTTACGTTCTAATTGAATGGGCCTATGCAGCGCACAGTAGTTTTCAACCGAAATTTCGAAAACTCATAACTCAGCATTTGAGTTTTCTAGAACGAGGTGTCCGTAAATTGCATTTGACAGAGATCAAAAATGACTCAGTCTAGCAAACTCAAATGCGTTCAACTCCGACTTGAATTTCCGAAATTTCGATGGAAAAACTAGTGTGTGTGGGCGTGGGCACACTTAAAAACCTATCTAAACCAAATAACCGCGGCGCAGATCGGCATCGGCTTGCTGGCGAATCTGGTGTCGCTGCCCATAAACTTCATCCTGCTGCACTTGTTCCGCAAAGCGCGACTGCGCGTCCGCCGGCCCAACCACATCAACACCGCGCTCAAGAAGGCCAACATGAAAACGGTGAGATTTTTGGGTGATATTCTAGATATTTTATCTATTGATATGTGCCGTATTTGCTTGAATAATTCCCCTCGAATAGTTCCGCCCTGTAAGACGACTGAGGAGAAAATAACCCCCCCCCCATTGAATAATTCCCCCCCCCTCAAAGTATATAAGCAATTTGTTGTGTTTAATTTTAACAAAACCAGCATCGTATTGTGTTAATCAAGCATATTTTGTGGAGTGAGTGGATAGACACATGACGAAATAATAACCCTCCCCTTGAATACCCCCCCCCCCCCCGAATATTTCCCCCTAAAAAGTCTGACAAAAAATAATTCCCCCAGGGGGATTATTAAAGTAAAGACGGTATGTCTCTGAATAACGCCTGCTCAAATGACCCCCCCCCCCGACAGTGTGGAAATTAATGTTGGTACATTTTTTTCAGTTGCCTGTGGTCGACCGGAAAACACAGTACAACAAGCAGGACGACAAGCGCGGCGAGCTGGATCACGATGTAAAAAAAGGCTGCTGCCAGAGAATACTCAACAAATCGCTGCCTTGGATATTCAGACCGGTTTGTTGTTTGAATTGTGTTACTTGTAGATTTCAATATTTGATAAATTACGTATGTTGTCATATTTTGGTGGCGTTATTTCACATAATAAATGATAGATATTTGCAGTTAAAAATGCTAGATACCTATTCGATACGATATTTCGGTTTCCATATTCGGTAGGGTTTTTAAAATCGTCGATATCGATACACGATTTTGAATTTTTTTAACGTTACTCGATGCGACCCAAAACAGTTTATGCGCAAACCTACCGCAAATCCTGGAATCACAACCACATCGAATAATTCCCCCTATTCGCCAGGTGCGGAAAAGAAACTCCCCCTTGAATAACGCCCCCCCCCCAAAAAAAAAAACTCGAAACAATAACTCCCCTGGGGTATTATTCGAGGATCTAGGGTAATAACAAAATAAGAATAAAAATTGACGTGCGCAGATCGCCTGGCTGCTGGCAATCACCATCATAGTGGGATCTGCATTCCTCATAATTTCCTACGGCATCCAGTTTGGCGACAGCCGCGCGAGAAAGTGGCTCACCAGTTTCGTATTTTCCATCATCGGAGGCCTTTTGGTTACTGAGCCGCTCAAGGTGAGTAACTAAACTGAGTAAAGGTGGCCATTTAATATGCTGATTGATTTGCGCAGTGTTGTGTTGCGGGAACATTTTCACCCAAATGTAAATATTTACTTATTTTTATCACCGTAAACCGCTCATGGATAGTAAAAGATCATTAGTAGCAGGATTTTTGCATATATACTCTGGTGACTTGATGTTGTAAAGTTCACTTTGGCAGTGTGCCAACAATTACTCAGACAGGCAATTCTTGTAAAATAATGGGAAGTTTCAGTCCTGTTAAATACGGCATAAATTTTAAAATGCTTCAATAGCAAGGTTTTTGGTTAAACTCGGCGGACCGCAAAGTATACGCCCAAAATTATTTATGTCTTGGTGGAAAACGCGCGAGCTGGATACTTATGTATGCACTTTCACAAAAATAAAAATATTTTTTTAAAGAAAAAGGCGGAGTCGTGTACAAACAGGGAATGTTTTTTCCCGTCATATTTTCTCTTTTTTTGCTGGAATTATATAAATTTTATTAATGATGACATCATGGAGTGTTTCCTTCAGAAAAATGCATAGCATGCGGTCTGCCGAGTATACCTATTTTAACAGAGTCGCATAAATGGGGCATATCGTTGGAACATTACCAGTGAAGACTAGTGATGTAAAGGCACCGGTGATGTGGTGCGGTGCCCTCGCAATTTTCATCGGTGCCCTGCCGGTGCCATTTTTTTCAGAATAGCACCGGTGCCGGTGCGGTGCGGTGCTTTTTTTCGAGGGTGCCTTTAGGTGCTAGCACCAGCCAGAAAAAGTGGGGCACCGGGAAAGGCACCGGCAGGGCTTCAAGGGCGAGAACTGATGTTTATTGCAGAAAATGTGTGTACATTTCAAAAGTGACCCAATCAAATTCACGTTAAACATGTGCCCACAGCCACTTTTTTATTGATTTTCTTTTGACAAACATAAAAACTAGCGATTTTAAACAATACAATGATTGATTCTGAGTCGGATAAAAGTGATTCCGATGTGTCAGAAAGGAGCGATGTTGTTAAAATTAAATGAACTTCCTGGTCCTTGTGCCTGCGAAAGCGCATGGCATTGGTGCTGGCGCCAACACAAAAAGCGCCATGACTCTTTTGGCTTCAGGTGCTATTTTGGTTGTGTAACTATTGTTGCTCAGCGCCAAGGCAGTTGGTGCCATACTGCCTGGCGCCAAAGATTTTGGTGCTGGGGGCAGGAAATGTGCCAGGGTGCTTTTGGCGCTTTCCACCAAGGTCCTGGCACTTTTCATATCACTACACAAAATTTTACCCGGTGCGGTGCCTTTCGGTGCTAGCACCGGCAACTCTCCGGTGCCCTTAGGTGCCGGTGCCATTTTTTCAGAATGGCACCGGTGCCGGTGCGGTGCGGTGCCATTTTTTGGCCGGTGCCCCAGGGTGCCAGGTGCCCTTTTCTCGCGATGGGAAAGGTGCCGGTGCGGTGCGGTGCCATTTTTCCCGGTGCCTTTAACATCACTAGTGAAGACATAAATAAACAGCTGTACATGCAAAGCGTCAAGTCATTAGAGTATATGTAAATTCAAAAAAGCAAATATTGTAACAACTTTAAAAACATCAAACCGCAGATCCTGTTCATTGCACTGTTCTGCGGCTGTTTGTTTGGGCAAGGAAATGATGAAAACACTGAAGAGAATGAGGAACAATTACTATTGCAGTCTGGCCAGGAATATGTCGGCTTGAGAAGTAGGTTTCGTCGAGTATTTATGTTCTAGTATTTACATTTAAAAAAACTTTTTTTCAAAAAACCCGCAGCAAAAATGTCCAAGGGAGATCCACACGTGGAGGTTTTGGCACAAGACAAGATCGATGAAGACAGAATACGAAGCTTGAAAGAGAAGAAAATGTGGAAGCTGGCCCGGTCGCTCATCTCGAACATAGTTTTCATCGCAATCGTGCTCGTGATGGCATATGGTTGGTTTAGAAAAACAACTTGGTATATAGAATGGTGCCAAAAGTACCATATTTTGGAATTTGCTGCCATTTTCTAAAGGGTTTATCCATCAATGTTCCATAAAAGAACGGTCACATTGACACAATTTTGGCGCAAATAACAAATCAATTGGGATGGCACCTGGTGCAAGTTCCACAAATTGAGAAGTGAGAAGTAAAATAGCAAAAGCGAAATAAAATGGTAAAAGTGAAGTGAAATGGCCAGTAAATTGGCAAAAGCAAAGTAAAAAAAAATAAAAATAAAAGTAATTTCTCTTCGCTTTTGCCATTTTACTTCTCAATTCAGGGCGCTTTTGCCATTTCACTTAGCATTTGCCATCTTACTTATCACTTCTCCACTTGCAGAACTGGCCCCTGGTTTTACAAAAACTTACAAAAAAAATCAACCAAAAATTTTCTCCGCAATTGCAGGTGGAAGAGATCCTTTGGCCTACCGTTACAAAGCCTCGCTGAAATCCACTTATGAGGGGACTTGGCACTCAGACTCGTCATACCACTTCAGAAATGTGAGTTATTTAGGATATACCTAAATATATAGTCAGCTGACAGTCACTTTACAATTAATTCTACCATATTCCACCTGGACAAAAAATCAAACAAAAATTGTAGGGGGGTTCTAGTTACATTACATGACTCTCACTATCAGTGAAGTCGGTGAAAAATTTATGTTCACTTTTCACATTATTTCTACTCCTCAAAATATGGTAACATTCACATTGTGCATAGGGTTCAGTCCATCAGCAAATTTACAAAAACCATTACCAGACCACGCACTTAAACCACAAATTCACCAAAATAATAAACCACACCACACCATAACCACCCACCCAACCCCCCCCCCAGGTGCGCTCAGCGGAGAACTTCTGGGACTGGGCGGACAACGTGCTGGTGAACGCGACCAGGGCGTTCTGGTACCACGAGGTGCCGCCGATCGACATGCCCGGCATGGTCATGGACAAGACCAGCAGGGTGCTCGGCTACGGCTTGATCAGACAGATTCGGACAAAGGGTTGGTGCACTGTTGTTGAGGTTTTGAGGGACGGGGGTCAATTCTACAAGTTGAGAAGTAAAGTAATTAGATGTGAGAAGTGAACATTGAAAGGAATTTTATTTAATCATTTTGCTTCACTTTCAAACTTTTACTTCTGTTTCTTCTCGTCACTTCTCAATTGTTTTTTTTTGCTTATCATCTTGCGGAATTGACACCATTTTGAGAATGTCAAGCATGTGGTGGCGTTGTTCCTGTCTTGGTAAATTCAAGTGTGGTGCCACTATGAAAATAAAATTAATTTTCATAGCAGTCGACAAGAGCATGGTTTTTAAGGGTTTAAGCCCCATTCAACCTAAAATCCAAAAGCCACCTCCCAAAGAAACTTCATCCCAGCTGCCAGTCCCGCACCCTGTAAAGTGCATACTGCACAGTGTAAAGTGGCAGATTTCATGTAAACTGTCATACAAATTTGTCAATTGTTATTCAAAATGACAAAAGTTCAGTAATAAAATGTGTGTTTTTTCTATTTTATTGACATTTTATGACATGTGACACTTTAGTTCACACTTGACAGAGTGCGGGACTGTCCCCAGCTCTTTATGAGCCCCAACCTCCCCCAATCACCACTCAGACGAGGGCGCGTGCGAGGTGCACGCAGTAGTCAAGCACCTGTTCCAGTACTGCGCCGGCAGCACCTCACTATTCACTGAGGACACAACTGACTACGCTCCGGGCTGGACTTTGGTCGGCTACGATGTGAGCCCGGAAAGAGAGTACAAGTACACGTCCGCCAGCGAGCTGAGAGGATTTGTGACCCAGGGCAGGTGAGTGGAGGATTGGTTTTGGTGTGAAGATGGAAATTAAATGTGATAAGATGACACTACCCCTGTTCAAAATGAAGATTTGATTGGATGGCACAAGATGAAGAGACATCAAAATGACAGACTCATTTTATCAATGAAATTTTTAGGCTATGCACATTGGATGATCTTTTTACCAGTATGGCGCCACACACACTGGATGTCAACTGGTTTCGGTGTCAACTCGATTTTAGTTGAATTCTCCTGCAACCTCAAGTCTCACAAAATCGAGTTGACACCGAAACCTGTTGACATCCAGTGTGCGGTCACATATCTTCAACTTTGCAAAATTTTGGAAACTGCCACCCAATTATAATGCCTCTTTTTAAACTTCATTAAATCCACTGTTGTGCTCGCTCCGAACAACAAGCAAATGTAACATAACGTGTGCCATTTTACACGACATTCAACACTTTGCATGACATTTCACATTTTACAATCTGTTCTCACCGCTTCAGACTGGGCGACTACGGCGCCGGTGGCTACGTAATCCCACTATTCAACCACTCCACATTACTCAAGCCCCGCCTACGCGAACTGCAACGCATGGGCTGGGTGGACAACCGCACCAGGGCCGTGTTCATAGAAACGGGCATGTACAACGCGCAGGCGAACTTGTTCGCGAACTGCTTTATGATCTTGGAAACGACCAAGGCGGGGGCGTTCATGCCGACGTGAGTGGATTTTGAGAGGTTTTTTTGTTTGATACCGTGTTTCTTCTGATAGAATGGCATGCCTGCAATAGAAGGGCACCTTCAGTAGAACGGCATGTTTTGGCACGTTTTTGCACTCACGAAAACAAAAACAAAACGGCAGCCACCAATAGAACGGCACGCGTATTGCCAGCGCCATATTCAAAAGTGTGATGTGTCTTCACGCAAATTTGATGCGTGTGGACGCAGTAGCATGCCAGGTGAAGCGTCGGAAGGTGTTGTGAAGACACTTCACGACGCTTCACGACGCTTCACCCCGCATCCCCACCCTAATTTTTGTAGTGAACCTCTCCCGCATTTTCCCATCCCATCCCAACGCCACACGCAATGGAAACGCAGGTCTCGCTTCGAGCCGGTGCGCCTGTACCGCTACAGCAGCGACTTCGGCGGCATGGTGCTGCTGCTCACGGAGGTCATCTTCCTGTTCTACATCATAGCCTTCCTCATACAGGTGTGGCACGCTTTGTTGTTCGACTTTTGTTGGGAAACGAGACAAATGCATTGAGGATTGATAAGCTTATTATAATAGTTTTCAATGGAACCAAAAATGGCAAGTGGCAAAAAACTTCAATGGTTTCATTTAACAAGCATTTACAAAAACAACACATTCCCCAATGTAGCTTTGAAGTATCTGTAAATATCATCAAAAAAATTTTTGGAGATCTATATTTTACAATTTTTTAAAGATATTTTAAAAAATTAGATTTTTTTCATATTTTTGAAAAGATTTTCCAGACAAATTAATAATTTATTTCAGAGAGATTTTCTAAGATTAAAAAAATAAAAAGAATCAAATTTATATTTTGCCAAATTTTTCAGAAAAATTTCATTGTTTTCTATTTAGGAGAGTTTCTGAGATTATATTTTATTACATTTTGTCAAAATCACCCATTTTTTTCAATGCTATCCATAGCACACCACTTTAAAAACATTTCCCAATCCCACCCTCAACACAGGAAATAATGAACGCGCGTGAAGACCCCTGGGCATATTTCACCACCTTCTGGTCGTGGATCAACATAGCCATTCTGTTCTTTGCGGGGCTCAGCGCCATATTTTACGTGCTGCGCTGGCACGAAACAAACAACATCAGCACTGATGTCATAGAAACTGGTGGAAATGTGTACATCAAGTTGACGGTTGGTGGATGGATTTTTTGGTACTTGTCATTCGAAGAAATTGTGGTGAAATGGTTTTCAGGCATTCAAAAATGCAAGAAATTTATTTAAAAAATCTAAATTAGTAATTTTAGAAAAAAAACGCTTAAAAATGTAATCACTTTTTTCCAGAGCGTTTGCCATCATTACATATCAGGATTAGAAATCCTGATACTGGCACCATAAATTTATCTGGTGTCATGAAACTCTGGAAATACTGGAATCGTGGAAATCTGATTTCTATCACCTCTGTGCAGGCAGACAAAACTATCTACATAAAATACCCCCCCCCCTCTCAGCTGGCCGCACTGTATGAAGAAATATTCGCCCTATTCCAAGCCCTGATCCTATTCTTTGCCAACATCAAAATCCTGCAACTATTACAAGTGAACAGACGCCTATCCCTGATCATCGAAACCTTGCGCGTAGCTTATGCAGAGCTAATTGGCTTCACAGTTTACTTTGTGATAATTTACACTGCATTCACATCGGCCTTTTTCTTCCTGCTGTCCAACAAGCTCTACCAGTTTTCCACCTTCTTGTTGACCAACCAGGAAGCGTTCAGCTCTCTGTTGGGCAAGTTCAGCTTCCACGCGATCACGAAAGCCTCCGATTTGGGTGAGTTTATTTTGTTTTGGATTTCGGATTAAGATTGAGATTTGGGGCCAAAAATGGAATGGGAAAATGGACAGGCTTCTTGTAAACTGGGAGCTGGATTTAAGTGAATATATTTATAATAAAAATTGAGACCAAAATTACAGTAAAATTCCACTACTGTGGGATCAAATACCATTCAGTTTTTGTGAACAGAAATTATATTTTTTATTACCCATCACCAGATAATCCTAGATAGAACAAGGATTCAGGACCAGCATCCCATCGGAACCCAACCAAAACAACTAAAATAAAGTTAGGTTCACTGAAATCTAGCAGACACAACAAATGTCATTCTAATAAAAAATGTTGCTATACCGAGTGGAGCGCATACTTTGCGACGAATACTACCATAATTGACTGAATAAAATGTTGTGATAAATTTCGTAATTGATTATTCCATGATAAAAATGGAATATTATGATGAAACACTGTATGATTATTGGTCCATTATTCAGATGGGTTATGGTAGCTTTCCATACTAAGTGCGATGTCTGCGGAGAATACATATTCTGAATAGTCCGCGGGTCCAGAATTTGGACACGCCGGCCAACTGCGTATGCGCCACACAATTTTTCATGCGCCACACAAAACTCCCCAATCTCACACTAATACCCCCCCCCCCGCAGCACCGTGGTTCTTCTTCTGCTTCATGCTGGTGCAGGCGACCGTGCTGGTGAACGTGCTGGTCACCATCGTGTCCACCATGTTCCGGCTCGTCAAGCGCGACGTGTCCAACCAGAGCTCAGAGTATGAACTGATTAATATGTTACTTGGACGGGTGAGTGTAGTTCTGGGGGGAGGGGGTTGGATGATGTTGATTTTTGACCAAATTTTGTTTGTCCACTTCTAAGTCGATAAATCCAAAATTTCGAAAATTGGGTTAAGCACGGAAGATATATCTACAGAATTCGTCCCACACGTTTTTCACTATCTTCAGACTTCTTTTGAATGTCATTTGCCCCTTTTTAAAGGCTGGACATCAAACTTAAAATGCAGTTTTACGGAATCGTTTTTGGAGTTTTCGATTTTTAGAAGTAGAAGTTTCAAATGCGTTAAAACCCATTCATATTTACAAACATCCGTCCACAACTAGTCAATTTCACACAAAATTTCCAGCTGAAAGAGAAGGTGGGCATGGAGAAGGAACGCACGGTAGCGCGCACGATGATCGATTCCAGAGATGACACAACCAAAATGGACAACCTGGAGAACAGATCAGACTTCTTGTTTGGGTAAGTTCCAAAATTGACAAAAAAGTTGACAAAAACCCACAACCCAAAAAATTGACGCAGCCGTCTCAACCGACGTTTCGAGGACCCGCTCAACCCGCGGCTGTTGCGTCGCGCCGCCCGCCGCCAGTACAAAGCGGAGCGTGCCGCGCACGACGCCCATGTGGAGGAGGTCAGTTTTCGCGCAAAGTGGAGTAAAGTGTCAACTTGATTAAATGTCAAGTCGATTAAGTGTTAAGTGGATTAACTGTCAAGTGGATTAAGTGTCAAGTGGATTAAGTGTCAACTGGATTAAGTGTGAAGTTGATTGAAGTGTCAACTGTCAGGTTGTCAGTGATCCTACTGATACAGGCCATAGCTTGTTAAATGACAAGTCCCATTGACAATTAGCGCCAAATCTGACAAGTTGACCAACCCCACATGTTGTCAAGTGTCAACATAAAGTTGTAGTCCACCTGTCACCTGCTTAATAGTACTCAACACGCGATTTGTAGCTGTCAGATTGCTCCTGGAACTCATCCGTCACAAAGTGCATAAAAATCCAACCCACTACCTCGAAATACCCCCGCCCTACAGGAGCGCCAGCGTCTAGACCGCGAAGAGGTCGGCAGACGTAAAAAACGCCTAGGCGTCATCCCAGAGGACAAAACTGGCAGTGGCAAACACTCGCCAAAGAGCAAGTCCCCCTCCCCGAGGCCCAGCCCCAAAAAATGAGCGATTTTTTGAGTTGTTAGATTTGCTGTGCCCGGTTGATAGAAAAGGCACAGTATCTCCTTGATCGTGAAATTAGATTTTTATTTCTTTTTCACTTTTTTTTTAACCAGTTTCACGCTCATTGAGATAGATTTTTTTGATGTTGAGACCCGCCGAACAAGAGTCCGTTCCGAGATTTTCTCCCATTGATGATTTTATGGAACGAGCGGATAATTATTTTAGGCGAGCGAAATTTTTATGAGGAAATAAACAAGACCGAACAAATTGTGATGATGGATAATTGGGCAAAGCTGCTGATGGTAAGGAAGGCGGGGTCATTTTGGCAGTGAAACGGTATGAAGCCCTGCACGCCGTACGGTAAATATTATGTCGGGCATGCGATAAAATTACGGCACATTTTCACGGTTACAAAGTAAGTATATGATAAAATGATAGTGAAGTTACCGTAAATTCACACTTTCTCGGTACGATAACTTTTACCACCCTTGTCTTCTTAACATCGACTTAAAAGCAGCATTTAACTACGATATTAGCAGTATTCAGGAACAACATCTAAATATGATAAAATACTCTACTTTTTTCTACTAGCGTTGGAAAAACGCCAAAATAATTAATACAGAATATTGTCACTTGCCAGGCTCCCCTCAAACAAGGTGTAGGTGAACAAGTGAAACGGAGAGCGTGGGCAAAACTTATAATTGATTTGTCAACTGACAAGATAGTGCATTGGAAAATCGATATGCGACACGTGAAGCCGAAATCTCAGCTGACAAACTAAATAGTTGACACACATGTGTCAACTAGGAAGTGTGCTTGCAGCTACTATGATTCAGGGGTCTCCTAGGGGGGGGGGGGGCTGGGGGGGGCTGCCCCCCCCCAAATCCGCCAGCTATCTATCTATCCCCGAGGCCGCTCAGCTATCTATCTATCCCGAGGCAAAATTTTTGGCTACTACCCCCAAAGACCCCCCCCCCCCCAAATCGCTCAGCTATCTATCTATCTGGAGTGGTTTTTGAGAAATTTTGCCCCAATTTTTGCTAAAAATCACCAATTTTCGCACCTTTTTGAAGTTTTTCACCTTCAAAATCGTGCTCTCCGGCTATATGCATGGTTATGTGCCTGTTTTTAGCCATTTTAAACCTACTTTTGGCCATTTTTAACCGATTATTAGCGATTTTTTCCCCTTTCGGCCTTTTATGCACTGAAAAAGCCTATATATTTTGCCCCCGCGAGCCCCCCCCCCAAGCCCCCCCCCAGAAAATTTTTTCAGCTATCTATCCCTCCGGAGGAGCGATTTGCTATCTATCCAGCCCCCGCGAGGGCCAAAATCCTGGAGACCCCTGCTATGATTATTTGGCAGCAGGTTTGAGGCTTGAAAAGAATAGCATGGTTGATTGAAATACCGTATTTCCTCGAAATACCCCCCCTCAAAATGGACACTATGAACTTATAAACCCCCCCCCCCCAAATTTAGTGTATAGATAACGTAAATGACAAAGGCTGCGGTTTGTCATCTGGGTAATGCAAAACACACGTTAAAAACGATGACTCTGTTATGTGAGAACAGTGATTATACGTCTACACACTTATACAAGTCTTTAGAGTCTTATAAATGGCGATTTTTGTTGCATTTTCGACGTCTGCGTACGTTTCAGACGACAATTTAGTACTTGGTTTTCAAAAAATTTCTGGCGAAATCATAAACCCCCCCTCAAAATTCTCACTCTGAAAAAATAAACCCCCCGGGGGTATTTCGAGGAAATACGGTATATATTTTTCAAACTGCATCAGCTTTCAGCAGGCACACGTTTGAGTGTACTGAAAATGACTTGTATTTACGGAGCTGCACAAGCCAGCGTATAAACGAATGTGTTTGGAAGAGAATCTTATAATGCTTCTCAGATATTGATAATGCTTATGGAATAGTTTTTGATAGTTTATTGTGAGGAAACAAATATTTAGGTATATATTTAAAAAATATGCGCATATGGGCTCATGCGAAGAAAATATTCAGAATATACACATACATGATCAATAAAAATGGCAAACCCTCTGGAAAAAGTACTTAAATTTTGAAGTGTTTTTCTAAAACGACTTTTCGAATTTCCATTTTTTTCCGAAACTTGTTTAAATTTTCGAATATTTTTTAGTACTTTTCGAAATTTTATAAGACTTTTCAAATTTATATACTGCATTTCCGCATTTTTCTAGTGCTTTTTGAAAACACTTTCATGTTTTACGTCCTTCCGAACTGTCAGCCAAACACTTTTTTTCCGCCGCTACAAATGAATTCATGTAAAACGGAATTAATGTAATTGTTTTGTACTCGTTTCTGCATCTTTACGCATTTTCTGCCAAAAATTGTGAAAAATTTCTCTAATTTTTCTATAAAAAAATCTATTTTTAAGTGTTTTTCAAGGGGTGAAAAAATTCGAAATCTTAAATAATAATTCGAAAATTTGAAAACGTTTTCCGATTTTTGAATTTTAGTTTGCCATCGTTAATTATCAGTCCGAATGTTTGCCAGAGGGCGGGTAAATTTAATAAATAAGGGCCAGGGGTCTCGAAGAGGATTGGTGGAAGCAAACCCCACCCCAAAGTTATAACGCTATCTATTCACATCAGAGATAGCCAGGGCCGTATCCAGGGGGGGGGCGGGGGGGGCTGCAGCCCCCCCCCCCTCCCGGGGCGAGACCTGACAGTGACCGGAAAATTCGATTTTTTCAACGTCAGCGTAAAAAATTTTGCGCGCAAGCGCGCATTCTTCACCAGACATGAGGTATTATCATCCGATTTGCTCCATGTGGCCGCAAATCGTTGTATTTTTGTTGTTTTTGCTGTTTTGTATGTATATTTACATACATATACAGCGTTCCATGGCACTGACGCCAACGCCAATGGCGCCATGGCGTGGCGCGTACTGATGGCGCCAGCGCCATGGCGCCATTCCGCCACTATGTAGCTAAAACTTTAGGGGGGGGGCTGAGCCCCCCCCCCCTCGCCGGCCTCCGTAAACAAGCAGCCCCCCCCCGCTCAAAAATCCTGGATACGTCCCTGGAGATAGCTTAACTGACTCTGTGCCTGTAGTCATGTAAACCCGCTAGTCATGAAAGTCTACTTGCTTGTAATGTATACCCGCTTGTCATCTACGCCCCAAATTCGGGGCGTACATGACTAGCGGGTGAATTAGCAGCAATGGGTTTACACGATGAAACCGCCACCCCCCAGTAAACAGCGAGTGCACAATGTGCACTCTGCGATGACAAGCGGCATACATCAAGGACACATGTGCCGATGGTGGCAGCTGGCTGGTGCCTGATATTGATAGTGGCTGATATTTTTATAAAAAAAGGCAGAGCTTGGTGTATGCTGCTTATCAGCGCAGAGTGCATGTTACGCAATCGATGTTGGCTGCGGGGGGGGGGGGGGGGTCATGTAAACCCACTGCTGCTAATCTGCCCGCTAGTCCTCTCCACTCCCTAATTTCGAGGCATAGATGACTAGTGGGTATGCATGACCACTGGGTATGTATGACTAGGGTTCAAACGATATGACTTTTCGATATCGATATTTGATATTCGATATTTTTTCAAAATTTTCGATATCGATATTCGATATTTTTTTCTGAAACTCGATATTCGATATCGATACGATATGGAGCCTCGATATTCGATATTGAAAAATGGTCGATATTCAATATTCGATATTTCGATATTTTCGATATTCGATATTGCGATATGCTTTTGGTATAGCAAGGCATATTTCAAGTGGCATATTGTATTTTCATGTGGTTGCACACATGTTTTATCATCTCTTTTCTGAAATTTGAAGGTACAAGTGATTTTAACAAGCTTTACATCACTCAAAATAGAAGAAAAACATGATGAATCAAAGTGTATCAGACAAATAACAATTGGTAGATATTACAGTTCATCCTAACCTAATTGCTTAAGGGCATGTTGCAAAAAAAGTATCAGTGTTTTCTGGCTTCAAATTTAGCACTCCAACAACAATGACATTATAAATACTGTACTTTTACTCATCAAATACAATACTATAAGCACATCAGATCAACCATAAACATCTCAAAATGAAAATGAAAAGTACATTTGGGGACACAATACAGGTTCGATATATCGAAAAAATGGTCGATATTCGATATCGATATTCGATATTTTTTCAAAATTTTCGATATCGATATTCGATATTTTTTCAAAATTTTCGATATCGATATTCGATATTTTTTCAAAATTTTCGATATCGATATTCGATATTCGATATTAAAAAATGGTCGATATCCGATATTCGATACGATATATCGTTTGAACCCTATGTATGACTACTGGGTTTACATGACTAACAGGTTTACGTCGGTCAACTACATATAGTACAGAGAAATCTTTTTACAACTATACCAAGGGGCCACCGCATGAATGTAAAATCCTTAGAGACATCTGGATGTAATAATAAATAAAAGTAATTCAATGCGCAATCTGAACGGGACACACATGAAGAAAAAAAAACAATAAGAGAACCCACAACCACGACGAACATAAGTCTGGTCATTTGCGTGCACCGAAAAACTTGTGATTTTTCGCAGCGGCGCGCGCGCTGTGCCGCAACGCGGGCTTCGTGTCCACACATTCATCCATTCTGCTGCGTTTTGGCATGTTGCCAACAGACAACGGGCTTCTTGACTGGGTGCCAGGTTCAGTTCGCTCGGAGGCTGCCGTTGACCTTGACAGCTGATGAAGGGTAACGGCGTTATTGGATGTTGAGGAGCGGCGTGTTTTAGCATCCAAGTTCAACTCAAGTTCGGAAAATCAACTGATTTCACAATGAAACAACTTTACAATGAAATCTACCATAACTCTAAAACCATAAATATAATCTACCATACAAATAAAAAAGTGCAGGTTAGATTTTAGTTCGTTTTAGTTTGCATTGCTCTCACGATGGGTGAATTTGGTCGACGATTTATCTATCATCTGACCTTTTTAATCAAACACTTTATTTTGTATAGAGTGCAGTCCGATCAGTATATAAAGATTCTTACCGCAGATGTCTGTTCTTCAATTTTGATCATTTTCGTTTGCCGCGGTGACTTTCTCGGTGCTCCGAGCTCGGCAGCTAGAAAATGATGCAGAAAAAATAAGCGCGGTGCACGCGTGTAAATAAGTTGCAAAAATCGAAAACTCCCAGACCTCGCTCGACGGGAACTGGTGGGCAGTCAGCCAGCTGGCAGTCACCATTAGCATGTTCACAAGTGGCAGCAGCTGCAGCAGCCGGGTCAGCGGCGGCATCTTGTCCAGTCTGTGGGTCACCCTCAACGACCTCCTCCACCTGCTCATCATCATCCTCGTCATCTTGCTCCTGCTCGATGGCCGCATCCACGGGTATTTTGACCACTTTTGAGGGTGATACCTGCTGCGGCGGTTGCTCGCGACGCCGCGGCAGCAGCATTTCATCCAGCGTCGGACTTTGCGCTTCGCACCCGGGTTCATGTCCATCTCGTTCCGCGGTGCCGAGGGCCGAGTCGTCGTCGCTTTCGTAGTCACCCTAAAAAAATGACGAAAGAAAAATCGAAAATCAGTAGCAAAGAACACAAGGAGAGGATGAGAATGGGCCCACACACACTAGTTGACATCAAAATTCGTGCAAACTAAATTTTGGTTAATTGTGTGATTTCAACTTTTTTATGTGATAGATCATTGGAAATTTTATATCCTGACTAGGGTTGGCCGATGTTTTTTTTAAAACGTTTTTTATTTAAAAAAACGTTGTTGTTTTTTTAAACATGACGTCCGAAATGTTTGTTTTTTTTAAAACATCGGCCGAAATTTTTAGTACTAAGCACTAGGTATTTTGCAAAATTTTTGCGCGCAAGCGCGCAATTTCACACACAAATTGACATTGGTGGTTGTTTTCATTGGTTTTGTGGCATTTTTAGTATCAAAGTATCCATTTCTACGTGCTACCATGGGTTAATAAGCCGTCATATGTTGCTGTAGTATATAATATTGAGGTAATGTGCTTCCATGTACCCCCACAGTGTGTAACTTCACTCCCAAAGTAACAACCTCCTTTTAGAACCTTGTTTGATCACTATTCCGTGCCAAACTTTACCTGAAGTCACGAACATTATAAGGCGATATACAAACAATATGTCGACGAAAAATGGATATTTTTGACACAAATCACCACTTATAATGCTATTCCATGTCTCCACAGACATTATATGGTCATATATAACATCACAGAGTATTGCCACTGTCTGATATACCTATATATGTTGACACAAGGTCATATCTGGGAGCTTTTAAAAAAAACGTTGTTTTTTAAAAAAAAACATCGAGTTAAAAAAAAACGTTTTTATTCCAACCCTAATCCTGACACTCAATTTCCATTATTTCTGTTAATTGTTTAAAAATATATATTAATTTTAGCTTTAAAAAAAATAGGCTTTAAAACAATTTTCTTGTGTTACTCAGTTGACATTTATTTGCCACGTCAACTAGTGTGCGCGTGCCCAATGGGGCAACTGACGCCGTGCTCGTCGACGACGTGCTGTCTTAGCGCCGGCTGGGAGGGCAGAACCTCGCCGCACTGCTCGCAGCTCGGTCGCGTTGCCTGAATTCACGGGGGCTACATGGATAGTGGTCGGCTGGGATATTTGCATATGCAAAACAGCTGTGCAAAAACATCTTCGCACGACACAGCAGTGATAAGTGAAAAAAAATGTTTCCTAGTGTGGGCTGACTGGGCTAGGTCTACACAGCAGTTAGGGTTCAAACGGGATTGACCTTTCGGGATCGGGATCGGGATCGGGATTGGTTTTTTGAGATTTCGGGATCGGGATCGGGATTGGCCGGGATTGGGGTCACGGGATCGGGATCGGGATCGGGATTGGCATTTTTTCGGGATCGGGATTGGGGTCTTGGGATAGAGAGTTTGGCCAATGTTTTGGCATCCACAGTTGTTCATAAAGGTCTAAAAACACTGTTGGATGCCAGAAACGTGGCATAAAATGAACGCTGGGGGTTTGCGTTCACATTTTTGCATGCAAAAACATCGTTTTTTCACTTTTGATAATTTCCACTCATTTTTCCGGGATCGGGATCCCGGACTTTGGAGTTTCTCGGGATCGGGATCGGGATTTGAAAAGTTTCGGGATCGGGATCGGGACTGCTAAATCCCGGAAGTTCACGGGATCCGGGATCGGGATCGGGATCCCGTTTGAACCCTAACAGCAGTTACGATTTTGCATATTCGGTACTGCTACACGTAAATACAATTGCACAAAACGGAGCATACACAGAGATCACCAACCGCGTGTCTCCGGGGCGGCGGTCGCTTCTTGACAGGTATCTTTTCAATCTAAATTGGAAAACGGATCATGTTAGAATGAAAAACTACACGGAGAATGCAAAACTCACATTATCACCGTCGGAATCTGAACCATCGCCGACTGCGCTCGTTTTATTCACGACGTGTTTCACGCCAGTCTTCACAACGCCGCTGAGAAATAAAAGTAAGAGTCCATTTTCAAAAATTCACCAAAAAAAGGAAATAAATTGCTTCATTTGAAACTCTCCAGTCGAAAAAATAGATCCCCGAGAAGGGGTCGACATTTCGTGATCGATATTGTGTTTTTTTCGAATTTTCGCGGTCGGGATTAGGGTCTTGGGATCGGAATCGGGATTTTGGGCAAAGTATGGTAGGAAGGGTTTTCCCCTAATTTTCACATCTTACGGAACAGGTCAATGTAAAACCAAACTGACTCATCATCCACTTTGACGTCAAAAATCTTGGTGCGTATGGATCGGCGCGGCGCAGCGTCTCCCCCGTATTCGTGGCTGAATTCCGACCACATTTCGCTGTGCGCCAGCCGAATGTGCCGCTGCAGCGTGGAATCGCCTGCCGGGTGCAAATTGCCGCTTAATTGTAAATATTTATAATGCATTTCATAAAAGCGTTGGCACACAAAAACAACAATTACACTGCATCGTTACATGAAAACCATCGAGCAATATCATCATTCGACGACTGATTGACTCAAAAATTTGCCACAATTGGTTCGACGCATAAGTTTACATCCGAAATTTCAAAACTAATAATCAGCTTTGAACGTTCCGAGTTTACCGGAATGAGTTATTTTAGTGTCCGTGAACCGAAGTTGCCGAACACCAAACTCTAATAAACTGCAATATGTTCAAGGCTAATTTTTCAGTTTTCGAAATTACGCAGTTTTGTAGGCAAATGATTACAATGATCGACAAAACGCGACACAAATAGAGCTACAGTAATCGTCACACATCACACTAAGTTCTGCCAGCTCATAAAACCTCCAATCGAGGCACTTAAAGGCTCAATCCACCAAAACCCCCCTCACCATAAAAGAACACGCCGCACACTGGACACGCCTCCCCACGGGCATTTTTCAGAGCACCTTCAGTTCGCGCAGACGATGCGGCCGTAGACGTGGCCGCCATTTCCTCCTGATTGAGAAAAATGATTGAACACAGCACATGAATATTTAGGTGGCAGTCCCGCACCCTGTAAAGTTTCATGTCGGTTGTCAAATGTCATGCCAGTGTGAAAATTTTTTTTATTTTTAATGAACTTTTTGACATTTAACGTTATACTTTAAAGGGTGCCCCACTGCACACAGCTGGAGCAGATATTCTATATTTCGCATGCAAATATGCAATTCGATATTTTCCAAAAATGCGATATCCGACATAGAAATGGCTGACATCCGACAAGAAAAAATCGTCGCACCCCTCATTCACGATGTTAAAAAATTCATTGGCACACCTGTTTACTAGCGAGCATGGGCGGGCGGGCGTTGGGCAAGACGCCGTCGTTGGTTAGACGGACCTCTTTCTGCGCCAGTCCGCGCACCAACCTGTACAGCACAGATCCTTTGTTGTCATTTGCATTCAGCCATACACACTATTTTAGGTGACAACGACGCCAAATGTCAGCTGGTCCCAATCCCAATTCATAGCTTGCCGACGAGTAACACAACGCATTATTGTATACACATATACTTGTACATCGCGCATAATAACCTTGTACATTGCACATAGCAGCTTCATTGGCAACACAACTAGGGATGGCAAGCGCTTTTTTTCAAGCGCTTTTTTATAAAAAACGCCGCTTTTTAAAAAAAAAGCGCTAGGGTCCCAGCGCTTTTTTTTAAAAAAGCGCTGGCGAAAAATTTTGTACTTATGCACTAGGTATTTTGCTATTTTTTCGTGAGCAAGCGCGAAATTTCACATGCAAATTACCTCCGGTGGCTGTTTTCATTGGTTTTGTGGCATTTTTATATTCATTGCTTCTATTCCTGCATGCTATCATGTAATAATAAGTTGTGATATGTGAGTGTAGTATAGAATATTCAGCCAATGTGCTCCCACATACTTCTACAGTGGGAAACATTAGTTTCAATGTATTAGCCTTCTCTTATAGCCTTATTTATAAGCACTTTTTCATGCCCAACTTCACTCGAAGTCACGAAACATTCACAAACAGCGATATTTATACATACCGAGTCAACAAAAAAAGTAATTTTTTGGCAGAAATCACCATTTATCATGTTGTCCCATGACTACACAGCCATTCTTAGGGTTCAAACGGGATTGACTTTTCGGGATCGGGATCGGGATTCACTTTTTGAGATTTCGGGATCGGGATCGGGATTGGGGTTTCGGGATCGGGATCGGGATCGGGATTGGTTTTTTGAGATTTCGGGATCGGGATCGGGATCGGGATTGGCCGGGATTGGGGTCACGGGATCGGGATCGGGATTGGGATTGGCATTTTTCCGGGATCGGGATTGGGTTCTAGGGAAAGATATTTTGGCCATTTTTCTGGCATTCACAGTTGTTCATAAAGGTCTCAAAACACTGTTGGACGCCAGAAAAGTGGCATAAAATTGACGCTGGGGGTTTGCATGCACATTTTTGCAAGCAAAAACGTCATTATTTCACTTTTTATAATTTCCACTAATTTTTCCGGGATCGGGATCCCGGACTTGGGAGTTTCTCGGGATCGGGATCGGGATTTGAAAATTTTCGGGATCGGGATCGGGATTGGTATTTTTGGATTTCGGGATCGGGATCGGGATCGGGATTGGGGTTTCGGGATCGGGATCGGGACTGGTAAATCCCGGAATTTCACGGGATCCGGGATCGGGATCGGGATCCCGTTTGAACCCTAGCCATTTTATGGCTATATATCATCACAACTGCTGCCAATTGTCTGATATACCTGTATATATTTATACAGAACCATATTTTGGAGCTTTTTAGAGAACGTCTCGACATTTTTTGAAAAAAAGCGAAAAAAGCGCGTTTTTTAAAAAAAGCGCTTTTTTTAAAAAGCGGGGCCGTTAAAAAAAGCGCCTTTTTCCATCCCTAAACACAACTCAACACTTTGAACTGCATTTGAACGTCGTGGTTGGCTTGCCAATGGACTTTGAATTGGGATCGGAACCAGTTGAAATTTAATGTCGTGTCCAACTAGTATGTGCAAAGCCATTGAGCCCACGCCAGTGGAAATAAAAACGTGCAAAATGGAGAACCTCCTGAGCGTGTGCGCATCCATCTGCTCCCTGATTTCCTTGTCGATGAACGCCTTCGTGTAGGGGCAGCTGTGTCTGTAGTGGTACAGGAGGTTGTAGTCGTACTTGAACCGGTTACCGCACAGGATGCACGTGTGCGTGTTGCCTGAATTGGTAGTTTGAATGCGCAAATCGAATTAATTTGATTATTTTAGTGGATAAAGTGGACATACCAACTTTCACGTTATTCCGTTTTTCCGTGACGGTGGTTTTTTAACAACAGAAAACTTTGGTTTTTGTCTTTGCTCTATTGATGAGAAAACTTGGCTCAACTCTCACAATGTAATGTGCAAGTATTTTGTAAGGGAAAGAAGATGGAAGTTTGGAGTGCTATAACTTTTGATTGGAAAGACATTTGGAATAAATTTTGTTGAGTATTAATTCTGGCTGTCTAAAGTATATGATAGCATGCTCAAAAATTTGTTATGTTGGAAACCATATCAGTTATCTCAGCATAAGGAATCTAGACACCACTGATAAGTTTGAAGTGTTATAACTTTTGATTGGAAAGAGATATTTAACTCACTTTTATTTTACTCACTTGTTAATTCTCGATGACCAAAGTATATGATAGCACGTAAAAAAAATTATTTTTCGTATTTAAAAATGGGGTCAAATGGGCATACATAATTTAGACATCTCTAATCTGACCAAAATGGCATCTTCGGGTATTGCCGATCATTTTAAGTGTTGAACAAGCCAAATCGACCCAGAAATGGTTGAGTTATCAAGCTTCACTTCAATCATGCAGATTGGACATTTTGTATTTTTATTGAACACCTTTTTATAGACCCCCCTTATCCCGGGTATGGGGGATTATTTGAGCAAACATAAATTTTCAGTCATAGGTCTGACTTCAAACCCCAACATACTCGAACAGCATCAAAATTTGGCAAGGTTCAATGGAGAGGGAAGCAACAGAAATTTGATGGACCCACAACCCCCCATTTCTGTATGGTGAACAGTCCCAACTTTTCTGCACGGTAGTGTATTACAAAATTGTCCGTACCTAAAACATTATGGAAGCCGGCGATGTGCCGTTCCAATCTGCCAGCATTTGCAAAACTGCGAAAACAGGTAGGACACTGCACCGGTCCCGTGTTCATCGACCATTTCGTACGCGGCTGCGTAGGCTCTGCGCATTTTTCGAAACGTGAATTATTCAAGTTAATTGATAGGGTAATGGGCTGGCCAGGGACGTAGCCAGGATTTTTGAGCGGGGGGTTGTATACGGAGCCCGACGAACGGGGGGGGGGCGGGCCGCCCCCCTAAAATTGTACCCCTGTAGTAGGGGAATGGCGCCATGGCGCTGGCGCCATTCGTAGGCGCCACGCCATGGCGCCACTGGCATTGGCGCCAAAACACCAGTATACGTCTGTTTTTACAGGCATATAGACATTGACAGGAATTGGATCCATTTTCACTGGTTTTGAGGCCGCGGAGACCAGTCTGCCAAAAATAAATGTTGCGAACGGAAAATGCGCGCTTGCGCGCAAAATTTTTTCAAACTGTCGACAAAATCGTCTTCTGGAAGTGCCATTTCTGGCACATTTTTTGGTCCGGCCCGGGAAGGGGCGGGGCGGCCGCCCCCCCGCCCCCCTGGCTACGTCCTTGGGGCTGGCCATTGGAAAAATAAATGCAAAATTCTGCGCACGGTTTGAAAGCAAAAACCAAGTTCCGGCGTGCACATAGGGTTCAAGCGGGGCTGGGTTTTCGGGATCGGGACTGCATTCATTTTTTGCAAATGGAGCGACTTATATTCGGTTAATTAAATCGTAATCTCAGTACAGCTACTCCGACTAGTCGGTATCGAACCGGATCGGGTTAGAACCGGGTTGTCGGGTTGGCGATCGTTACCCGAAAATTCTCACATCTAAACCCACTCGGAACCAGGATCTCTTACTCAAAACCGAAAAATCGCCGCAGTCACCAACCTCCAACGCCCGGAGTAGCGTACTCGTCTGCCGCGAAAGCGGCCGAACCCACGGCGCCCGAGGCGCGGCGGAAAATCTGCGTCTCCTCGGGAATCTGCGAGGAGAGGTCGTCGTCGAGCACGTCGCCCACGTCGATGTCCGCCTCGTCCAAGGGCGCGTCCGTGTTGTAGCAGGCGACCAGGCGCTCCGCTTTGACCGCGCCACCGCTGTTGCTGCTGCAAGTCTGGGGGCGGATTGGGGTGAGGGAGAGTGGGGAACTGGGCGGAGTATGTTTACTTTTTATCAAGTATGTCACCAGGGGCCGATGAAAAATTTGCCTTTCCGTTTTCCGGGAGGTAAAATTTTTTTATCTTTCTAATTTCTGGCAGCGGAAAAATTTTTACCTTTATTTACATTCTTCGCCAGACAAATTTTTCACCTTTCCGTCTGCATAAAAACTATTTTGACATCATTTTTTTGACAATTTTAGGGCCTTTACATAACGCATCTGATTTCAGGGCAGCGTGTAGCGGGCGGGCACACCAAAAAAATCGGGGACGACAATGCTATGTCAATAAAATTTCGCACCTGGTCTGTAGCCGCTGCGGTGCCTTCATTGCTTTTCTCTTTTTCCGGTTCTACAACACCTGCAATTTGCGATTCTGATTTAAAATCCAAATCGAAGTCTAAATTTGAAATTATGCACCATCAATTGGCTCATCGTCATTATTCGACTCTCCATCGCTCCCCGTTTGTTCCGTAATCTGTTGTCTAGTCGATTTTTGTACCAACTTTTCCGGCTGCATCACGAGCTGATTTTCTTCAGTTTTGCGCCGCAACAAGTCCACGATCATCTGTTTGTGTAAGCGCAAATATTTTTTCCTCGGGTGCGGGCAGTGAGATTAGATTCAATGATTTGACATGACTACACTATTTATACAGAAAGACCAAAGGATTAAATATCAAAAGATTTATTGTCCGTGACCTAATTCTAATGAGTGCGCACTTCGTGAAAACTAGTGCATACGTGTGGTCAGGATCCCGTCTTTATCCTGTATATTTATTCAACCTCCATTTGACAAATCATTATTAACATCATATCGTTCCTACTTTGGCACTAGCGCCAAGCGCCAGCGCTAGGCGTTTTGCTCCTTGCGCTTGGCAAAAAAGCACCAAGCGCCAAAAGTGCCATGGCGCTTTTCATGGGTGTGGCGCCAAGCGCCAATGGCGCCACAGCTAAAAAGCGCCAAGCGTCAAAAGCGCCATGGCGCTTTTGGCGCTGGCGCTAGCACCAGGGGCCAGCGCCATGGAACTTTTCCGTCACTAGATTCAACCCTATTAAGAAAAAACTTTCAACGTAAAAATCGCACCCCTTTCAACGTGTCGTCGTCCATGGTGAGCTCGACGGCGGGGTCCATGGTGACCTGGATCTCGGGGCAGCCCGTGCGCCAGTGCCGCAGCAGGTTCTCGCGCGCCCTGCGGTTGGGAAGAGTTGCGGGTGGGAGATAAGCGTTGACTAGGGTTCAAACGAGATCGACTTTGAGAGACCGAGACCACCTGTCGAGACCGAGACCAGGGGGGGGGCACTCCATGACCTTGTAAAATGTGAAATGTATGCAAGTGCCAAAAGTCCTGAAAAATGACAATAACGTGACAGGGTATTTTACATGACTTTTGACACTTTGCGTGACATTTTATAGGCCCCGGTCTCGTTTGAAGCCTAGTTCAAATCGTTCAAATTTAAATCAGATTTTTATGCAAAATCGCAGCATCAAATCCTATTTTTACAAATTTTGCATTTGTACACTCAGGGACCCAGGATTTTCGAGCGTGGGGGGGCTGCTTGTTCACGGAGCCCGGCGAGCAGGGGGGGGGCTGAGCCCCCCCCCCCCTAAAATTTTGCCTGCAGAGTGTCGGAATAGCACGGTGGCGCTGGCGCCATTCGTAGGAGCCATGCCATGGCGTCATTGGCGCTGGCGCCAGTGCCAGAAACCACTGTATATGTATGTAAATACACGTACATATACGCCGACGGGCACATTTTTGACAGAAATTTTAGGGATTTGTGCCTACGGGGACCGATTCACTGATAATTATATGTTTGAGGGGGTGAATGCGCGCTTCCGCGCAAAATTTTTTGCATCACACCTCGCAAAATGGTACCGAAAGTCGCATTTTCCGTGATTTTCTAGGTCTAACCCCGGGAACGGGGGGAGGCTGCGCCCCCCCCCGCCCCCCTGGATACGTCCTTGTGTATACCCGATTTTGCGCTTATGTAAACTGCGAAAGTGTAAACCCCCACGCCCAATCATCATTTTCAAAACATTTCACACATGTTATTAAAACCACCCACCCCCTCCCCATCCAGAAAAGAACCCGACCGAAACATCAGCCCACACAGTTCGCAGAAGAAGCCTCCATTGTGGCTGACGCCGTCGACCTCCACGGCACCCTGGTGCACGGCGGCGTGGTGGTTGTGGTGCGCCGCCATCACCACCAGGCCGCACCGGCCGCAAGCCACGCCCCGTCGGGCTGAGGGGGTTGAGATAGGGGTTGACAGTGGGGGGTGTGGGTGGGGTTGGGGGGTTGTGGGTGGGATTGGGGGGTGTGGGGCGTTGTAGGTGGGGTTGGGGGGGGGGGGTTGTGAATCGCTTTTCTGGAGGGATTGCTGATTTTGAAGTCTGACAATCAGGGTGATTTTGAAGGTGAAAAACTATAAAAGGGTGTGAAAATATAAGTGAAACGATTCGTGTAATATGACTGAAAGTTTTCTTATCGGGACCAGGACTGGCGCATCGTACCGGGACCGGGATTTTTATCTTATCGAGTCCGGGACCGGGTCTTAGGTACCGGGACTAGAAAAATAGGCTTTTGAAATGTAATAATATGCCTTTGAAAAGATAAATGAGCCTGGCCGACAATATTATCAAAAAAACGTAGTTTTTTTGTACCCAGCTCGTTAAAAAACAACGTTTTTTCATCGCTTATCGGGACCACTATAAAATTCCTGGACCGGGACAGACATTTTTCATAATCGGGACCGGGACTGGGGTGTCGGGACCGGGGCCGGTACCGCCTCAGTCTCGGAATTTTGCCGAACCATCCACCGGGACCGTGGTCCCGTTTGAACACTAGGTAACCCCCCATTGTGAACCCCTGTAGCTGATGATCTTTCTAGATGCCATTTCCGGGGCTAACTTAATTTTGAGAATTTTTGACATATCGACTATAAATAGGCGCCTCGTATTTATTAGGGATTGCCATAGTAGTGTCCTAAAAAAATTTGGCACCCAGCTCCATGAAACTTTACGAACCCTAGCGCCAAATGAAACACTTTATTAAAACCAGGGTCATTAAAAAAGTAATTTTTTCCAACACTAATCGTAAGTGACTCACACGGAGGGGGCGGCGCCGATTTCTTGTTTTGGCCGAGCGCCGTGCCATATTTGGCAATCCTGTCGGCGACTACCTGAAAAATACATTGACATAGACGAAACAAGTCATTTGCGTGCGCAAAGCCAATCGTGCAAAATTGTAATTGCGTAGCGCCCGAAAAACGATTCAAAAAGCTTATGGGTTTACGCGCTTTTGCACTTATGGGTTTACGCGGTTTATACTTTACGAAGGTAACTTAGTCAAGCGATAAACGCGGTCACTTCAGCATCATAATACAAACACAGCATATAACAATAAACACACCTTGTCAACAAATACTTTTATCTCTGCCGGTCGAAATTTCGTTCTTTCATTTCTCGGCTTGATGTCGTCCAGCTCAGAGCACGTGTTGCGCCAGTGGAAAAACAAGTTGTACTCGTACTTGTAAGTTTTTCCGCACAGCGGACACAGGTACGATCCGAAAACCTGCGTGAAAAATAACGCGAAATGGAATTATGGACAGTGAATAAAGGCCAGGACATTTCAAATTGAAGATACGCACGCCAGATCGAAAATATTTTTTCGAACTTTTCTGTGGTGTGTATCTATAGTTTGCTGGCAAACAGAAATGTTTCTGGAAATATCGTTTCGTGATGCAGAATATTGAACATCCCACAGGCTGAATTAAAGGTTTACAGTTCTTTACGCCTTTATCTGTCAAATTTTTGCTTCAAATCTTATTTATTAGTTTTTAAAATTTTGGTTGAAAACCAGTGTGCAGGGCCATTTTGTGCAAATGTAACGAAAGGAAAAAATGATGCAGAAATGATGCACTTTCTCGTAAAACATCACATTCACATCCTGTATTTAAGAAAATAGCAAATCACATTAGAAAAATCACTATTTTGCCAGTGCACATTAGTTTTCAACCAAAATACCGAAAACTCATAAATTCGCTTCAAATGCATTTGAGTTATCCAGAATGAGGTGACTGTCAACTAGCAGTTGATAGAGATGAAGAATGATTCGTTCTAGAAACATCAAATGGCGCTACGCACACTGAAGCCGAAATATTCGGCATACGCACGTTTTCATCTGCCGAATCCAAATTGAAAAATTGCCGTTCGGACGTTTTAAATTCGGCATTTTAGGGGCTGCCATATTGAATTTTGAAAACGTGCGCACGATATTCAGACAAATTCGGACGAATTTGAGCGTTATCAGCATTCAACATTTCATTTGATTTTGTGCTGACCGTGGCAAAATGGATGAATAAAGAAATACAGAGAATTGATAATTAGGCTCATATTCGCACATTTACTTATTTGCACTATTTTACCTTTCATGCACTATATTTATTTACCACGCAAATTGTATTTCCTGCACTATATTATTTACTCATGGAGAATATTTGATTAGGAAAGTGTTCTATAAGTTATTGATAGATTTATGTGGAATGTTTAGGTTAAAAGGTCAAATATGTTATTATTAGTTGTATTAACATGAAATTAGGCTCATTCGACTCGCCGTAATTTTCTGATCATTATTATATATACATTTACATGGTTTACTTGTAAGTTGACAAAGTCAAATCTTGTGAATATTTATGTGCTGCGTAATTATCTAGGCCAGCGTCCTAATAGAGAAATAGCGCCCTGTGTGTAACTAGCATTTACTGTACGTATTTACAAAGCCCTTCGCGTAGGCATAATTGTTATAACTCTGCTCATAAGTTATATTATATTTACTTTGACATTATGGTAAATACCCTGCTCAAATTATACCAAAGAATATATTACAAACCCTGCTCAATTATTATACCCATTTACTTGAATAAGTCCCAATTTATCCATTATGAAATATACGTTTCCAGGAAGTGATTATTATTATTATATCGAATATACCCTGCTCTATTTACGTCATTAGGAACATTTACACTACTATTTACAATTTCAAACCCTATTATATTAGTTCCAATGTGCGTCAATGTTTTCTGACAAATTGAAACAAATTAGTAAATCGGCCGAGTTTGCCGACTTTGCGCCTCTCAAGATTAATAGTTTTCTATTAGCCCAATTTGTACCTGGTATTTCTTTACCATAAGTATTTGAATGTATGCACGCATAGAATAAGCCAACTGTTTCGGTCAAATGTATCTTATTGTTATATTTGTGGTTTATTTGTGCATTTGTATTAGGAAATTACTGTAGCTGTTTTTCTATACATGATTTCCGTGTCTTAGCTACTTTGGAAGTTTTTACTTCAGTCTGCGGACCCACCCCAAGTGAACAAAATAAGCTAGCGATAGAAACTTCGACTAGGAAGCTCGCTAGGCTTTGCGCTTTTGTATCACGCTGTATCTGATCGAAATAAAGTACCTGAAACAATTCGAACCCCCTTTCAACACACAACTACGAAATAAACTCAACTAGGCTGTCGACAAGTGGACGTTCGGCTACAACGGGAAATCAACCACTCTAAAGGCCGTTTCTCACTACGGTCTTGAAGCAGCCGGATTCGGTGGTAGAAGACGCTGACTTCGGTGGCTTCATCACATGGCGCAGCGAGCAGGGTGATTGCATGACATTGTGCTATCACCAAGCCGGAACGGACATTGTGCGGCAGTTGGCAGAACTCCAAAAGTCCTGCTGAACATCAATTGGCCTTGGCTGAGCGTTGGCTGTTGATTTGCAGACAGCATTGTGCCAAAGTCACGGCACTCCTGTCTACATCCTGGGAGCGGTTCTACGCTCACGCGCGGAGGACACTGGAGTTCTGACAAGCCTGTCAGGATTTCAGGCAGCTTTCACCAGTGTTCTGGCAAGGTGCTAGACGCTGGGCGGCACCGGCATTTGACAAGGAGTCATTGTCGGACGGTGGTCAAACTTTCGCTGGACGCTCCTGGACATCTGGACTCCAGTGACCGCTCGCACGTCCTTCCTATGCCAAGGGAGGGTGACCTGACGGAGACAGGATCGCCACAGAGCCACGCTAGTCAAAGGGCTGTTTTTGGGCATTCGCGGAGGTCCCTCGCTCCACTGGGTAAGAGTGGACTCATACCTCGGAAGTGCAAAAGTAGGGGTATCAGTGTACAAAGGGCTGTAGCTGACAGAGGGCTGTAGCTGACAGAGAGTGGATTTGAAAACCAAGTATTAGGATACTTGGTAGCGTGTAGGGGCTTTGCGGAGCTCCCATCAAATATACACGCTGTGCCTGCTCGGTACCATCAGATCAGACAGCACAAAAGTGCCAGAAATACTGCATTGCACAGGCGCAATTGCAGAGCAGTGTACAGAAACACTGCCCAGAATCAGAAAGTGCACCAGAGTGCACAGAAACGTGTCACAGGCGACACGGCAAGCGCAGCACTGCGCACAGCGGCACAGGAGCCGCTCAGGAAAGCAAGTGGCCGGCGTGGTCACAAGGCACACAGGCGTGCCAGAAAGAGCACCAGAGCGCTCAGAAAGAGTGTGTACGGACCCTCTTTGGGCGCACACTGCTGGGCAAATAAATTGTTTATTGTCCAGGTGGATTTGACCGGTGTGTTGAAGTCAACGCGTGTAAACAATCACGTCAGGGGCTTTAGGAACACACCTGGTGCCAGTGCAGTAAAGGTCAACGCGTGAAAACACGTCAGGGGCCTGTAGGACTGCATTGGTATTGTGCGTGGCACAACAAATCCGTAGTGCACAGAGCACTACACAGAAAGACGCAGAGAAGCGTCACAGGCGTCACAGGAGACGCACTATAAAGAGAAACAGTGAAGGAAAATTCATCAGCAAGAATGGTTTCACCAACGGGTCACATCAGAAAGACCCTGGGGCCGGCAAAGCACAGGGTGGACAACAGATTGGCAAGAGAATATGCCAAATACGACCCAGAACTATTTGCGGGAGCAACGAAGGAAGAGAAGAGAACAGAAATGAGAAGAGTAATTGCATCTATCAAACAGGAGGGTGCAAAATTGGAAAGTGCAATGACTGCAGTGAGAACTCAATTTGACGCATGGAGGGATGTCGTCAAGGACATTGACGAACCCGACCAGATGGAACAAGAACAGAAGATGTACCAAGATTCATATGATGAATATGCAAATATGTCAGACTTGGTTACACAGAAAGTTGCAGCCATGAATGTGTACATTGAAGAATTGCAAGACATGATCCAGCAACTAAGTGGAAGTACCATGTATGAAGTCAATACAGCATTCATACAGCAGATGGCTGCCCAGATGGCTCTGACAGCTCAGGGAGCTGCTCCGGGGGCCAGTTCAACCAATGCAACCACAGCAAAGAGCGTCAAATTACAGAAACTGGAAGTGGAACAGTTTACTGGGGAAATTGTCAAATTTCGATCATGGTGGCAAATGTTCGAATCCCACATTCACAATCGGACAGATTTGGAGGACATTTCCAAGTTCTCATACTTGAGGAGCTTGCTGAAAGGCTCAGCATTTGGCATGATCAGTGGATTGAGTGTGACAGCAGAGAATTATGCACCCGCAATTGCAATGCTCAAGAAGAGATATGACCAGCCAGTTGTGGTCAGAAACACGCTGATGAATAATATCATGAAGCTGCGACAGGCCAGGAATACCTGTCAGGATATGAGAATTTTGTTTGATGCAATTGAAAGGCTGCTCCAGCAGTTGGAGTCACTGGGAGAATCAGTGGAGCATCCAATGCTGTTGAGCCAACTGCAACAGAAAGTACCACCCGAGGTTCTCAGAGAAATCCAGAAGGAACAGGGAACTGAGGAAGCCTTGACGGTGGAGATATTCAGAAAGCTGTTTGGCAAGCAGCTAGCGCTCAGTGAGGCTGTACAGCATGCACAGCAAACTGAGGCACCAGTTCAGCAATCGCGCCAGGGATTCGGGAATAATCCCCGCGCACAGCAATTCAATAATCGGTTCCAAGGCAATGGGAATCGATTCAGAGGGCCAGAGAACCCAAGGACCAGCACAGGGAGCATGTCTGTGATCCAGAATGGTCAGAGTGCACCACAGGCTGGATTCATGAATCCTGGGAGGCCGTGTGTGTTCTGCAATGACACACAGCAATTACACTTTAATGATAAGTGTCCAAAGTTCAGAACTGCCAGAGAAAGGAGAGTGATTTTGTCAAAGGCAGAGCGATGCCTGAGATGCCTGCAGAAAGGGCATTACATGAATCAATGTCAATTTACAAGAAGTTGTTTCTATTGCAAGTCCAATAGGCACCACACTGCGGTGTGCCCAGAGAAATTTGGTGACAATGGCAGTGGAAACGCTGGACGGCAAACTCCAGCATTTAGAGCAAATGGTCAACAGAATGGCCAGCAATCAGCAAACAATGGCAGAAAGTCTGTGACGATGGCCGGTCGACCAGCACAGAGCCAACAGAGAAAGGCCACAGTGAATTGTGTCACTGTGGAAAAAGCTGGACCAGAAATGGTAGAGACAGAAACCATATCCAGCACAGTGGTTACAGAACCAAATATAAAGCAACAGAATACGTCAGTGAACCTGTCAGTAAACAAAAATATGTCAATGCTGATGACAGCCAGAACCGTGATTGAGGCTTCAGAAATGGATACAGAGACGGAGCCTGAACAGCCACCACTACAGATTCAAGCGTTCCTGGACACAGGATCCCAGGGAACGTACATGTCAGAGAAAGTGGCCAAGAAACTCAATTTGAAGAGTACAGGTGAACACCACATCCAGGTGTACACATTCGGAAATGAAAAGCCGCACTATAAAGTAGTACAGCAAGTGGAATTCAGAATGCGGCTCAGAAATGGCCAGAAAGTTGATATGGTGGCTGATGTGGTCCCGACGTTGACCACAGAACAAGTCAAAGTGCCTGTGTCAGAACAGGACGAAAAGTACCTGCAGAAGTACTTCCCGGATGAGAGTTACTTTGCAGACAGAATTCCCAAAGGAAAAGGGACAGAGTGCAAGTTCAAGCCAGACATTATAGTGGGCTTGAATTATTTCTGGGACTTGATGTCCAGAAACACCAGCACCACCAGACTTCCGTCAGGATTGTATGTGATTCCATCAGAATTGGGATTGCTGATGGGAGGTGGGCAGCTGACAAGCAACAGAAATCAATGGACCACGGATGGTGCATATCCGGTGGTGGTTAACACAATTGTGCATCAAATTCAGAGAGAAAAGTGGTACGAGGAAGCACCGTTGTCAATTGCTCCTGTACCAAATGTCAAAGATATGGACAGACTGGATACCATTGGCATAATGGACCAGCCAGACCTCGTCGAGGACGATGAGGCCATCAAGCAATTCAATGAGAGTGTACAGAGAAACCCAGATGGACGGTACTCTGTAAAGTTCATGTACAAACCAAATTTGCATGAACTCCCAGATAACAAAGCAATGGCGTTCAAGAGGTTCAGGTACCTCACCAACAGGCTCAAGAGAGACCCAGAATTACTGGAGAAAATTCAGGCAATCATGAAAGCACAAGAGGAGCAAGGAGTGATTGAAAAAGTCCAAGAGGATATTATGGATGGCAGAAAATTCCATATATTGCCTCATCAACCAGTGATAACGCCAGAGAAAACTACCACAAAGGTCAGAGAGGTATATGATGCCTCAGCGAAACCGCCAGGCATGCCAAGCTTGAATGAGTGCATGTACCGCGGTCCAGTGATACTACCACAGCTGGTAGGGATGCTGATGCGATTCCGGTTGCATGGAATCGCCCTGGTTGCAGACATAGAAAAAGCGTTTCTGCAGATTAGTCTGCAGGACAGTGACAGAGATGTGACAAGATTTCTGTGGTACAAGGATCCCACGAAACCATCCATGGAGGACAACATTCAGATTTACAGATTTGCCAGAGTGCCATTTGGAATAATTTGCAGCCCAGCGCTGCTGGCGCTGACAGTCAGATACCACCTGAACCAAGCTGGCACAGAAAATACAAAATTAATCGATGAAAATCTGTACGTGGATAATTTGATCCTCAGTGTGGACACAGAGCAGAAAGCAATCGAATTGTACCAGGAATCCAAAGTGCTGTTTACAGAGGCACAGATGAATCTGAGAGAATGGAACAGCAATAATAAGAGCTTTACTTGGCAATTGGCAGAGTCAGATGTGGCCAAGGAAATTGTCACAACAGTCCTAGGAATGAAATGGGACACAGAAAGCGACCAGATGTGGCTGAAAACGCCAAAGACAGTCCAGCAATCACAATTATCAGAAACTGACCAGAAAATCAAACTTCCCACGAAAAGGACAGTTGCAAAGGTGACTGCGGGATGTTTTGATCCAATGGGACTCGTCAGTCCTGTCCTACTGCCAGCAAAGAAATTTTTGCAAACGTTATGGCATTCAGGACCAAGTGCCAAAGAATGGGATACTCCCCTGTCTGAGGAACAGACAGCAATTTGGCAGCAATTGGAGACAGAGTTGCTCAAAGTTGGACAGATCAAGTTCAACAGAAATTTGAATTATCAGAGTGGTGCAGATGCACAACTGCACATTTTCGTTGATGCCTCAGCAATGGCATACAGCTCAGCGGCATACATATGCCAGAAAACAGAAAATGACAGCGGCACGTCAAGCCTGCTGTACTCCAGATTGAGACTTGCTCCAAAGAAACCAGAAGTGACAATTCCACGGCTGGAATTGTTAGCAATGTTGATCGGCAGCAGAATGTCAAAGTTTATTCACAAAGAGCTCAAAGACGTCAAATTCAGTCAAACAGTTGTATGGTCAGATTCAACCTGTTGTCTGAAGTGGCTAACAACAGCGAAGCCACTGGCATGTTTTGTCAAGAACAGATTGGATGAAATCAGAAAAATTCAGAGTGAGACAGAGAACATGCACATCAGACACATCGCAGGACTGGAAAACCCAGCTGACATGGCCACAAGAGGCATGAATATGTCAGAGTTGGAAGGCAGTAACCTGTGGTGGAAGGGGCCAGAATGGCTAATGACTGGAGAGTGGCCAGAGCCGAAAGTGGAGCCAGTTACGCCAGAAGTAATGGCAGAAATCAAGAAAGAAGAGCTCAAATTCCCAAAAGCCAGTCCAATTTACCTGGGCGCCACACAGCAAGTGGTCAGTGACCCAGATGCCAGCAATATGCAAGTTGATGAAAGCAAGCAAAGCAATCCATTGGGAATTGAGATACAAAGATTCTCGTCACTGACAAAGTTACTGGATTCAACAGTATACGTGATGAGATTTGTGCAACAGATGCACAAAAAGCGCAGCAGAAATGACAGTCAGAATGGATTGTCAGAAATCATGAAAAGTATCTGTGGTACAATAAAACCACAGGGAATTATCAGTATTGAAGAGAGAGAAATTGCGTTGAAATATTGGATCAAAGTGACGCAACAAAATCATTACAAAAGAGTGGCAGAGATTCTGGCAACAGGCCACAGCAGAGGCAGCCAGAATAGCAAGAAAACAGCTGCAGACCAGCAGTTGATTAAATGGCTCAATGTGCAAATGCATCAGGATAGAATACTGAAGTGCCACGGCAGAATGGAGCATACAGACCCACAGGAGGTCACAGTGCCACTCATACTGTTGCCAGCAATGGCTACAGTGACTCAGCTGATCGTCAAAGACCAGCATGAGAAGTTGATGCACGCAGGAGTGCAACACACATTGGCAGCAATCAGACAAAAGTACTGGATTACACAGGGCAGACGGATGATCTACAATGTGACCAGAACCTGCCCAACCTGTAAGAAATTGGGAGCGAAGCCATATCAGCTTCCACCAATGCCAGATTTACCAGAAACCAGAGTTCAGAGAGCCAGACCGTTCCAGTACACGGGCTTGGATTATTTGGGACCAGTTTGGTACAAAGTGGACAAAGATCACAGGAAAATGTGGATCTGTTTGTTCACATGTATGGTGACACGTGCAGTTCACCTGGAGAGTGTGCTGGACATGACAGCACAGGAATTCCTGAACGCAGTCAGGAGATTCATCGCCAGGCGTGGAAAGCCTGAGGCAGTGATTTCAGACAATGCGACGCAATTCAAATTGACAGAGAAAGTGCTCAGCACAAGCACTGACAAGGCCATCAATATTGGAAAGGAATGGTCAGAAATGGTCAAAAGTGGAGCAGTGCAGACTTACTGCTCACAGCAACAAATCCAGTGGAACATGACTACTCCTATGGCACCATGGCAGGGAGGAGTCTATGAGAGAATGGTGGGCATCACCAAGAAACATTTCAAGGCAGCTGTGGGGCACAAAATGTTAACCCTGCAAGAGTTGTTGACACTTCTGCCAGAAGTTGAGGCAGTGATCAACAGCAGGCCAATCTCTTACATCTATGGTGATGTGAAGAGCCTCAGAGTGCTGATGCCAAAAGACTTCCTGACAGGGGAAGGTCAGATTGGAGCACCACAATTTGACGCAGACAAAGATGGAGAATTCGTGCCCAGAATGGATAACGCAGCGAAACTGCAGAAATTTTGGGAGACAACCCAGCAAACTTTGGATAAGTTCTGGGACTTGTGGCATCAAGAGTATATCCCGAGCTTGAGGGAAAGAACTCAGGTGACACACAAACATGGCAGATTGACAGCGACTCAAGAACCCAAAGTGAATGAAGTTGTGCTGATTTATGAAGAAAACATGCCCAGAGGTGCATGGAGGATGGGTCGCATCGAGCAGTTAGAGCCCAGCAAAGATGGACAGATTCGCTCAGCAAAAGTCAGAACTGCCAACAGAAATGTGGTCAGCAGACCGCTCAATCAATTGTATCCGCTGGAAATCAATTCAAAGACAATGGATATCCCAGAGACAGCAGTGACAGTCAAAGTGGATTTACTGGACCCAGCAATTGTCCAGAAACATGTCAGAAATCAGAGCTCAAACAGAGACTCTGCACCAAACCCTACTCAGAGGAACTCAGCATCGGATAGAGTCCTGAGAAGTGCAACAGGGAAAGCCACAGCAACCACCAGCAGTCTGGTGATTGGAATGCTGTGTATGGTGTTGATGCTGACAGGCATGTCAGAGTCAGCAACGCTGAGAAAAGCTGGCAAAGCTTACAGCGAAGTATTTTCCAGAACATACGTTCTAGAAACCTCGACAGTAAGACCACCGTCATTGGCAGCGCATCATGGATTACCGCCTTTGCCTTCAGAATGGCCACCAAAATCTGTCAGAGAAATGCAGACTTATGAGAGATTCAAGGATGCAATCAAGGATCATCCTGTGGAACAGGTGATAAGCTCACAAAGCCAGAAGTATCAGATTTGCACCAGTGGGAGGCATGGACATGCGCTTACAGTTCCTGAAGAAGTGCAGTGCCATATCCCACCAAGGAATTTTGTCAAGGCAATGAAAGTTACACTTTACGCACAAAGACAGATTCCACAGAAAGAGAAAGCATACAGATGCTACATCAGAATCAAGGAGATCATCACACACACCAGTTTCTGGGGAGCGAAAGGCATTACAGGCAATTTTGAGAAATACCAGCAAGTTGGCGTGGTAGCCTGTAACTATGCAAGAATTCACAAGATGTTCAGAGGAACACCTTTGGTGGAAATGGAGCCCAGAGTGTGGACAACCAATCAAACCTTGAATGTGGAATATTCATGGTGTTGCCATGACAAAGAGAATGTTGTCAGTAACTTCTACATGGAAGAAGGAACCGTGGCTTCACTCGATGGAAAGACTGTAATCAGCGACTTGCAAGATTTCAGCCAGTGCAGAGCCATGATGGGACATTGCAGAGACCACAATTATGGAATCACAGTGTGGGATACGGAGAACTTCAAGCATCAATGTGCATATGAGAGAATTGGCAGATTCAAATCAGAAATATCTGGCCAGACAATTATTGTGTCAAAATTGCAAGCAGCATACTCCCACAGCAACAAGACAAAGAGGCCAATTGGCTCAGAATGTGTTCCGGGAGACACATACTACACTGATCAAGGAGGTGTATTCATCCAGTTTGACAGAAGAGAAGATGTGCCTGTAGAATGGGCAATGCCAGGAAAGATAGTGGAGGCAAGAGAGTCAACAATCAGTGGAACATTATATGCCAGATTGGACGACAGAAACTCCAAGTTTCAGTTCCTGCAACATGTGGTCAGAGAGATGACTCAGGCACAATTTGCGATTGTATGGCATCAGCTATGTCAACTTCGCAAGAACCAGCTGGACATGTTGACTCAGCTTTTCCGCATCGACCCAACACTGGGGATTCGAGCCATGCTGGGAAGACAGGATGTTCATGCAGAGTGGGCTGGAGAAGCAATTATGTTTTGGGAATGCAAGGAAGTGCAGCCATACATAATTTATCAGACAGGAAAAGTGGGAGAGACATGCTACAAATACACACCAATGAGATTGGACAAAGACGGGCCCTTGTGGTTCAAGAGCCCAGGCAGCAGAGACTTGGTGGAGAAATCACCAGAAGAGGACTGCAGCCACACCACACCGCACCTGTACAGAAATGAGCATGGACAGTGGAAATCCGCACATGGAATGGTGCATGTCACAGAGACACCAATTGAAATGACATGGAAAGGACAGTGGCAGGCCTTCACATTTGATGCGCCTCACCTGTTCACCAACATTGTCAACAGAGCGACCAATTTCATGGATGTTAGAGGCCAGATTCAGAGACTGCAGAACTTGGAGCATGTGCAGAACCAGTTGATTGATTACACAGCAGATATGTCATTGGATCCCAGAGTGATCAGAAATTCAATAGAAGGCATTGGAGCTGGAATTGGACAGACAGCAGCAGGAATCGGCAAGGCATATGGTCATTATATATCTGGAGTGTCAAAAGGGTACACCAACTTTATGGGAGGAATGCTGAAAGGACCCTTTCAAGTGATCATCAACACAATCGCAATGCTGCTGGGGATCACAATCCTGATAGCTGGAATTGTAGCTGCAGGATACCTGTGGTACAATTGGAGAATTGCCACAGGGAAACCACTGATTCCACCATGTGTATACACATGCATATGGAAATGCATAGTGTGTCCGTTCAAATGCATATGGCTATGCTTCAGAGCCATCAGATATACTATCAAGAAATCAACTCAGAAAGAGACCAATTATCCACAAAGGAAAGTACGCAAGACAGAGTTGAGACCAGCAATCAAAAGGAGAGCCAGATCCAACTCAACACAGTCCGTCAGATTTGCCAGGAGAGCAGAAACAGAGGACAGAATGGCAAAGTCACTATCAGCATACGTTCAGCCAGATGAAAGTTCAGCTGATGAAGGACAAGTCAGAGCCAGGAACAGAGACAATGTTCACATGCCTGATATCCGCAAATTCACCGCACGCGAACGCGCAGGAAGCGACACGGGCAACTACCTGCTTCATCATCAGGCTAGGTCGGCGTTGGCATCACCAGCAACCGGACCAGTGACTTCACGCACGCCCACGACTTTGCGCACGACCACGTTCACCACCGAGGCGACTGTGGAAACGCCACTCATCACTTTGGCGCCCACCACCACCAGCATGTGACGTTGCTGCAACAACGGGGTGCAGCAACTCTTCCGCCCGGAGTGTGCTGACCGTGGCAAAATGGATGAATAAAGAAATACAGAGAATTGATAATTAGGCTCATATTCGCACATTTACTTATTTGCACTATTTTACCTTTCATGCACTATATTTATTTACCACGCAAATTGTATTTCCTGCACTATATTATTTACTCATGGAGAATATTTGATTAGGAAAGTGTTCTATAAGTTATTGATAGATTTATGTGGAATGTTTAGGTTAAAAGGTCAAATATGTTATTATTAGTTGTATTAACATGAAATTAGGCTCATTCGACTCGCCGTAATTTTCTGATCATTATTATATATACATTTACATGGTTTACTTGTAAGTTGACAAAGTCAAATCTTGTGAATATTTATGTGCTGCGTAATTATCTAGGCCAGCGTCCTAATAGAGAAATAGCGCCCTGTGTGTAACTAGCATTTACTGTACGTATTTACAAAGCCCTTCGCGTAGGCATAATTGTTATAACTCTGCTCATAAGTTATATTATATTTACTTTGACATTATGGTAAATACCCTGCTCAAATTATACCAAAGAATATATTACAAACCCTGCTCAATTATTATACCCATTTACTTGAATAAGTCCCAATTTATCCATTATGAAATATACGTTTCCAGGAAGTGATTATTATTATTATATCGAATATACCCTGCTCTATTTACGTCATTAGGAACATTTACACTACTATTTACAATTTCAAACCCTATTATATTAGTTCCAATGTGCGTCAATGTTTTCTGACAAATTGAAACAAATTAGTAAATCGGCCGAGTTTGCCGACTTTGCGCCTCTCAAGATTAATAGTTTTCTATTAGCCCAATTTGTACCTGGTATTTCTTTACCATAAGTATTTGAATGTATGCACGCATAGAATAAGCCAACTGTTTCGGTCAAATGTATCTTATTGTTATATTTGTGGTTTATTTGTGCATTTGTATTAGGAAATTACTGTAGCTGTTTTTCTATACATGATTTCCGTGTCTTAGCTACTTTGGAAGTTTTTACTTCAGTCTGCGGACCCACCCCAAGTGAACAAAATAAGCTAGCGATAGAAACTTCGACTAGGAAGCTCGCTAGGCTTTGCGCTTTTGTATCACGCTGTATCTGATCGAAATAAAGTACCTGAAACAATTCGAACCCCCTTTCAACACACAACTACGAAATAAACTCAACTTGGCTGTCGACAAGTGGACGTTCGGCTACAACGGGAAATCAACCACTCTAAAGGCCGTTTCTCACTACGGTCTTGAAGCAGCCGGATTCGGTGGTATAAGACGCTGACTTCGGTGGCTTCATCACAGATTTTGCCGAATGGTTTCCGCATGAAAAAGTGTACGCATCTTTTGAATGCTGAAATACATGCTGAATTGACAAACCGCCTAATTTTCAAGAGTACGGACGATTTGAGTTCAGCAAGTTTTTTTCTATTCAGCATTTAATTTGGCATTTGTCAAAAATGTGCGTATGCCGAATATTTCGGCTTCAGTGTGCGTAGCGCCAATGTGTTCAAAGCTGATTTTCAAACTTTGAAAACCAGTGTGTGCAAGGCCATTTTGTGCAAACGTAACGAACTGTAAAAATGATGCAGAAATCCTGCACTTCCTTTTCAAACATCACATTTGCATTCTGTATTTAAATAATATATCCAAAATCACTAAAGAAAAATCTGAATTGTGCATGCACACACTTCTTTTCAAAAAAAATTTTTCGAAAAATTATAAATAAGCTTTGAACGCATTCGAGTTTTGAATTTTTGAGTTGAAACCACCACTTATAATGCCAGTCCACAGCTCCATGGCCATAGCACCATAGTTTCCGCACTGCAGAATATAGAACCGCCCACACTAAAAAATCTTCACCATCCCCCCCCCCCCTGCAACCCACTTATGGTTGGCCGATGTTTCTTTTAAACGTTTTTTATTATAAAAAAACGTTGTTTTTTTTAAAAACATGACGTCCGAAAAAAATTTTTTAGAAAAAAACATCGACCGAACTTTTTTGTACCAAGCACTAGGTATTTTGCAAAATTTTTGCGCGCAAGCGCGCAATTTCACACACAAATTGACATTGGTTGTTGTTTGCATTAGTTTTGTGGCATTTTTAGTATCAAAGTATCCATTTATATATGCTACCATGGGTTAATAAGCCATCATATGTCGGTGTAGTATATAATATTGAGGTAATGTGCTTCCATGTACCTCCACAGTGTGTAACTTCACTCCCAAAGTAACAACCTCCTTTTATAACCTTGTTTCATCACTATTCCGTGCCAAACTTTACCTGAAGTCACGAACATTCGACTATAAAGCGATATACGAACGTATCGACAAAAAAATGGATATTTTTGACACAAATCACCACTTATAATGCTATCCCATGGCTCAACAGCCATTATATGGTCATATATAACATCACAGAGTATTGCCACTGTCTGATATACCTATATATGTTGACACAAGGTCATATCTGGGAGCTTAAAAAAAACGTGTTTTATTAAAAAAACGTTGTTTTTAAAAAAAAAACATCCGAGTTAAAAAAAACGTTTTTTTCCAACCCTAAACCCACTACACCAACCTGGTGTACGGCGAGGTGGCGCTCGAGTCTGGCGGTGTTGATGAAGCCCTCGCCGCACTCGGGGCAGATGCACTGGCCCTGCGTGCGGTTGGGCAGGCGGCCGCGTCGCCGCCGCTGCTGGTGGTAGGTGACGCACGGCGCGCCTTCTTCCACTGCTTCCTGAGGGACATAAGTTACAGGTTGCTTGTGGGGTGGGAACTTATGTCGTCTTGAATATCGACGGTTCTTTATATTGAAAATCTTATATCGACCATTTTTCCTACTTCCTATTTTTTCTCTATACCCCCATTTTGGGCGATTTTAAAAAAAATCTGATTTTTATTGAAAAATTAATTTTTTTAAATTGATTTTTTTTATCAAGGCGTTTTAAAAAATTGATTTATTCCCAACCCTAGAAAAGACACATGGGGAGTTCCATTCCAAAAGTTCACAAGCGCCAAATTCAGAAAAATCGAGTTAAGCGTGGATTTGACCTCCACGTATAGTTTTTCACATTTGAGAAAAAATCAGCGTTATGGTCCATTTCGTTCCCGAGATACAGTGCCACAGTGGTACCGATTTTCATAAAAATCGCAATTTTCATATCGAAAGTTCACATATCTATGACCAGTCCCCTATGAAAAACAAGACTTTCACATCGAAAATGCATGAATTCATCACAGACCGCCGGAGTTTCATATCGAAAATGCACATAACCAAAAAATAGTTTCATTCCAAAAAATGCACGCGTGCTTCGGATCGGTCGTGAAGAGCTGGCCGGAATTCCCATACAAAATAAAGTTTCATTTCCAAAAATGCATATGTGAATTTCCAAACCTATTTAGCACTATAAATCAAATATGTGTGTATATATTGATCTGAAAATTTAGGTAGAGGTACTTTTAGACACGGGCTTTGCAGTAGTGTAATTCGTTTTTGCCTACGATGCACCGTTAAGAAGTTATTAAAGGTTAATTCCAAATGTTCAGGGTTGTTCCCAATTTTGGGTGATTTACGAAATCTCACATAACTCCCTAAATATTTCCCGGCCAATAGAATTTGCGGTTACAAAAATTGTAGAGAAATGTCGGATCTATCTGAAAAGTCCAAGGCAAGCTTTGTCGCCCAAACATAGCGCCGTCTGGCCATCGCCAAACTTTAAAATGCGATTTTGAAAAATTGAAAATTGTGGATATATGCATTTTTGGAATGAAACTCCCCACATCCACCCTACTAGGTGCCCCTTTCAAACACATTAGACACACGTATTCGCTATGTTGTCCGGACATTTGCGCCAGTTCGCCGTGCGGCCCGAATTTGGCTCTGCGGCGACTGCTATTGAGCATTGCCTGCGAAAATGGCTAAAATTGAAAATAGTTGTTATTTGATGTTACTAGTTTTTTAAACTATCGAGAAATCCAGCCTCTAGTGACAACGATAAATCATACTTTGCGCTTTTTTAAAGTGAATTTTTGTAAAGCGGAGCTGTTGAAAAACTGTTTTTTTTGTAACCCTCGTTCCAACGTCACAACAAAATCTCACAACCGCCGCCCAACCTGCACCGCCTGATCATCATCGGCATCGTCCTCGGCGAGCACGAGGTGGTCACCGGCGTCCACAGACTGCTCGGGGTCGCCGGGCGCCGACTGCAGACGATTCTGGCCGCGCTGCAAAATGCGCGGCCCCTTGACGCCCCCAGCGCGCGCAGACGCGTCGACGGTAGGGTCAGAATCTGGGTTTTTTGATTATTTGAACTTTATGTGTGCGGGAAAAGTTGCTGCATGGCACCTCGCAAACATCTGCTGTAATTAGCATTGAGAAAATCTCTGGGAGATTTATATTTAACAAATCTCAGAAAATCTCTGAGAGATTTATATTTAACAAACTTCAGAAAATCTCAGAAAATATAAGATTTTGTGAGATTTATATTCTTTTCACGATTTTCTTGAAGGATTTATTTATATTTTCTTTTTGATAGATTTTCTGAGATTTTTAAAAATATCAGAAAATCTGTCAAATTCTGATATCAGGGGTCTCCAAGATGTTGGCCCTCGCGGGGGCTGGATAGAT